>JAHOYR010000009.1:5266911-5641740 GCA_023213295.1 Bruguiera hainesii
TTTAGGTCAGCCTATCCTCTGTCACCAACTAAATTTAACACTTTTATCAATGAAATATTTTATTGATATAAATATTTGAGTACAAGAGGAGGAGGATTACATATAGAAAGGATAGGGATAAGAGGTGGAGAGAGGATTTAGGAATCAAAGAGTCTCAAAAAGATGTCTTGCAAATACCTTTTGAACTTCCTTTTATAGGTAAAGAGCTAAGGGTTGAGGCAAATAATTGAAACCTCCTTTCTGTAAAAAGGAATCTCTTTTTGTAAAAGTTAGCATCTTTTTTTTTTGGAAAAACAACTTTCTTTTTATAAAAAAAGAAAATGTTTGTAAAGCAACATTTACTTTTGCAAAGATGCTTTAGCTTTTGTAAAGATATTCTCTTTTTGTAAAGTTATTTCTTTTTTTTGTAAAATAACTTTCTTTTAGTTTTGAATAAGAGCTTAACCTTTATTCTTTGATTCCTAAGCAACTTTGGGTTTGTTTTAGAGAAATTTTTGGATTAGAAAATCATGAATAGGGTTTCTATCTCCTCTCATGTACTCAATTTGAAAATCAAATGCAAAAAAAATGGCTTGCCAATGTGTAAAAATTTGTTTTGATGCAATGTTTTGAACATCTTTTTGTAAAACTTCTTCTACAGATTTGCAATCAATCTGTAAAAGAAATTGTTGATTAAGTAAATCACCTTGAAATTTTGTAATGTACATAAAAATGAAGAAAATTTCTTTTTTGATGATGGAATAATTGCGTTGACAATCATTCCGGTGTGCTAATGCAAATTGTATTATATGTTCCTTTCCCTTTCTAACTTGTTTGGGAATACCTCTATATCAAAGTTCAGAGACATCAGTTTCAACTATTTTTGGAAGTGAAGGGTCAGGACAATGAAAGTAAGGGATTTCTTTGACCATGATTTTGATTTATTAGACAATAGCAGTATGTTGAAGAGTCCAAGGAATAAGGGTTTTCTTAAGATGATCATAAAGAGGTTTTGCAATGAGATTTATGTTTGGAATGAAATCCAAAACATAATTGAGACTTCTTAAAAATCTTTGTAATTGGGTTTTCGCAATTTATTTGCGAAAGAAAGGGCTTTTTCAATAAGAGTAATGGTTCCTTGAGAAATATAATGTTGGAGGAATCTTACTCTAGTTTAAAATAGAGATATTTTGGACTGAGATATCACAAGTCCATTTTGTTTAATAACATAAAAAATGTTTGTAAATGTTTGAAATACTATTTAATAGAGTTTGAAAAAACCAAAATGTCATCAATATAAATAAGACAAAATTTTAAATATGGTTGAAAAATATCATTCATAATTCTTTAGTATTCTGAAAAGGCATTTTTCAAACCAAATGACATCACATTTCATTCATATGGTCTAAATGAAACGGTGAAAGTAGTTTTATACCTATATTTTCAATTAATTTGAATTTGCCAAAATCTAGATTTCATATCGAATTTTGAAAAATGTAGGCAGAATGAAGTTTTTGTAACAAATATGTTTTATTGGGAATATAGTACATAATCTACTTAAAGGCTTTGTTGAGAGATTTGTAATTGATAAATAACCTTAGAGTACCTTTTTCAAGTTTAATTGATTTGTTGACATAGAATGCAACACATGACCAAGGTGATCTAGATTTAGAGATGAGTTTCTTGGATTCTAAATTATGAATTTCTTTTTTGCAATAACCTTCTAGTTCCATATTTGTTTGAATAAGTCTAACTTTTGTAGGGATTTTTTTTTCACTAAAGTCTAGTCATAGGATAAATCAACTATGTGTTATTTTCTATTCCAGAAAGCATTTGGAAGGTCAAAACAGAGTTCATTTTGAAGGCTTTCTTTGAATCAGAGATTTTTTTTGTAAAATAGAGGATTTTGTAACTAGTTTTAAATTCTCTGAAGAGAAAGATCTTTTTGTAAATAAAGAAGATCATGTTCTTTTGTTTGAATAAGACTATAAATTTTGTTTTCACAAATAGAATGGGCTTTAATAAGATTCAAATTCCTAGTCTTTAGAGCTTAAAGAAAAGGAAAATGCAATTTTTGGGATTTTGTTTTGAAAACTATACCATCATAATTGATAACTTAAGAGGTAATGAGATTTATGAATGGTGTTCCAAGGACCACCATATGATGCATATTTTCAACAAGAACAAAAGAAATTCTCATTTGAAAATGTTGGTTTCGGATAAAAGCAATGGTTTTGTTTGTAATGGTCATTTTGGAATTATTTGCTGCTAAAAGTTTTTCATTGGTTTTTTCTTGAAATCGAGTTGGAACAATTTTTTATTTTATGCAGTTTAAATCTATACCTATGTCTTATTGTAACTAGTTTAAAGTCATGAGAAAATACTAAAGTGATTTTAATAAAATATTTTCTAGAAGTAACTTATTCTAGAGTAAAAAGAAAATCATTTGGAATTTTCTCAAGGTTTTGAAGATTCTGAGTTTCTTAGTCTAGTTTAGGATTACTTTCTAAAGTGTCTTCTAAATGTTTTGAAAGAAGAAAGTAAAGGGTTTGGTTATCTTTTTATTGGTTTTGTTTGAGTTCTCTAAGTTTTGTTTTGACAATTTTGACTTCTATTTAGAGTTCTTGTATGGTAGGGGTTGATTTTTTTGGAGTTTTTCTTTCCCAAAATTGTAGTAAGGTCATAGGGAGGTCTAAAGGTTGATGGAATGATAGTGGCAGGTTTTATTTCTTGTTTTTGGAAGGTTTTTAAGAGGTTTTCTAGATATTTGTTTTAGAGATTGGGGTTGGTAATATCTTTGATAAGTTCCACAGAGGTCTATTGGTCTTTTGTAAGGGTGTTTACTTTTTTGGAACTTGGTTTGGATTTTGAAGAAGTAAAAGTTTAGAGTACATTACTTTGAAGAGGTTTTTCATTTGAGCAATCATATGAAGGGTTAGAATCAGGATTAGAAATGTTTTAGAGTATGGCTTCTAATTTTGAGACGATTTTGGGTTTTAGGTGAAGTTCTTAGATTTTTTTATTGAGTTTGTAGTATCTAGTTATGTGTCCTTTTTTCGACACTTGAAAGAGGTAAGGTCTTTGTAGAAAGGCTTAGAAAAAGAAGGTTTTGATTCTATTTTAGATTTACATGCTTTTATTTTTTGAGTTTTAGAGTAATAAGTCTACTTGTTTGTGTATTTCTAGGATTTTTTGTAAGTTTAGTAAGACTTGGTATAGGGTTTGGTATACTTCTTCATACCCGGCTCAAAAAGTTTTGGAATTCCTAAGTTAAATTGTTGACAAAAGGTTCCAATTTCAAAATGGGATTGTTTCATTTCTCATTTAAAGTGTTTTATGAGTCTAAGATCTTAATAGATGTTAAATCCTCCTTATTAAGTGAAACTAATCAATTCACCATAAGTGAGTTGATTGTATGGGATAGGGTTTCCATGAACAATTTTGATGGTTTGGTAGACTTTTTCTCTTAAGAGAGTTAGAAGTCCTACAAGAAAATTTTCTTTTCAAAAAGGTTGGTTAGAATCTTCTCTATGTATAACCCTAGTAAGGAAAGTATTTTTATAATTTTGGAATTCACTAAGTTACTTACATCTGAGGTTTGTAAGTAACTTAACATTTTGTCTTTAAGGTGAGATGGGTCACCTATGAAATGGAGAGAAATGGTAAGAATAAGATAAGCTATGACATCTTTAATAGGCTCACCTAAGTTATTTATGATCGATACACCATCTTTTATGGTTTTGATGGTTCTAAGGATTTGATCTTGTTAATCATTAGTGAAATGGTAATCCCACAATCTTTTGAGTTGTCTTGAAAATCTTGTCATAAGAAGTTCAGTGATGGTTTTTTCTGGAGTATTGTTGTGAGTTTTGTGAATAGTTTCTGCCATAGTCATCTATTGTAAAAGACTAAACATATGGTATTATAACTTGTCATTAATATTCCATTCATAAATGGAAGAGGTATTAAATTTGTACTGGTTCAATGTGTTTGGTTTGTTCTCAAGGTCCAAAAAAGGGTTTTGTCTATGATATGTAGTTAACCTAGGGTTTTGATACATGTAGAGGTAGAGAATGATTTTTAGAGGACTCTATTTAGGATTTGTTTCCTAAAGTGTTCACTTGCTTTTTGGAAGAAGAGGATGAAGGTGGTTTTAAAGTAGCAAGTTTTGTTTTGATCTCTTGAATAAAGGATCAATGGGTTTTTGTTGATTTTCTATCTTAGAGGGTTCAAAAGGTTTGAAGACAAGTTGTTTGACTTTTGTAGGTTTAAGTTTTGTAATGGTTTTCTGGATAATAGATTACTGAGTCTAGTTTTCTATACAATTCAGCTAAGTACCAATGGTATGAAGATGAGTATTTAAGAAATTATTTAACTGGACAATCATTTTGGAAAGTTTTTCTAAGGAATCAGTTTCTTGGGGGATTTTGTAAGGTGCAAGATCAATAATGTTTTATTAATGGGTGATTTTGGTTTGTTTGAGAGGAGGTTGTTCAGGCTCTATGATTTGGTCTTCTAGAGTAGTCCACTATATAGACTTATTATGAGAAATCACAGGGTTGTTAAGGGTTTTATAAGAGGAAAGGTTTTCAAAATGAAATTTTTTGAATGGATATTGTATGTTATTTTGAGATGCATACAACTCAAAATAATAAAAAAACATGATATAAATTTTCAAAGCAAAAATGAAAATATAAAATTCATTTTAGATTTCATGCCTTTTTTGGAGAAAGTTTTGGAAAAACAAGTTTTTTTTTTCAATATTTTGTGATGCATAAAAATCATTATGCAAAAGAGCAAGTTCAAAAACATTTTCTAAAGATTTTTGTAAAATATGCATTTCATTTTGTATGTTTTTTGTGATGGTAAATGGTATTGACGAGATAAGAGGTGATTGTACTTAGGGATTTACATAGATTGGATGAGATATGTTTGTATGGTAATTTGCGATTTGGAAAGAAGTACTTGGAATATTTGAGGTTGAAAATCTTAGAGGTTTTGCAAATAGGTTTATAGTAAATGAGAGGTTGGAAGTATGTCCTAAGTTAATTGTAAAGAAAATGGATCAGTAGATTTAAAACTTATAAATCACCTATTAAAGGTTAGGATAGTTTTTCCATATTGAAATTAGTCTATTTTCAAAATTTTTCTATTTAGTTTAAGTTATTTTAGGGGTTGAGGTTTTATTGCTCCTTCAAGGATCTAGTCATCAAGAAGGATAATCTTTTTCCATTGGATAGATTTGGGGATAATAGTGTTTGAACAAGAGAAGTTGGTTTGTAAAGGAAGAGATTCACCTTTTAAGGATTGGAATTTGTGTTTTGATCTAAATGCAGAAATCATTGTTTCATAATAGATTTTGTAAATCAATGCAACCAGAATGAAACCCTCCAACATACTGTAATTATGGGTTTTAATTTGTAAAATCATACTTTGTGAGATGTTTTTATTAGATAAAGACAATAAGATTTGGATAACAGTAAAAAAAATTAGTCCAAAATAGAGCTTAGACTTTATTGAAGAAAGAAGATAATTTTAGAAATTTGTAAATCTAGTATCCTTAACAAGTACTAGAATAAAGGTGTCAAAACCTTCATTTGTAAGGTATTTTATGCTTACTTGTACTAGCCCAATATAAATGTATTTGTAATACTTTTTTTTGTGATTTTGTAAAGAGTTTTAAGAAAGATGATGAATAGTTTCAAAAGTTGTATATCTCTTTCTTTACTTTTAATAGTAAAATCATTTTTGTAAACATTAAATTTGGAAATTTAGACTTTTGGAATTTCCCAATTATCAATACTTTTATTAAAATCTTCTAGACTAATCTCCTCGGTATTAGCTATTCTTTGAGATTCAAAGAAATCTAAGGTAAAAGTGTTACAACAGAAGTAGTTCAATAGAGTATTGGGTTCATATTTGTGAACTGGAGTTTACATACACTTAAGAATTGAGGTTTTACATAGACTTAAGAATTGAGGCTTTGGCACAATAATCTTCCTGCAATCCACTAGCTTTTAATGGTCACACAATGTCCTAGTGACTCACACACATTTAATAGACCACAAATGACTAATGAGTTTTAAACATAACACACTCGGAAGTGATAATGTCTTTGACACCACAATATAGAATATGCTTTACACTACAATGCAAAAATGTGTTTTATGCTTCAATGGAAAAATATAAATCAGTAAAAATATAGAGTGTACCTTATTTCAATGCAATGAAAACAATTGAGATTGGTTATGATACTAATTGGGGATGCGTAACTTGTTAAAACACTTTTATCAATTAAATAATATATATATACACATTAGACTTAAATTTATATAATGTACAAATTTATAATATTTGTTAAGAAATGTTAATTTAAAATAATATAAAAAAACAAAAAAGATATTGTTAAAAAGCATACAATTAATTAAAAAATCAATGTATTAAGATAAATTTATTCAAGATGTGATTGAAGATATGTTATAAAGTTTATTTTTTATTATTTTACAATTCATATTTTAATCTTAATTATTTTAATTTTGTCCTTATATTTAATTTTTTTTCAGAGTTTTCTAGCTTAATTAGGAGTTTAAGATATTATTGATAAAGTAACTTTCAACTTAAGTTTCGAGATTCCAATATTGATGTTTATTTTTTTTTTATTAGCCATTATCTTTTAAGGTTAGAAAATATTACAAATAGAGTTTTATATGAGTCCTTTATTCAATTAAGAATATTTAATTATCAATTATTAATGAAAGTTCTCTTTTAAGGCTTAGGTATCCATGATAACAAATGTTATTTTCTTACTGTTTTTGGACACTATCTTGATTTGATTATAGCCCAAGAACTTGTCCATGAATGAAAAAAAAAAAAAATTGAATGACCAATAATGTTGTCTACTAAGATGTCAATATGTGGTAGGAAAAAGCTATCTTTAGGACTTCTTCTATTTATGTTCCTATAGTTCACACATATATAGATTTTGGTGTCCTTTTTTGACACTAATATGATGTTGGCTACCCATTTCATATAATTTACTACTTAAAGAAGGTATATGTATAATTGCTTTCAAACTTTTTTGATTTTTAATAAAACCTTAAGTTTTATTCTCTTGAACTTTTATTGTATGAGTTTGCATTTTGGTCTCAAATGGAGTTTGTACATTGCTATATTACTGTTCAAACCTGACATGTCTTGGTATGACCAAGTAAACACATATATGTATTCTTTAAGCAATATAATTATACTTTTACCTACTTTTTGGGGGAAGTCTTGTGCTAATTTTGAAATCACATAGATTTTATGTAATGCCTAAATTAACTTGTTTGACTATCTTTTTCTCAACTATAGATGGCCTCTTTTTCTATTTGATTAGGTAATGAGATCTGTTCATCTTCAAGATCATTCAAAGTTGACACATTAAGGGTACTTTCAGATATTGTTTAAAAATAAGTATTAGTTACACTATTAGTCTTATTTTTAGGCATCTTAAGCAATAGATAAAGGATTAAAAAAAATGAATGGGCATTGTTAGAATGATTTGTATAAAAAGTAAATGTTAAGATGACAGTTAAAATAACAAGACTAGGATTATAAGAGCAAGTGATATAAACTTATGTTATTAGTTAATATATGAAAAAAGGCTATTTATTTTATTACATAATTACTCTAAATGTTATAGATGTTAATAAGTAGGGGGACTTTAGGTTGCATTACTTAGCAAGAAACTTAGGTGACTGAGGAATATCCTAAGCATGCCAGTTGCTCACAAGGGTGTCAAAGCTACATGGTTGGATTTATAGAACTTAAGATAGCCTTTCTTCCTCTTTTTTAGAGATCATGTGGATTGTGCCAAGTTTAATGGTGACTTTGATTGACCTATTGCATCCATTATTGGCTTGATTGATGAATCCTGCACCCTTGAAATTGTAAGCCTAAGAAAGCACAAGCTCATTTATGCTTTCTAGGTATCCTTGGGTGATGTCTTCTCGGTTTAGTTGGAATTTGATTATAGAATGACATTGTTACCCACTAGGTTATATTAGGATAGTGATATCTTGAAGATGTTTTTTATTCCTTTGCTTGGACAATAACCTTTTTTCATCATCACTTTTGACTACTTTTAATAGTGGTTTGACTGACTAGTGTGGCATTTTAAGGAATGACTCCTCTAACTAAGGAGTTTCATTTGTAGTCTTAAAAGACTGAAAGCACATTTTAATACTTCTTTAGCTACCTCAACATAAGGCATAGGTTTAAAGACAAGTAAATCGTACACTACCCAAACTTTATTTACTCTACTAATATATTTAATGAACATTC
This sequence comes from Bruguiera hainesii, assembly GCA_023213295.1. Taxonomy (NCBI): domain Eukaryota; kingdom Viridiplantae; phylum Streptophyta; class Magnoliopsida; order Malpighiales; family Rhizophoraceae; genus Bruguiera; species Bruguiera hainesii. The sequence continues at coordinate 5,275,213 of JAHOYR010000009.1, forward strand.
CATCATCTTTATTAGTAACAATTTCCTTAAGATCAAGGTTTTACCTATTAGATGACTTTTCCCTTTAGTATTTTGAAGAGATATTTCTTCAACATCATTTGAGATCATAACTTTCTTTTTCCTTTGTATGAGTTTCTTCATGCATTTTAGAGTGTAACATCTCTCGCTTTTAATGATCCTCTTAACTCTTGTATTTTCGAATGTTGCTATAAGTGCTGATTCTAGTGTGGAGGCTTAATCATGGGAGTTTACCTAACAACTATAGTCCCAATGGATTTCCTTATCATTCTAATAAAGGTAATAAAGAGTTAGAGGAGAAATAGGGTTTGAATGATTAAGTGAAATATTTTTGGTGGCATTGAGTTTCTTTGATATTAAGAGGGTGTAGACATTTATGGCCTAGTGCTTTCTACCACACCAATTTTAAGGGAATTAGAATTCAGTCCTCAGCAATCATCATCTAAGTACTTAATTTGATTTAACACCTTACGATTAAGAAATGGATTAGTATTGACATCAGACTTCCTCTTAACTTTTGAAAAGTCAATCTATCCTCTATTTCTCAACTCTTGGACTTTATATTTGAGAGTCAAACAATTGTTAATTGAATGCCCAATTTGTTCATCATAGTACTTTCACTTGGCATTGGCATCATACTAGTTAGGATAGGGTGGTTTCAGCTATTCCTTGGCTATAACAGTAACCATCTTCCCTTTGTCCATTTTCTCACATTTTGAGCTTAGAAACACCTTAATCACAAATTTTAGGTATGATTTCTAGTAAGGGAAGTCAATCTTTAGCTCTAAACATAATGATTTTTATCAATTTTTAAACTAGCTGTGGTGAAGAAAAAAGATGGTTGCCACTAGTAGAAAGACATCGTTAGCCTTAGATTGGCATATGAAAGGCATAGATAGATACATTGATGCCCAAGGAGTTGATCAATGTTAGTCTCATATGGTGATAGTGACTAGAGGCAATGCATATGAAATGGAGAGATAACAGTGGTGGTGTGAGAGTGCAACTAATAGTTGATACCTTTCTAGTACCTTAATTAATGCATGTAGGGTATCAATGGATAGATCAGTACCTAACAAATTAACCAGTGTCAATCTTATACATAGATGGTGACTAGTGGCAATGTGTGCTCTAATGGCATAATAGTTGACCATGGGCTTTCTCGTTGATTTGTGTGTTTCCTAACTTCTTTTCAATGTGTGACCTTTAGAAATGTGTAGATCGACACTAAAGGACTTTGGTGATGGTGGTCATGGTGTCTTCTAGCAATGTTGGTAGCAACATCGATAAACCTTCAGAAGGCAAAATACTTCTTTTGGGGTACTTTCTCCACCTCTTAGGTCATTATTGTGTTTTTTGCTGTTATTTTCTTTGTTTTTTTCCACTTATTAATGTGTTTTATGTAAGGAAAAAAAAAACAATTACAATATGTTAACCTTAGTTAATTTTTTTGGGTGGGTAATGGCTACAATGCTAAAGATAAGTTCTCTTTTGTCAATTTTTGGTGTTGTATTGTTATGTTATCTTAACTTTTCTAATGCTTACTCCTTTATTGTTGTTATGTTTATGGGTATTTTTGAGTGCTTTTTACCTTTTTTTTTTTTGCCTTTTGTCAATTGTTTGGCTTAAGGCCAAATTGCATGGTTTATTATTTAGTCTTCTTTTAGTACAAAAAGCTACTAGCTTCCTAAGAGAGTGTTCATTATATTACTTTTTGGCAACTTAAATTTGAGTCATATTAGTTTCTTGATTGATTTAATAGAGAGTATTAAATGCAATGCTAACAAAAATGAAAGAAAATATCAAAAAGAACTCATAATTCCACCATTAATGACATAAAAGAGTAGCTTTTATTTTTGGGCTCTTTTTGGGTAAGCATTTAGAAATTTTGAGAGAGATGATATAAAACACAACAAAAATCCGTTAGAGTAAAAAGAAAAGCAAGTTGTTTTCTCATGTCATCTCTCTCATTCATGTTTGTTGGTGATGTTGTGTGTTGGAGTTGTTGTAGTTCTTTCTTTTTGTAATCTTAAATGATTTCTTGGTTATTCTCTCTCATTGGTGCCCTCTAAATGTTTCTAACACTTTTATTGCTCTTTTGAAATTAATGCACTCCTTTACTTTCTTTTGTTTCTACTAATGATCTTTTGATTAATGACCCTACTTCTCCTCTTTTAATGCAAAAAGACTATCTTTTTATAAAAAGGCCTACTTGATCTCTACTGTTGATCTTTATTACTTTTTGTTGAATGGTTAAAAATGATTGTCCTTTTTGTTAAATAGTTAAGATTGATTCTTTTTTTGTTGAATGACTGAGATTGATTCTGCACATTTTTAATATTTTGTGGATTTTGACTTGTAGGATTTGCACTTGAATTGTGTCTTCAGACCTTAAAGAGATTGTCAATAGACTAATATTGTTGTACTTGAATTCTTAGTTATGGGTCTTTAAAAAGGATAAAGTTCTTCTTGTAGTTTGATTATGCGATTTACATTCAAAAACAAATTGTTTTGGCTTTGGTATTTTAGTCTAAAGACTAAGGAGGTTGTTGGATCTTTTTTTCTTAGGTGATGCATGCTTTGTATATTAGACTTTTAAATGTGAATTGGACTTTGTAAATTAATTTGCAGTAATTCAATTCTTATTATATCTTTTTTGTTTTAGCTTTTTTTTTTCCTTTTTCATTTCTTTATTTTTTTTCTTTTCTTTATTTTTTGCTACTTTTTTTCTTTTCATGCCTAAATAAATAAATTATGATCCAATTGAAATTATACTTAACCTGCAAATTAACCTTACATATACCCAAATATAAGAATAAGCAAGAGTGAGTTTCTTCTTAATCAGCATGAACAACATAGAGATATAACAATATTAGTTATATATATATAAAAAAAGATATGATTTAAAAATGAAAAAGATGTCAATAGCAAAGAATATTATACTAAAACTACATTTGCACCAATTTTAAGGTTGAAAAGCTAAGTAAACATACTCAAAAGCTCCCCTACTTAAAGTTGGATACTCAAATATGAAAAATTTTCTCAATCTATTTTTTGAAAAATATTAATAAAATATATAAAGCAAAAATAATAGTAAAGAACATAAATATGATGAAAAAAATAAAGAGCCCTTACTTTGATTGTTTACTTGCTTATGTCAGGTTTCAATCATACATCATGTCCAAGTCTTTTACTTGATTATTTATTAACTTACAATGAGTTTTCCTTAATTATTTTTAGGTATCTAAATCCCCTTGCTTTGATTATTTACTTACCCATGATGACTTTTCTCCATCATTTATAAGTGTCCAATTTACTTGATTTATTGGCTTTAATGTAATTATTGATTTTTGGAGAAAAAAAAGGCTTTGTTCTTTGCAATTATTTTTAAGTGTCTTTCCAAAAAGAGGCGCTTAAAAGGTGCTTTTTTTTTTTCTTCTCTAAGACTTTTTCTTTGAACTTGTGGATGTGGGGTCTCTCTTGTGCATATGTGTGTTGAGTATTCTATTCTTCTTTCATTATTCTTATTACTATTATTATTGTCATTATCTCCAAAAGGAAGGAGGGACTCTCTGTTTATATCCTCTCTTGACCTCTTGTTATTGTTGGTTTATGATTGTCCAAATCATCTTCATTATTACTTTGTTTGTTTATACTACTAACCATATCTTGTTTTTGGATATGAGTTTAGGCTTAGTAGGCCTTCTAAAGGCTTCATGAAGAAAATGAATTGCCTTTGATGTCCCCTTTTGACTTGGGATAGGTCGTGGGTCATGGGCTTTTCCTCTTATTGTTGCTATAGTCTCCTTTTGTTGTGATGGGTCGTAGGCCTCTCTTCTTGTATTGGACCATGAGCCTTATGTGTTTATAGTCCCTATCATATGTTGCAGACTTTATTTCCCTTTTCAATTAATGAACTAATGTTATCTTAATTATCCACAGGCTGAAAAAACGGAGAGCTTTCTAGAAGGTCCAATGGTGCAATGTGCAGAGTTAGACTTCGAGGGGACTTTAAAGAGCATCCTTTGAGCTTGAGTTAGAACCCAATGATTAAGGCTCTTTTAGAGGGCCCGATGATAATTGAAGCCCACTCCTCTTAACCTAGGATGAACAGTATTATTATTTGTACACCAAATTATAATTTGGAGAATTATTGTTTTGTAATAAAAGAATTACAATTTTACTTTCTTTATTTTTTTTCATTTTACCTTTTTTCTTTTTTCTTCTTTTTACTTTTTCCTTTTTGTCAACATACCTAAATTCTCTTTCCTTATTGAAAAATGAATGACATTGATAATGTGTTTCTTAAATAAAATATTTTGGAAGGGAAAAGATAAAATAGCAAATTTTCTTTCCTTATTAAAAATACTAATAACAATGATGATGGTATTTCCTAAATAAATTTATGTAGTGCATATTCTATATATTTAATTTGTTTGATAAACATGAACAGTTTTTGGAAACAGAAAAGAGGGAAAAGAGGACTTCTATCCAAATTGGCATACCTAATTACTTATAGAACAAAAAGGTCATATATTTTCATTAAATTTTTTAGTGCTTGCAAGGACATCATAATTATTTGAAAAAATGATAGTTATGTATATTTATTAGGAGCCTTTTCATTTTTCACATGTTTATATATAAATTTTCACAATTCATAATTCTTTTAGGCATTTAGTTTGTACTTTTGATTAACATTATTTAGAAGGCTTTCTATGACTATTGGAAATGAGAAAAAAAAATCTTGAGAATTGTTTAGTGCATTATTTTCTTTCTACTTTTGGACAAAATTTATTTGTATTCTTATTTTTTTCTCTCATTAAATTTGGAGTTGTAAAGTTAATTTTAGTTATGTTTGTAGGATTTGTTATGAAGTCTTAACATATATAATAGACAGTAAGGCAAAATGATTTAAGATTTGTCAAGTTACTATTAAATGTATGTTTATTTTTGCTTTATTTGTTCTTTTTCACTTTCAATTGTTTTATTTATCCTTTTGCCTTTAGTTGTTTTTCTTCTTGCTTTCAGTTGCTTCATTTGTTGATTCCTACAGACTATGATTTCCAATTGTATTTGCACTGGTAATTATGAGGGGAAACTTTCGTATTCAACACGTGTCAAGTCCATAAAATTTAGCCCCTATACACTATGCAGTTTTTTATTTTATAATTTATTTTCTTATTTTTTCTTGTGTATATGTTGAACATTTTTATCTATTCCAATTTCTATATGCATGTATTTCTTTCATTTATATTATAGATCTTAGATTTTGATATTATAGAATATTTCCAAGTATTTCAGCAATTTTGATTATACTTTAACTATTTTAGTTTGTACAAATTTAAAAATAATATAAGTGTTTTAAATAATCTTACGCAAAGTGGGGTAAGTAAGCTGGTTTAAGTATAAGCTTGTTGAGTTACTAAAATACATACAGGAGGATAACATTTTTGGCCTTGACAGGTAATTCTAATTCAAAAATTGTTTTGATTCCATATGCTGAATGATTTAAATTTTATATTTTATACTCTTATACTTTATGTTATTTTTTCTATTGACAGTTTATTTATGCCACAAAATCCTAACAAAAAGGGTTTTAGTACATGCTTACATCTTTGTTTTTCTCCATCTTGATGACAAAAGGGCCTGCCATTAAGATTATTAGCATAACTCTTTGGGATCCAGTTGCTTGATAAATTCACAAGTAATGACTCATGAGGTCTCCATGCATAATCAAGAAGAGTAATAAATGTAACAAAACAATTTTCTCTAATCAATTCTGAAAGTTCTTTCTTATTATCACAAAATTCTTCTTGAGCTAACCTTATCAAATAACTGCTTAGAATAAAAAACTTACAAAATCCTAAGCTTTGATGCATCGACCTTCTCAGCTATCATCTTCAAGGTTTTAGATATTAGCTTTTGTTTATCAATAAATGTTTCTTTTTTTTTTTTTGGTTGATTATTTTCAAGAGTTAGTATTTGGTTAGCTATTGTATTCACCATTTTGTTAGTATAATTATTTTGATTTTGTATATTTTAAATATCTTTTTAAGTGATAACTATAGAATTTGGATTTATTTCAAAAATTTTAATAGGCATTGCAATAACTTTCTTGTTTGCATAAGTAAATTTATACTCTTCAATTAAAGGGTATAAGAGATTGAAATTTAGGATATAGAGATTGGTATAATTGAATTTCAAAGAATCATATTTAATGTTAGAATTAGTGACGAAGATGAAAAATAATTAGAAAACATTATTAAGGAGTAATGCATTATAAGACTAGAGTTAGAAAATTAGTTAATTATATTGAATCTCTTAAATGGGAACTAAATTAGTGGGAAGATAGAATATACACAATGAATAAAGCATATACAGTAATGTGTAGACAAAAGATTAAAATGGTATTATTAAAATTAGATTAGGTAAAAGTAAAACTGAATAATGTCTTTATATAATAAAAAATATTTAAGATTATCTTACCAAAAATTAGTTTATTTAGTCAAGTTTTTAGATTCATAATAGAAATCTTTGAGGTAACATTGGTTAGCCTAAAAGAATAGTGAAAGTGTGGTCTCAGAAGGTTGTTTTGTTACCAATAAAAGAGTTATAGAACTTAAAACTAGAAATAATATCTATATTAACTCAATCTTTAAGTATGATAACTTTAACTTCTCTTAATAATAATGAAGAACTAAATGGTAAATTATAATAAACAAACTTTACAAATAGTTATAATGAAACAAGAATTAAAAAATTTAAATATACCTAAAGAATCAAAGAAAAATATTACACGATAGAAAAACTTGATACTTTCATTAGTGATTATATTATAAATACAATAGAAAATACTAATTATGTTAATCTAAATGTTCAAGGGGTTAGTCTTATGTTAAAAGAAATAAAGATTTACAAATCAACTTATCAATTTTCACATATAGACTTAGTTCAAGTTGCTATGAAACCTTTTTATAGAATGAGAATAAACATTCTTATATTAATATGCCTAAGAGATGAAAGAATGTTAAATTTTATCAACTCTTTACAAGCTATTTTTGAATTAATCTTAGCTTATGGTCTAATTTATTTGAGTTGTTACCTAAATTATTTTGTATCTTTATTTGATCAGAATATAAACAATGATAAGAACCTTAAAGATGATGGGTGAAAGGCCTTAAAGGATGAAAAAGGTCCATTGCACATTTTAGAAATCCCAATAATACAAGTTAAAGCTAAAAGGATGAAAAAGGCACTAAATAGGCTGATTGAGGATGTTCAGGTCAACCAAACTTCAAATGGTACGAATGCAAGTTTAAAAGAGAGTCCAAGCCTTATTAATATGATTAGAGCACCTAATGGGTCAAAACTAAGTAATAGCATTAACTTTTAATTAAGAGTTTATTGTCTATGTAAGAATTTGTCCCTAGATAGAAATTCCTTCTAAATAAGGATTTTTCTTAAGTAGAAATTTGTGTTTCTTTAGGATTGCTATCTTAGTCTATAAATAAACACCCCTTGTAAACTCTAGGAAATCTAACAATTTTGAGTGAAATAGAAAGTAAGAGTTTTTCTCTGATTTTTTTAAGAACTAAAGGACTTATTAAGAGGTACTTCTTGTGGTGTTCAAATTGACTTATCACTTCCGCTTCCTTTCTTTTCTAGAGTGTGGCATCCATATCTTTCTTAAATACCCTAGGGTCATGTTCCTTTGAATGTTGGGTCTAGGGTTTATGTTATTAAATTTTGATTTAGCTTCCATAGTTGTTCTTTAATTCCTTATGTATATTAGGTCCCTAAGTCACATCTTTTAGGGTTTTTCCACATCAGTTGGTATCAGAGTCCGACTTTAAATTAGGTTAAATCAACTCATTCTTCAAATTTCTACCTTGTGATTTATTTATTTCTATTTAGTTTGTCTATTAAGTGCATTACCATTCAAATAAACTAATCTATTTGTTTGTAATCCTTCTCTTTTGCTTGTTTGTTTAAGATCATAACTATAAAAAACATGTTAATTTCAATTCTAATTGTTGTATCTAAGTATTTTACTATTTTTTTGTATTGAGTAAAAGAAAAGAAATAAAAAAAGCAATAAAAAAGAGAGAAAAAGAAAAGAAAAGGAACAAAAGAAAGAAGGCATCACATTCAAGTTATTGATAAAAATTAACAACTTAGTCATATTGGCTACAACAATAATATAGTTTCCTTTCTCAACTCCAATTTTATCATCTATTTTCTTATTATGTCATCCAATTTTGTCTTATAGGTTTAACTCCATATTTTGATTTTTGTGAGTTTAGTTCATTAAATTTGTTTGTGTTGTTATCCTTTTTTTTGTTTTTTTTTTTTTACTCCTTGTTCTCTAACTTGTTCAATTTTACGTCATTTATCTTTTTTCTGCTCAAAACAATCCTCTTGATTTAGTTTGCTTAGTTTTTTACAGAATTAAAAGAGAAAATTTGAGTGGTAAAAGGCAATAGTGAAAGTTCATATAAAGAAAAAGTCATAAATAGTGTAAACACGAGGGAATGTGATACCTTCTTTTAAGTGAAACATATGAGGGAATGTTTTGTAAGGTATCGTAATTATTTTGTGTAAAATTAATATTATGATGTCTAAATACAAAGGTGCAACTAGTGAAGGAGCTAATGATGTGTCTTTTATGATCAAAGCTATGCAACAACAATTTGAGCGTATAAATACTAGATTTGATAATATGGGGGGATAGAAGAGTAAGCTCATACAATAGCAGAGTTGCAAAGGAGACATAGGGAGTATGAGACTCCTAAAATAAGAAGGCAATTAAGACGTGTCTATGACTATGAAGATGATGAATTTGATCATCAGACTACTATGGTTAGAACTCCTAACAATAGAAGGGATCAGAGAGAATTTTGGAGGCAAGGCACCTATGACCATGATTTGGGTAGTATTAAAATGACAATTCCTCCATTCTAAGGTAAGAATGATCCTAATGCATACCTTGAATGGGAGAAGAAGGTTGAATTGGTTTTTGATTGCGATAACTATTCTATAGAGAAAAAGGTAAAGCTTGTTATTGTTGAATTTACTAATTATGCTATTATTTGGTGGGATAAACTTCTTTTGACTAGAAGAAGGAATCATGAGTAGTCTATTGATACATGGGAGAAGTTGAAGGCTATTATGAGGAGGAGGTTTGTCCTTAATCACTATTACAGGGAGTTGTACCAAAGGTTATAAGGGCTTACTCAGGGCACTAAAAGGAGATAGAGATTGCCATAATTAAGGTAAATGTAAAAGAAGATAAAAAGGCAACCATGACTCGATTTTTACAAGGGCTAAATAGAGACATAGCCAACGTGGTTGAATTGCAACATTATATGGAATTAGAAGACATGGTGTACATGGCAATGAAAGTTGAAAGGCAACTTAAACGAAAGGTTTCCATACACAGTTTGGGTAAAATTTGGGTTCTACCTTATCTTGGAAGCCAAATTAGAGTAAAAGGGATGAAAAGGCCGATTACAAGTCCAAAGTTGAGCTTTCCAAGTACAAAAATATGGGTTCTAGCAAGGAAGCAGGTAATTATGGCCCCCAACCTAGTACAAATAGAGATGTTAAATATTTTAAGTGTTTAGGAAAGGGTCATCTTGCATCTCAATGTCCAAATAAGTGTGCAATGATATTGAGAGGTAATGGTGATGTTGAAATTGCAAGTGAATTAGATCATGATTTTATACCATCATTAGAGGGTGAAAGTGATGGAGAGGAGTATCCAATTAATGGAGTAGCTCTTGCCACAATACAAGCATTAAATGTGCAAGTAAAGGAAGAAAATGAGGTGTAACGAGATAATATCTTTTAGATGAGGGTACTCATCAAAGATAAGGTATATAATATGATTATTGATTGTGGGAGTTACACTAATATTGCTAGCACAACCATGGTTGAGAAGTTGGATTTACCTATTATGAAGCATCTTAGGTCATATAAGTTTTAATGGTTGAATAAAAGTGGTGAAGTTAAGGTAAATAAGTAAGTGTTCATGTCATTTTCTATTGGAAGGTACCATGATGAAGTTTTATATGATGTTATACCTATGCATGTGAGTCATATTCTATTAAGAAGGCCATGGCAGTTTAACATGCATGATGACTTCAAGAATTGTTATTCCTTTTATAATGAATGAAAAACTCGTCATTCTTGTACCATTATCACCTCAACAAGCTCATAAGGAGCAGTCAAGAATTAAAAGTAAGAGTGAATAGAAAAAAAAGATTGAGAAAATGTGAGGACACAAGAGAGAGAGAAGAAAACAGAAAGTTTTTATGCAAAAGAATGTGATGTCAAAAAAGAATTTTATGTCAAATAACTTATGATCATACTTTTGTACAAAAAAACTTATTTTAATACTAATAAGTTTGAACTGTCTTTGCTTAGTGTTATTGTTGTTTTATTGTAAGAATTTGAAGATGTATTCCCTAATGATGTCTCAAGTAGATTGTCATCTAAGAGAGGAATTGAGCATCAAATATATTTCATCCTTAGTGCATCCATCCCTAACTGGCCAGTAACTAGGAGTAATTCCAAGAAGACAAAAGAACTTCAAAGGCAGGTTGAGGAACTTATTTTGAAAGGATATGTGAGGGAAAGCATGAGTCCTTATGTTATTTCTATCCTATTTGTACCCAAGAAAGATAGAACTTGATGGGTATATGTTGATTGTCGAGCGATCAACAAAATCACTGCTTTGGCGACATGCCAACATTATCATGAATCCATATTGACCATGAATCCTTGAAGCACTTGAAGGGACAAGGAAAGTTGAACAAAAGACATGTCAAATGGATCAAATTCATTAAGACCTTTCCTTACATCATTCAGAATAAACAAGGTGATAATTCGAGGATGAATCCTTTCGAGAAAAGGAGGAATGATGAGAACCTTAAAGATGATGGGTGAAAGGCCTTAAAGGATACAAAAAGTTTATTTTACATTCCAAAAGTTTCAACAACACGAGTTAGAGTCAAAAAGATGAAAGAAGTACTAAATGGGCTGATTGAGGATGGTCAGGCCAACCAAGTTTCAAATGGTGCAAATTCAAACTTGAAAGAGAGTCTAGACCTTATTAATATGGTTGGAATACCTAATGGGTCAAGACTAAGTAATAACATTCACTTCTAATTAAGAGTTTATTATATGTGTAAGAATTTTTCCCTAGATAAGAATTCCTCCTAAATAAGGATTTTTCTTAAATAGGAATTTATACCTTATTAGGATTACTATATTAACTTATAAATAAACACTCTTTGTAAGTTCTGGGAAATCTAACAATTTTGAGTAAAATAGAAAGTAAGAGTTTTTCTCTCTTTGTTCTTTTGAGAACTAAAGAACTTATCAAGAGGTGCTTTTTCTTATGGTATTCAAATTGACTTATCACTCCCAATTGCTTTCTTTTCTGGAGTGTGACGTCCATATCCTTCTTACATACTTTAAATTTGTGTTCTTTTGAATGTTAGGTCTAGGGTTTGTGTTATTAAATTCTGATTTATTTTTCCTAATTGTTATTTGATTTCTTGTGTGTATTGAGTCCCTGAGCCACATCCTTTTGGAGTTTTGTTTGCATCAAATAAGGATTCAATGTTAAATTTAGCCATATTAGAAAACATGTTACCAAGATTAAGAAACATAGCTTTAATATAGAGAGTTTATTATAAAGTATTATCTTCAATACTTAAACTAAATGTTATAAAGAAAACACCTAAAGGTCAAAATTTGTTGATAGAAAGTAACTTTGAAAGATCTTTTGTAGAAACACCAAAGTTACTAGGTTGGTTAAAAGTTACTTTTCCAAAAAAAAAAATGAGTTTTACCAAATATACATTTACCTAAACCAATTACTCTTATGACATAATCAACTCAAATTGTTCAAGATAATAAAGGAAATGTAAAAATAATATTTCATGCTTAAAGAAGACAACATGTTAATATATTAGAAGTAAGAAATTCTATTAGTGATATACCTTTTAGTTTAAAAATGAGTTTTGTAAGAGTAGATTTTTAACAAAACTATACCTTAAACTTATTATAAAAAAGTAAAATCTCTTTATTTCACTTATACATAGTAATATGTAGTTTTCAAATCAATTAAACATAATTAGAAATGATAATTTTACATTAAACAAAAAATTACTTAAAATAAGTTTTATTATGAAATTAATCTAATAAAAATATTATAAAACTTTAAATCAATTAAAAATACATATGAAATTCTTTAAATAGTTTGAAATTTATGAATATCAACTTAAAAAATATATAAATATTATTAAAAGTCCTCAATAAGTTTGAAAACATCTAGAAATAAAACTATTACTTTTATTTATCCACTTATGGAAAAGATTAAATATCCTTTTTGTAATAAAGAGGTTATTAATAGTAAAGATTGAATAGAATTTGTATAAAATATGGATGTATCAATGTAATTACTAAAAATAAAGAATTATTAAAAAACTAATAGATAAAATAAAAGATAGAGATGCTAAAAGTGAATATTTATTAAAATTAAAGGATTTACTAATGGAAAATAAACTAGCATAGGATAAAAAAAAAACTCTATTTTATGGAAAATATATATACTAAATTAACTTAAGATAGAGGAAAATAACTATAAAAGACTTACAATAAGAAATAAAAAATAAAAAAGTTGAAATTGAAGTATTAAAAACAAAAATAGAGATCAAATTGTTAACACAAAAAAATTGAGAAGAAGAAAAACTCAAAGCAAGTATAACTGATTATAATTTATCACAAACATATTTTTTAAATGTTACAAATAAAATAGAATTTTAGAAATGGTATACAAAAGTAGAATTAATGATAAATAATGAATATCATATATTTTTAATAGTTTTGATTGACTCAAAAGCTAATAATGATTATACCTAAGAAGAAATTATTCCTAGTAACTATTATTAGAAAACTAAACAAACTTTAAAAGGCATTAATGATGAAAAGTTAAAATAAATTTATAAATTGTTTGTTGCACATATTTGTAAGAAGGGTATATGTTTTAAAAATACATTCATTTTAGTTAATGACTTAAGCCAATCTTTAATTTTAGGAACACCGTTGTTATGATGAGTTATTGGTGTGGGGAGTTTGGCAGACATAAAGGAGGGTGCGGTGTTCAACACCTTTTTGTGGTATCAAGGGTAACTAGAGGTGTGTTGTCATATATGTATGTTAATTTTAAAGTTATTACTAACTAGTTTAAGTGCGATTAGAATACTATCAGTGACAAGATCTATTTTATTAGGATGTTTTGGGGTCTAAGAGTATGGTTACAGTCAGTGGAGGTCATAACCAACTGAAATGTCTGTTGCATGCAATGGTATTGCTCTTCACTCATTTTTTTTATGCTTTTTTTGCCAATTTCTTATTTGTTCCCTTTTCTCTCTTATATGATTTGTCGCAAAAGCATACACATTAGGATCTTAAGAATTTGGGTAAGATAGGGAAAGGATTTTTTTATTAGGAATTTTGAAAAGAGTGTTGATGTTATGTTTTGTTTATGAGTGCACCTAGAGTATCCTAAAATGATATCATCACCAAAAACTTTGCTTCCCTTTATCTTTTCTCTTTATTCTTTTTCTTACTTTTTTGTTTCTTTTCTTTTTTCATTTCTTTTTTTATTATTGGGCTTAAAACCCCTCCCTATAATTTTTGTATCCCAAATTCTCATTTTGGCCAAAAACAAAAACAAACTCTCTATATATGCACCACTTCTATAATCATTTTTCATATTTTGTGCTTAAGAAGATAGTAACAATTAGTTTTGAATATGATTTTTGGTGGGAAAGTTAAGTTTCAACCTTGAAAATAATGATTTTTATTGGTTTTTAAACTAGTGGTGGTAGACAGAGAAGATGATTGCAACTAATGGTAAGGTACTGTTGGATTATAATTGGCTTATAAGAGGCACCAACGGGTAGATCATCATTTGTTGGGTTGACCAATGTCAATCTCGTGTGTTAGTGGTAACTAGAGATGGGATGTGTCAAAGGAAGAGCAAGTGAGGGTGATGGGAGTCCATCTAACAATCAATGTTTCCTTGTGCTTTGATTGACATATGGAGGACACTATTAGACAAATCAGAGCTTAACATGTTGAGTGGTGCTAGCTTCGAGCAAAGCTAGCGACTAGTAACAATGCGCACCTAGATTACGTGGTAGCTAGCCTTAGGCTTCTTAATTGGTTTGTGTGTTTTCCTACTTCCTTTCAGCACGTTGCATTAAAAAATGTGTAGATTAACATTAGAGGACTCTTCTAATGGTGCTTGTGGTGTTTTCTAGCCATTATTGGTGGCAGCATTGGTAAGCCTCTAACAAGTCATTTAAGGGCAGAATATCTAACTTAAGGTACTTTCTTCACCTCTTTGGTCACCTTTGTGTTTCTTATATTTTCAACTTGTCAATATATGTTTATATAAGAAAAAGGAAAAACAAAATCACAATATGCTAACCTTATGCCTTTTTCTATACAAAGTGGTTTCAATTGGTTCTTTTTTGGATGGATAAGGTCTACCAAAGTTCAGGATAAGTACTTTTAGTCTAATTTTTGGGTACTAAATGTGCGATTAGGCTTTTGATGTGCTAAAATTCTTTTGTTTACGGATGATTTATGCCTTTTGTTTATTGATTATATCTCTTTTCTTTGCTAGATTAATTATGGCCAATTGTTTAATGGTCACTGATGCTCTTTTAGTGGGTGGAATAGTGCATATGATTGAATGTTTGGCTATTAAAGTTTGGTTTTAATTTTATTCCTTGGTTTGATAATGGTTTTGAGCTCAATTTTGATCATTTATATGTGATTATGTCATTAAATTATAGTTTAGCTTCCTTTACTATGATAAACTACTAGCTTGCTAATGAACGTTCACCATATTAGTTCCTAGAAGCTTATATCTAAGCCAAATCAATTCATTTTTAACTTTAATTAACTTTTATATAAGAAAAACATAAACTTCAGGAAGATACCAATTCTTTTTTAACTTTAATTAACTATTTTATATAGAAACCATAACTTTCATGAATGACCTATGCAATATTTAATTAAAATGGAAGAAAGGATTAAAAAGGTCTCACAGTCTTGTTGTGAATAACTTTATTCCCACTATTATTAACTTGAGGGAGCTACTTTTTTTCTTAGATTGTTACTTGGACATTTTTTTCAGGTGTCTTATGTTATTATCTCTTTTATTATTGTTGCTAGCCTCTTCCTTGGGTGCCTTAAATGCTTTCACTATTATTCTCTATCATTGGTATTTTAGCTCTTAAATGCCTTTGACTTTTTTGTCTCTTAATTAGCATTGACATACACTTTTGATATCTATTGTGGGGTTGCTTGATGACTTTTCTATTTTTCTCTCATGATTTCTTATTATGCTTTTGTGATTAATATTGCCCCCCTTTCATGCCCTTTTTTAATACAAAAGGAGTCTTCTTTTTATAGAGAAGTTTGCCTGATCCTAACTCTTGATCTTATTACACTTGTGTTTGATCTTGATTATTGATTTTACTTTTTGTTGAATGGTCGAAATTGACGTACTTTTTACTAAATGGTTGAGATTGATTATCCTTTTATTAAATGGTTAAGATTATTTCTACACATACTTAATATTTTATAAATTTTTGACTTGCAGGATTCACACATAAATTGGATCATTAAACCTTGAAGGATAGCAGATTAATATTATTGCACTTGTATACTATGTATTAGACATTGTAAATTAATTTACAACAATTCAATTATTTTTTTTTACTTTTTTTTGTTTTTTTCCTTCTTTTTCTTTTTTTTTTGCCACTTTTTTTTTTCCTTACATTCAAATAAACAAATTGCAATCCAAATGCAATCATACTTTGCCCACAAGTTAATCTTACCCATATCTAGTCATGTGAGTGTGCGAGTATTGAATCCTCTCTAATTATGGTAAATAAAATAGGAGTATAATAATCATTTATAACACAAATATATTTTTTTAAAGTAAATTCTCAAGATATTATAACAAAAATTGCTAATAAATAAATATATTTTGAATTCATAACAAAACCAAAGAAAACAAAAGTAAATACATTAAAAGATAAGTCTATATTTAAACAATTAATGTTAATTCCAAAGAAAAGGCATTTACATTCTTTAAATCAATATATTAATCACAAAAGAATAAAAGAAATTCAAACAAACAAAAATCAAAAACTTTTACAAGAATTTTATAAACAATTTGAAAAAGAGGTATGCTCTAGCATTTTTACTACATTTTGGAATAGAAAAAGACATCTAGTTAGATTACAATATAAGAAAAAAAAAACTTTGATGAAAGAAATATACAAACAAAAGTAAGACTTATTTAAATGAATAAAAAATTATTAGAATATTGTAAAAAAGAAATAAATAATCTATTTCAAAAAGCAATTAGTAGACTTAGTAAATTGCCTTAGTCATACTTTGCCTTTTATGTTAACAATTACGCTAAAATTGAAAGAGCACCTAAGTTAGTAATAAATTATAAAATTTTAAATAAATTTTTAAAATGAATAAAATATCTAATATCGAACAAAAAAGATTTAATAAAAAGATTAATAGGGGCAATTATATTTTTAAAATTTGATATAAAGTTAGGATTTTGATAAATATAGATACATAAGATGATGAATATACAACTAGCTTTACTATTTCCTTCGGACATTATAAATGAAATTTAATATCTTTTGGATTAAACAATATCCTTTCTAAGTTTTAAAATATTATGAATAAAATATTTAATCACTATACTAAATTTACCATAATATATATAGATGATGTGTTAGTATTTTTAAGATTTATTAAAAGGTATTCTATTCATTTAAAAAAATTTAATATTGTAAAAAATAATGGACTTGTAGTTTCAACAAAAAAAGATGAAATTAAGGCAAACAAAAATTAAATTTTTAGGATATGGTATATATCAAGGAACAATTACTTTAAGAGAAAGATCAATAGAATTTGCAAACAAATTTTCTAATGTAATAAAAAATAAAAACTAGTTATAAAGATTTTTAAGATGTTTAAATTATATATCAAAATTTATTCTATTTTGAAAACAATATGTTTATCATTATATAAAAGACTTAGGAAAAATCCTTTGGAATTGAATCAAGAAATGACTAAGCTTGTTATTGAAATAATAATTTTAGTTAAAATGTTACCTTGTTTAGGTATACTTGATTCAAATACATATTAAATTATAGAAATTGATGCTTAAAAAAAAGTTATAAAGGAATACTAAAGCAAAAAAATTGAAAACAAAGAAATTATGGTTAGATACCACTCTAAAATCTTGTAAGGTCTCCAATTACATTATTCAATAGTCAAAAATGATATTTTAAGCATAGTTTTATGCATAATGACTTTTTAAGATGATGTTTTTAATAAAAAAATTTTATTATGCATTAACTGCCAACTTGCACTAGAAAAAATGTTAAAGATTGAATTTTAAACAAATATTTTCTAGATACTAAGTTTTATTTTTAAATTTTGATTTTGAAATTAAACATTTAAAAAAAAATCTAATTGTTTACCTAATTTTCTATCTTATGAATTTCTCTCAAAAAAGAGTTAAAAAAAAGGGTGAATAATGAGTTACTAAGATCTTATGAAATTACTCCAAAATAGTTATTAGTTAAAAAACTATTAGTTACTACGTTGAATGTTCGAACAATTTATCCAAAAATTATCAAGAAGATTTGCAATTAAGACCTTAAACTTCTTCTACTACTATTATTACGAAACCCTCATCTCCTAATATGTTAATGTTATTAAAAGCACCCTTTTATTCATCATCTTCTCGTACAAATAAAAATCCTTTGATATACTTTGTTAAACTTGAAATCATACCCATTTGCTTGTTAAATAAAGAACAATCAAGTAAAATCTATAACATATTAAGGATTATATTATTCTCTTTTAAATAGGCAAATTGGAATGGTTTCAAGTTTAATAAAGTATATATAAAAGAAATTTTCAATTCCAAAGTAGTATCTAACCATAATTTATAATTTTTTACTTTAGTATTATTCAATAACCTTTGTCTAAAGTATTAATTTTTGTAATTAAATATACATTTAAATCATATTTATCTAAAAAAGGCAGCGTTTTAACTAAAATTTTTATTTTAGTAACAATCTCAATCATCTTTTGATTTTATTTTGAATGATTTTTCCTAAGCCTTTTAGATAATGGTACAATATTGTTCTTAGATTTATAATAAAATTTGATATATAATTTAAACATCTTGAAAAATCTTTACAATTAGTTTTTAACTTTTATTACATCAAGGAATTTGTTGGCAAATTCTATTGAGGTATCTTTTGGAGTAATTGTTCCTTAATATATGTTATATCTTAAAAATCTAATTTTTATTTGTCCTAACTTCATCTTTTTGGCTAAAATTACAAGCCTATTATTCTTTACAATATTAAAAAAAGTTTTTTAAATGAATAAAATGCTTTTTAATAAATCTTGAAAATGCTAACACATCATTTATATATATTATAGTAAATTTAGTACAAAGACTAAATATTTCGTTCATAACATTTTAAAACTTAAAAAGGGAATTTTTTAATCCAAAAGGAATTACATTTTATTTATAATATTTAAATAAAATAGAAAAGACAATTATCATTTTTATATATTTAGATTTGTCAAAATCCCAATTTCATTTTCAATTGTGATAATACAATTTTTTTGCTAATCTTTTAATTAAATCCTTCTCTTTTTTTTTTTTTTTGATATTAGATATCTTATCCACTCTAAAAACTTTAATTGTTACTCTTCCAATTACAACTTAATTGCTAACATAAAAAGGAGAGCATAATCAAGGTGATTTACTATGTCTTATCATTCTTTTTTGAATATGTATTGCTTTTGTTGGTAGATTTCTTTCATCAAAGTTTTTTATATATAGTAATCTAACTATATGTCTTTCTATTCTAAAATGCAATTAAAATGTTAGAGCGTATTCTTTTGTAATTAATTTTTTGATTTAAATAATTTAAATATGTTTTCTTTTGAATTAACATTAATTGTTTAAATATAAACTTATCTTTTAATGTATTTATTTTTTATTTCTTCAATTTTGTTCTAAATTCAAAACATATTTTCTTATTAGCAATTTATAATATATATCTAACTTTTCATCATTAGTGCATCTTTAGTTTCATCATAATATTTATTAAAAATATGATATTTATTAGCTAATCATTATTAGCTCCTAATTCAATCAAAACTCTTAAAGACATATGATATTTATTATTTATTATTAATTTTACTTTCCTATATTATTTTTGGAATTCTATTTTATTTATAACATTTAAAAAATTTGTTTGTGATATATTATAATCTTTTTTACTAGCTTCTAGTTCTTTTGCTTTTTCTTTTATTTTAAATTTTTGCTATAATGATTTAATCTCTATTTTTTCTTTTAATACTTTAATTTCAACTTTTTGATTTTTAATTTTTTGTTATGAATCTTGAAAATACTAACACATCATTTATATATATTATAGTAAATTTAGTACAAAAATTAAATATTTTGTTCATAACATTATAAGACTTAAAAAGGCATTGTTTAATTTAAAAGGAATTACATTTTATTTATAATATTCAAATAAAATGGAAAAGATAGTTGTCATTTTTATGTATTTGGATCTATCAAAATCCTAACTTCATTTCAAATTTTGAAAATACAGTTTTTCTTGTTAATCTTTTAATTAAATCCTTTTATTTTCTGATATTAAATATCTTATCCATTCTAAAACTTTAATTGTTACTCTTTCAATTTCAACTTAGTTACTAACATAAAAGGGAGAGCATAACTAAGGTGATTTACTAGGTTTAATAATTCTTTTTTAAAGTAGATTATATATTTCTTTTTTACAATATTCTAATAAGTTTGTATTCATTTGAATTTGTCTTGCTTTTGTTGGTATATTTTTGTCACCAAAGTTTTTTATATATAATAATCTAACTATATGTCTTTTTCTATTCTAGAATGTGTAGTCAAAATGTCAGAGCATATTCTCTTGTAATTAATTTTTTAATTTAAATAATGTAAATATGTTTTCTTTTGAATTAATATTAATTGTTTAATTATAGACTTATTTTTTAATGTTTTTTTTTTTTTGCTTTCTTCAATTTTGTTATTAATTCAAAACATTTTTTTATTAGCAATTTTTGTTATAATGCCTTAAGAATTTACTTTAAAAGGATATATTTGCATTAAAAATGGTATTCTTAATATTAAAGATTGATTTAAGTTTTTAACTAAAATACAAGCATTTTTAAAGCATATACCCTTTTTACAAATGTGTGTAATAAACAATTTCTAATATATTTTTAACTTTCCATCATTAATGTGTCTTAAAGTTTGTTTAGTTTTATCACAATATTTACTAAAAATAATTCTTTCTTGGATATCATCATTATTAGCTCCTAATACAATCAAAGCTCTTAAAGACATATAATATTTGTTATTTATTATTAATTTTACTTTCATATACTGTTTTTGGAATTCTATTTTATTTATTACATTTAAAAATTTTGTTTGTAATATATTATAATCTTTTTTACTAGCTTTAAGTTCTTCCTCTTTTTCTTTTATATTAAATTTTTGCTATAATAATTTAATCTTTATTTTTATTTTTAATAATTTAATTTCAACTTTTTGATTTTTAACTTTTTGTTGTGAGTCTTTTATAATTATTTCTCTTCTATCTTGAGTGAATATAGTATTTATATTTTCCATAAAATAAGATTCTTTATCCTCTACTATTTTATTTTCCATTAATAAATCCTTTAATTTTAATAAATATTCCTATTTAATATTTTTTTATCTTTTATTTTATTTATTATTTCTATTAATAATTCTTTATCTTTAATAATTACATTGATACATCCATGTTTTATGAAAATTTCTATTACGTCTTCACTATCAAAATTGTTAGAATTAAAATCTAAGGAACTATGGATTTCTAGAATTTCTTCATCTTCACTTATATCAGTTAAATCCTTATTTATTTCAAATAAATTAAGTATTTTATTTTTTATTTTATCTTATACTTCTATGACATGTATTATTTTTATTTACATTAACTTTTATAATATTCCATTTGTCCACATTTATAACATATTATTTGCTTTTATTTTTTCAATTAGTACTTCATTTTCTTTTATTAGATTTTTTAGGAAAAGAATATGTATTTGAATATTTATCTTTTTAAAGTTCTTAATTTTCTTTCTTTTTGCTTTTGAGGGGGAATTACCATTTTATATCCACATTGAGAGCAAAATGATCCTAATTCTTTTCTTTCTAATTGCTTGTCCTTTTTCATTTTTGCTTATAGCTTAAGGTTTGTGCAAAGTTTTAATCTTTCATTATTTATGATTAATTAAATCTTCATAGGTTAATCATTATAAGGTATATTTCCATTATTCATACTTTTAATTTTATCTTTAACCTTTTTTATAAATAAATTTTGGTAATCTTACTATAAAGTTTTCTTTTCACTATGAATAGTTACTATCATGTCTTATAGATACTTTTCTTAAAAATATATCTTTATACCATTTAAAATCCTTTAAGATAGGGCCATTTAGATTAAAAAGTATTTCAAAACATTTAGTTTGAAATCAATTGGGATCTTTTATAAAATGTTTGGTTATAGTAAAAATTAGTGTATTTGTAATATAAGTTATAGTTTCTAATTTAATCTCTAATTAAGATGTTTATTCTACAAGTATATTTTTTGTTTTAGTTTTTGTTGCGTTATATATTTCTTTTTTGTTTTTTTTTTGGCTAAATAATAATACCACCATCTATGTGATATTCCTGAAAATCTTGTTATAAGGTTTTTGGCTATAATTTGGTCTAAGTTATTATGAGCTAAATAGGTTGTTGTTGCCATTAACATTTATTGAATTACTAAGGTAATATGATGTTTAGATAAGCTATCAAAATTTTGTTCATATATGCTTTTGCCATCAAAATTTATTAAGTCATACATGTTTTCTCTTCATTCATTATATTAAGGAAAAGAAGGTTTGAGATAAAATTGTTTAATTTTTGGTTTATTGTAAGATTTTTTTTCCTCCTTTAATCTTATTAATTTCTAAATTTTCTTTAAATTGATTTTGTATTATTTCTAGCTCATCTTTATTTTATTAAGTTAAGAAATATAGTTCTTTTTTAAGATCTCATATCTTTAAAAGTTATCATATTTTTGTTATATTTTTTAGTAATTCATCCCATTTGGATTTCATTTCTAATCTATCATATAGGGGTATTTCAATAGGAACTAGTAAAGGATTTGATATTAATTTAGGTTTAGCAATTGACCATTTTTTTTTGGGTTGATTATTTTTTAAAATTTGTATTTGATTAGATATCATATTTAATATTCTTTTTGTATAATTATTTTGGTTTTAAAGATTCTTAATGTTCTTTTGAGTAATTACAATAATATTTGGTTTTACCTTCTTGACTTTAAAAGTGTTGCGGTAACTTATTTATTAAAAAGAAAAAAAAGAAATTTAACCTCTTCCATAGGTAGATGAATAAAAGTAATAGTTTCATTTTTAAATGTTTTTTAAAGTTGTTAAGGACTTTTAATAACATTTATATCCTTTTTAAATTGATATACATAAATTTCAAACCATTCAAAGAATTTCATAGACATTTTTAATTAATTTAAAGTTTCATAATATGTTTCTTAGATTAAATTTCTTGTTAGTTCAAAGTAGTTTTGAAAAATGCCATTCTTTTGATCTCATTTTTATGAGAATAAAATTCTTTTCTAAAGGACTACTCAATTATGTTATCCTAAGTAATTATTTGTTTAATGTAAAATTATCATTTCTAATTATGTTTAATTAATTTGAAAATTACATATCATTATGTGGTAGTAAATCAAAGAGAGATTTTTTTTTTATAATTAGTTTGAGGTATAATTTTGTTAAAATATGCTCTTAGAAAACTTATTTTGAAGTCAAAGGTATATCACTAGTAGAATTTCTTATTTCTAATTTATTAACTTATTATCTTCTTTGAGAAAAAAAAAAGCTATTTCTACATTTTCTTTATTATCTTGAATAATTTGAAATAGTTGTATCTTAGGAATAATTGGTTTAGGTAAATGTATCTTTAGTTAAACTCATTTTTCTAAAAAGTAAATTTTGACCATTCTAGTAACTTTGGTGTTTCTATAAAAGATCTCTTAGAGTTAATTTATATTAATAAAATTTAACATTTAGGTGTTTTCTTTATAGCATTTGGTTTAAGTGTTAAAAGTAATACTTTACAATAAACTCTATATATTAAAACTATGTTTCTTAATCTTGGTAGCATGTTTTATAGTATGGCTAAATTTAAGATTAAAGTTTTGTTAATATTTTCACTAAATTAAGAAATAGAATAATTTGGATAATAATTAAAATAAATTGGACCATTACTAAATTTGATTTAAAAATAATATGTAAAGAGTCAATAACATTTAAAATTCTTCCATCTCTTAAGCACATTAATATAAGGGTGTTTATACCTATTCTATGCAAAGGTTTCATTGCAACTTGAATTAATCCTATGTGTAAAAATTGATAAATTGATTTGTAAATCTCTATTTCTTTTGGTATAAGACTAACCTCTTGAACATTTGAATTAACATGATCAACCTTTTTTATTGGATTTATAATATAATTGCTAAAAAACTTACCAAGTTTTTCTATCTTGTATACATTTTTCTTTGATTCTTTAAGTATATTCTAATTTTGTAATTCTTGTTCTATTTTTGCTATTTGTAGAGTTTGTCTATTATAATCTATTGTATCCAATTCTTCATTATGATTATGAGAAATTGAAGTTATCTTACTTAAAGATCAAGTTAATTTAGACAATATTTCTAGTTTTCAAATCTAAAACTCTTTTATTGGTATTGAGGCCACCCTTTCACTTCTTTTCTAGGCTGATCAATGCTACATAAAGGTTTATATCATGAATTTAAAAGCTTAACTAGATTAACTAATCCTTAGTAAGATAATCTTAAACATTCTTAATCATATAAGAACACTATTAAGTTTTAATTTTACCTAATCTAATTTTAATATTACTATTTTAATCTTTTTTCTACACATTATTGTATATGCTTTATTTATTGTACACATTCTATCTTCCCACCAATTTAGTTTCCATTTAAGAGATTATATATAACTAACTATTCATCTAACTTTAGTCTTACAAGGCATTACTCCCTAATAATGTTTTCTAATTATTTTTTCATCTTCTTCACAAGTTTTAACATTAAATGTGATTCTTTGAAATTCAATTATACTATTTTCTATATCCCAATTTTTAGGCTCTAATACCATTATAGCTAGATTTGACATATGATATCTTAAAAAACTAATCAAGTAAACCATATGATGAAAATAAACTATTTGCATAAATAACATGTAAAAGACTTTGTTTATCATTTTGAAATCTTTCTTAAACTAAACTCATGACCTAAATATGAAATGAAAGTATAAAACAAAGTAAGTAACACAAAACTATAAGATCTTTTTAATATTTAATTAAAATAAATAACTTACAAAAATTTGAAATAAACTTTTCTTAAAAGTTGAAGTTTGAACACATATTAAATACCCAACTTTGAATACTTAACTTCATCTTTATAAGGTAATCATTTAAGAGAATGTGTTTTTTCAGCTTGCCCTTATCTTCTCATGACACCTTATAGAATTAGAGGAGATGGATTTAAGAGTTTGTTAAATCCAAATAATGTCATCACTTACATTTAATTAATGTTGATAGGTAGTCCTAGATTCCCTCTATTTGTCCTTGATGTCTTTAATGCCTTATATTATTAATTCCTTCTACTTGTGCTTGATTCCTTTTAATAATTTTAGTTGTTGTTATCTTCATGCTTTTGGTTTGATGATAAAGTTATCTAATCAAGTCAGAGTCATATTCAAGATCTTCATTGTCATAGTAACTATCATCTAGCTAAGAGTTTTTATTAGTTATTTGAGATAAAGTTATTTTTAATTTTTCTTTATACTCTTGAGGAAAAGAGTAAGAAGCCATATTTGCCTAGATTTTGCTTTTTTCAATTAAAAATATGACAATTTTTTCTTTATTGGTTTCAATTTTGATTTTGACAAAATTTTGGTTTAAATAATTGGTTACAACTTTCAAATGTGCTTATTTATTTAGTACTCTATTCCACTATTTGATACTAATTTGTCTTTCTAATCTTTTGGGGTAAATGACTCAATAGGTCCAATAACCTTATAATTTCAACTTATAATCTATAGAATTTTGAATAATTAAAAAAATCTATAGCTTAAAGGATCATCATCAAAAACTATATTTGAAAATGGGAATAACTAAATTTGTTAGATTATAGGAAAATTTCTTCATAAATACCAAAATATTTCCACCAATCATGAAACCAATTAAGGAATAATTGATTAAAATTATAATGGAAATGAATAAACCAAGGATGGTTCCAATTTCATAATAATAGAAAGTTGGTCCAAGCTATTATAAAATCATGAAAATTATAAACAAGAGGGAAATATTGTTGAGGAAGTTTTCTATAACAAAAAAAAAAAACAATTTATTGATTATTGAATATATAATTCTTCTTTAGTCTCGAAGAATTAAAATTCTTAAAATCTTGACTTTTGAATAAAAAATTCAATCAAGGTCCTTTTTGTTTATGATATGAATAATTCATATTAATTTTGTATCCATGAGTATATACTTATAAAAATGTCTAGTCTTTTTGTTTATTTTTACAATAAATATGAGAATTATAAGAAAAGACATTTGAAAGAATTTGTTTAAAATCTGGAGCATATTAAGGACCATATTGTTCTTTTTCTAACATGCAAATGGGTATGGCTTCGAGTTTAACAAAGTATATAGAGATTTGTATAAGAAGATGATGAAGACGAGGGTGATTTTGATAGGATTAATGTATCGGGAGATGCAGGTTTTGTAGTAACAATAGTATGACTCTAACTTTATCAGACGACTTTATCATTAAACCAAAAGCATGAAGACAGGAAGAATCAAAGTCCCACCAATTGAAATTATTGAAAGGAATCATGGTCAAGTAGAAAGAATCAATAACACAAGGCATCAAAGACAGACAAAGAGAATTCGGGACCACTTGTCTAGTAAACCACATAACGAAAAGAAACTATTTTCATAAATAACATGTAAAAGACTTTGTTCTTTATTTTGAAATCTTTCTTGAACTCATGACCTAAATATAAAGTAAAAGTATAAAACAAAATATGCAACACAAAATTATGAAATTTTTTAATATTTAATTGAAATAAATAACTTACAAAAATTTAGAATAATTTTTTTTTGGAAGATTAAAGTTTGAACACATATTGAACATTTAACTTTGACTACTCAACTTTATTTTTACAAGGTAATGATTTAAAAAAAAAAAGTGTTTTTCGAACATGCTTGCTTTTAACCTTATCTTCACACCATCTTCGATAACCAAAGGAGATGGGTTTAGGAGTTTGTGAAGTGCAAATAACTTCAGTTGCATTTGATCAATTTTGACAAACAGTTGCTCCCTTTTTATTTTTCCTTTTAAGGAAACAAGACCTTCTGTTGTTATTGCAACATCTTCAATTTTTTTTTACTTTATCTTTTTGGAGTAGAATAATTGTGCTCCGTTTGTTTTTCTCACTCAACTTAGAGCTAACTAATAAAAAGTTAAATGAAAAGTTGAATTTGGGCAATGAAATTCACAATTTTATATTGTCATTTCACTGGACTGCATCACCATTCCATTAAAATTATCTGCTTCTGTAATCTTTCTAATTTTCTTTTGAGTTAAAATTTTCAATCCTTTAGGAAAAGCACTCACATTTAAAAACCGCGCATTGCAGACTAAGAAACTATTGTATATATGTAATCAGAAGCAAGGCTTATTGGGTTGAACTTATTTAAACTGAAATTGAACCCAGAGAAAAAAACACAAACAGAGAAAAAAAAAAAAAATCAACAGAGAAGAAAAACCGGCATTCAGCTTTAGTGATGAAACCAAGTCCAATCTAAATTCACATATAATTCAACCAAAAGTTTTCATGTCCTACATATTACCTCAATTATTAGTAAAGACCAGAAATTTATCACTATCAACTTAACATTTTTATAATTGGCAAAGAAAATAAAAAGTTCAGGCTTTTCTTTTTCAAGAAATGGCGACATGCAAAATACAAAAAAAAAAAAAAAAAAACATAATGCCAACGTCGCATATTATGATTTCAGCATCTGCCTGCTCAAAAATTGTTCCATAATATTCTTCACATCAGAACAATTTGGGATAACAGTTTAAAAGCTAACTCAAAAAAGTTAATGATCACTCCAGGTCCACCGCAAACATATGCCCACATATGCTTTACTCAAATAGTCTAATAAACATAAATGGGTTCTCTTTACAAATTTGACCAAAAAAAGGTCAAATACCTGCCTTCTTACAAATAAAATAAAATAAAATAAAAATTTAAAAAAAAAAAAAAAAGAATCAGAAAAGTTTTAATGGTAAGAACAATAAAATACTAAATTTGCTGTCCTACCCATAAGATGCTGTCACATTCCTCATAGCTGATGTCTACACATCTGCACATAAATCTAAAATTTCCTTCCTTATGACTATGGCATGGTTGAGACTAACATAAAAGATAATCAAACAACATCAGACAAGCTTTGCTTGCTGATAAGCACAACCTCATTCAGGCTTTTGGAGACCCCAAAATAAACACAAGCAAATAGCCTTCCGTAAATTTTGCATCTACCTTTGAGCAGTTGTAGGTGGCATAGGATATGCCATGGGTCCAATGTTCATTGGTGCACCAGGAACTACGGCTCCTGGCATTGGAGCTTGGACACCATAAGCCATGTGGGCAGGTGCAGGAAGATTCACAGGAGTGCCAACTGCTGAGACAAGTGGACCTCCTATTGGTTGGCCCATGGTTGGGGGACCATAGACCCCGACTCCTGGGGGGCCAACTAGATGTTGAGGGACTTGTTTTGATGCTTTGCCGGTAGATCCTCCTGCAGTAGAACCATTTGTTTGACCTGTTATTGGTCCTTGTGATGAAGAGACGTCCCCATTGTGGACACTGGTAATATCATGAATGCTGGTGCGCCTCCTATCTTTGTTCATTGAGTTCAGACGAATAAAATACTTCTGTGCATGGCTAGCCACTTGCGTGGGTGTCCTCGTCACCACAAAGTTTCTGGATATACTTCGCCAATCGCCTTTTCCGTACTTTTCCAAACCAAGAAGAAATAATCTGTTTGCCATGGAATGCAGAGATTAATACTACCAAAAATGTATAATGCAATAATAGATTCAATGAAGGCAAAAAATCAAAAGACAAGAAACAAAAAGAATGGAAACACTTTGGTGCAGATGCATCACCCACATGAATACTCAAAAAAACAGTTGGATCAAACAATTCCACTGTATGATCACTTACCCAAGAGGTGCTAAACACATTCAAATATAATAAGTCTGCATGTATACAGAATCTGAAAAGGAAAATTCTTTACATGCAAACAAATCCTACAAGCATGTGTGGTATCTACACATTTTCTCCATGTACAGTGTACCCTGTGATTCTGTGAATGCCTTTAATAACAATGTGACCTGTGATTGGCTGCATGATTTGTAAAGTTCATTCATAAGTTGTGTTAATAACAATAGAATCGTCTTTAAAAATAATACAAAGAACAGTTAATATCTCAATAGCACAGTAATGTTCAATATGCATAAATGTAATGTTCAATATGCATAAATCTTAGGGAACAACCTGCAACTGCTCACAAAAGAAAATGTTATGTTCTACAGTAATTTGTACACAAAAGAGCATCAAACGTTTTATGAACAACAGCAAAAATATGGCATTGATAACATATGATGCCTCAAACTCATAACAGATAAGAAAAAAACATAAAACACGATAGAGAGAGAGAGAGAGAGAGAGAAGGAGGCAGGGAGCCTGATGGGTTTATATTATTCCAAAATCAGAAAGCTACTTGTCTATGCAATGTTAGTTAGGTCTAAGAGTGTCACTTTACATTATTATGATCTATTACCAGAATTTGACATAAATTTCCAATTTTGAAAATGGAAAGAAGGGGAGCATTAAGGGTAAGAAATGGATCTCAGAAGCAGAATAAAAGTCAGCTAGTCCCGGATATGGAAAAGTGGCACAGAAAAGGCTCTGCAGAATTGTGATGTGGCATAAGATATGGCTGTCAAATTCCCACAATGGAAAAGAGACAGTCAGATGGCAATGGCCGTTTTGCTTTGATAACGTTATTTACTGATCCTGTAGAGTTATGCATGTACTTAATTTTGCATCAGAAAGAAAGTAAATTTAAACCAAAATGGACACCACTTCAGAATCTAAAGACGATACTATTTTGTAATCTATGGTTTAAATTAAATTGCTCATAAGGCCCTTCTCATTTCAGTTGCTATCTACAACTTTTAATGATGATTTATCCAAAATAATCAATATCAAAGATGGATTAACTGCCATGCTACATCCCTGGTAGATATTTTTACTCGATAAAGCATATCACTTGGAGAAAGAGATGACTGAATCTAGTTTCACAAAGACAAAAGAACTAGAGAAAACCAAGTAGTCCAAAGAAATGCTTTCCAGCCATAACAATAGATAATAGGAATAATTAGAAAAGCAAGCTATTATACTTTGAGAAATAGATGACCGAACCTAGTTTCTTGAAGACAAAAGAACTAGAGAAAAACAGGTAGTCCAAAGAAATGCTTTCCAGCCATAACAATAGATAATAGAAATAATTAGAAAAGCAAGCTATTATAAGTTTTAAAGCTTCACAGAGAGGAGAGGGTGGAGGGAAAAACAAGACAAGAATAGCTCCTCATAAAACAAATCAAGCTCTTTTAACTCCATGATTACAGAGGCAACCTTACCAAACTGCAAATAAGAATTCTATTTTCAAACAGTAACAAAATAAAATATGAAATTCTTATCTTGACCCTTCTAACCAAAAGATATTCAGTTCTTGCAATCAAGCTAACTATTTTGATAAAATCAGCACAATCTATAAAGAAACAAAAGTTTGAAAATTCATACACAGGCTTTTTCCAGATAAAGTAAGAAGTTGATGTAGAATATACATATGAGACAACAAAGCCACTGTCAAAGAGATCCACAAACTACTGAATTTGATGCAGAGGCTACTGCATAAGATTTTATCAACTGTACAAAGGCCAAAGGAGACCTTGTACATACAGTTGTACTACATCAAGACTTAAAGAATACAGTAGCCTGTTTTAAGCAACTGGGAAAAAGGACTCAGCATCCAATGATTTGCTTTACATCTAAACACAAGAATGAAAATGATAACTGTGCAAGCAAAAAATATCCTCACCAAGAACATTAAGGATATGTAAGTTGGACTGCAAAGGAGCAATTTCCTAGAAGCAATGCTGATGTGGAAATTTAGAATACCCTTCACATGTGCAAATACAGTTGGGATAACTCAGTTACCAATTTTCCATAAGATCTTTGATTGATAAAATAAATCTGCATAAGACCTTTCTAAAACTAATTTCAGTTCTTGCCACCCTTCAGCCTTAAATCTTAAGAACAGATACAGGAGCCCAGAGCCCCTACTTGATTTTTGAGATTTATCTTCCCAACAGATCTGTCACTTCTCTAAATTTGTTTCCACATCTACTGCAATAGAACAGAAATTAAGAACAACAATATCAAAAAAGCTTTAGTTCCAAATTTAATTGAGATAGATTGCATGAAACTTTTCTTGTCAATCATTATATTATGCACTAAGTTAGGTGTGAAATCTAATTGTTATAAATCCTTCCAAACTAAAATTCCCAAGTCAACCTAGTTCTTCTCCCTCTCCTCTCGCCATCTACTTGGGATTGATCACTCCTCTTGACCAGAGCATCACCTGGCCTATGTTGGATATGTCCATATTAACGCAAATGTCACTCCCTCGATTCATTTAAAAAATACCAAATTCATAGTGCAAATGAGGACTGTTACAGCCTTTTAAATTTTAAATGCCTTACACATGCAAAATCTGCATGGATTTCACCAACCAAAATTTGTGGGGATACTAAAATTTCTTTTCTAACTGCATCAACCAGTTTTTGTTTTCAACATGGACTCCTCCAACCGAAATCCATGTCTCTGGTTTTGGTATGAAACATGGCATTTGAAAAATACATGATGTCAGTAGTACACAAAAGATTAGTAAAAAGTTAGTATAAATAAGTCAGCAGAAAATTCTAGAATCTCTAATCACTCCCACAAATTTTTCCCCAGATTATTCTTCCACCAAAATAGGATATTATCACCTTAATAGCCAATGTCTGGCAGATAATCATTTTTCACATTTATGTCAACCGTTAACACTTTAACAGTTTATTAGTTCTGCTTGAATTTTTCCCTTGCTTTTGTTGAAATACACTTGATCAAACTTGATTTATCATGAAGATGACAACATTGAAAGAATTATTGTAGAGAGGTTTTCCTAAAGCAATATAATTAATTAAAACGTCAAAATGAATGCAAAACATGTTGAAAGTGATCAGCATCTGACAGCCAGCCACAAGCATCTCATGCCTGGTTCAACAATAGATACCCACATATGGCCAACTGGAGTTTCTCCATTCTCTCCATTTTAGCAACTTAACATGATTTTGGAATCTATTAAATGTTTTAGCATTAAAACAGATAAAAGATCCATATAAGACATATTAAACAGATAAGAAATTAAACTCTTTCGTTTCCAAACAAGCACCTGACTAGTAAATGGCACATGCATTAAGATAATTGTCTGATGATATTAGAGTTGCCCTTCCAATATCATTTGAAAATAAAATTCTCTAAAAGCCGTATGTAGGACCATTTGTTACCCAGCCCTCAGCAGCTTTGATTGCAGGGTCAAAATAGCAATAATTTGAAGAAAGCAAACAAGAAAAACTGAGTAAATCAGAAAACAATGAAAAGTATGTAATGAGATAGATTAATTTGACAAAAGTCTGTTTTAGTAAAGTTAAAAACCATACAAGCAAACTGGAGATTGCAAAGAAGATGTAGAAACAGTTTCGCACAATAAATGCAACTTCACCCAGAAAAGTGCTATAAACAACAGGAGGAAAGAGAAAACACTAGAGAAATATAACTGTAAGAAATCATTAGCATACCTAAAAATTTATGATTCTCAGCAGAGGCAACCAGTGAATCTAAATAGCACAGAAAAGAAAAAAGACAATAAACCAAGAATGATAATAATTACCTATGCTCATCCTCTGTCCAGGCAATACCCTTCCGGCGCTCCTGATCTGACCTTGAAGACTTACTTCCATGGTTAGACTCACTGTTATGATGCCCCAAGTGACCACCTTTCTTACCAGTTCCTTCATCACCAGCATGGCTCGTTGAACCGTCTGAAGAAGAGCTATAGCTAGGCAGAGGCACACAGCCAGATTCAATCTGGTTAACATCCTCAACCAGGAGATCGTAGTGATATTTAATCTCTTCTAGAGTTTTCCCAGGCACATCAGACGCAATTTTCTCCCAACGATCTGAAGCATCCTCAGGATGAGTTGCAAGGGCAATTTCAAATGCCTTGTCCTGCTCTCTAGTCCACACAGAACTACAGTCCACTTCATCTACAGTCATCTAGCCTTGCTTGAACCTGTTATCCAGACTATCACTCGCCAGAAGGAGGAGAAAGAAGACCTATCAAAATTCTCTAGACTCTATGCCATCAGCAGGGCCAATCTCCAAAAGTGCAATAGTTATTGAAAGTTGGATCTGAATTATTTCCAAATTTGATAACAATAGCAACTCAGTTGATGGCAGACGGGAATGATAGCAAAGCAAGATGTGTCAGGCTACAGAGATAAGCGAGAAGCGAGCACAAACAGAGCCCAGAAAGGGCAAGGAAGATGAAGCAGAGATAGCTTCCAATAAAAATCACAAAACCCAGGTGGAGTATGTGTAGAATTCAATGATGATTTCCTCCACTAATAAAAAAACTGGACTCTTGTGAATTGCTGACCTATTACGGTACGAAAAGGCAACAAAAGTTCAGTTAGACCATGAGAAATATGAAAGCCATTATATCAAAGATGCAATAAATGGCTGCTTAAAGTCTATAGAAAATACATCCGGAATTCAATGAGGCGGTGAATTTAACGGTAAAAATGCCAATCAGGGTTTTGGACAGTGAGACATGAAAGAGATAATGAACAAACCATTAAAAGAAGAAAATCCTAAAGGAAGAAAAACAGTATTTACAATGCCATTTCTAACTCCAACAAGTACCCAGTTAACCATTAGTCTCTTTGATAACAACAGTTTTGACAGCAAAGGTCCACAAAGGCTTATCGTGCTACAACCCTCAATGGCTGTTATACTCTACTTTACAGCATAAACCGACGCTAGAAGATTAAAGTTCTCGAGAAAGATTAGGGAAGATTTAATTCCAACTCCTTCAAATCCCAACAAAATATGGAAACATAAAGACTCCACAGGCCATCCCTCCTTTTTTATTTTTTTTTCTTGCTGCCAATCCAACCGGATAGAAAAAGAAGAATTACCACAAATCCTGTACACACCGCCCAGTTGCCATATATCCAAACTCCTTAAGTACAATGAAAAGAAATTGAAATCAGAAGAATAAAAGAAAAAATAAGAGAAGCAATATGAAAAATTTCGAATCCTTCCACTCAAGATTTTCAATCCTAGAGGTAACCACACCCAGCAGCGAAACAAACAACTAATACATTGGACGCAAACAATAGATGGTAGATACCTGGTGATTGGCAAACATTTCACTGGAAATGGACAACAGTGACCCGAGTTTTTTGCACATCTTATCTAAGATATTAAAAATGTTCGTAATTTTAGACCCATCCCTTTTCACTGTCAAAACCCAGTTACTTTGCAAAACGCCATAAACCGAAAGATTACCAACCGCTACAACTCGTAGTACCCAACACAAAGATTTTGACCCTTTAACCAACACTCCAGAAGATAAAAGAAAAGTAGAAAAGGAAATTTACCTTTAAAGGTATTAGTACAGTTGTTTGACGCAATTACACAAAACAGGGCAGTGAAAACAACTCGACCTTGACCGTGCAAAACTAATAGTACCAATAAAAGAAAAAAGTACAAAAAAATAAAAGGGCTTCTGACATGGTCGAAAAGGGGAGGAATTTACAAGAGGCAGCCATTGGAGGTGATGAATGATATTGATGGGTTATCCTGACAAAAATCAACGATGGGAGGTAGTGTCATGTCATGTGCAGGGAGGACGAGTCAATTGGTCCGGTCCCCATCCCCAACAACAACAACAACAAATACTACTCCGGGTTTGCACATATAAAAGCAGCCAAGGATCGAAAAAGGCTCGACCCCAAGTTGCGATACACTGCAATCTGCATTACCCATTAATATCTGACAAGATACTGCAATCTACATTACCCATCAATATCTGACAAGATAATAACCTCCACACACACACACACATAAATGTATATAGATAAAGAGAGAGAGAGAGAGCAACAAAAAAACAAACAGAAGGAAGCAACACTCATTTAAGAGGAACACAACTAACTGGATTTCTCTCTCTCTCTCTCTCTCTATCTCTTTCTATCCAAACAGACAAAAAGCAAAATTAATTGTCATCAAGTATATGAGAATGATATAACCATGAGTAGTTTACCAATACGTCTCATTCTATTTGATATATATATATATATATATATATACAGTATAAAGCAAATGTTTTGTGTCTGCACACGGGCTTGCGAACGATCACCTTTTCTTCTTTTCTTCTTCTTCTTTCTCTGTGTGTGTGTGTGTTTGTGTTTGTGTTTTTTTTTTGTCTCGGGTTCTGCTACGACCAAAGTTTGGATCTTTGATTGGTGGGCGCTGCCTTTTCGTTCAGTTTCTAAGCCTGTCTGTTGTGTTAGTACTTCACTTTCACCGACAAGAGTCAAGCAGGAGGTTGTCTGTGTGTGTATATATATATATATATATGTAAAAATAAATTTAATAGATCCAGATAAAAGGGTTTATATTATATATATTACACTAATTTACATCGATATAAAATATAATATAAAATATTTTTATATCTTCCTAAATTTATCAAATTTGTATCCACTCATATTTCCGTGGTTGGATTGATTAGGTACAGCCAGACACAATGGCCACCCATTTTGGGGATGAAATCATATTTTTTAAAAAAAGTTAATTTATAAATGTCTAAGTTGGGCTTTTTAAAAGACGCAAGTTATGCGTTAGACTTGCTAATCCAACAAAAATGTGCCTACCAAAACAGCTTTTCCGTTTCAGAGTTTTTTTTTTTCTTCTTTTTTGATTATTAATAGAATACGAATTACATAATAAAGGATGGAAGGATCAAGTTTTAGAACGTCATTAGGTAGTAATATTTACATAATTGATGAAATAAAATAATTTTTTTAAATATAATCGATCTATATTTTTTATTATTTTTATGTTGGTTTTTTTAAGTGTTACGATGTACTCTTTAAAAGAGATCTTTAAAAGAGTTTGTGTGACCTATCATTCATTATATTCATTGCAACAACAAGATTTATACACTTTTGAGACTTAAAATCTGTTAAATTGCACTGAATAAAATGTCTTTAATGATTTTTAAAATTTCTCACAAATAATTTTAAAATTTTACATTAGAAAGAAATAAGATTGTGAACCGTATTCGATGTACAAATTTGCAGCTCAGAAGGTGAACTTAATGTTTGAACATGGAATCCGGAAATTGAATGCAAAGCGTATCTCCGTAGATTTTTTTATTTTTTAGTTTTTCCCGATTGAGCACCGGGGTTCCTATATTATTACTCTTTGCGACAGAAAGCATGTGAATTTTACGCGTGAGAATCATTGGGGACACAAATTTATAAACAGTCATTTACATATTTAGTCATTAGACATTCCAGTAATTACATTTCCTCCTCCTTTTCTTTTCTTTTTTTTTTTTTTTTTTGAACATCAAGGATCATATTGTATTTATACAAGAACAACCCGTGCGGGAATTCACATTAAGAAGACCATAGAATCGATGAAGGATATACAAGTAATTCAATCATGTTCCCAGACTAGCTCATTCGTCGTGCAACATGCCCCCCCCTCCCACACAACTGTCAAAGCTTTGACTGCCATTACCAAAGAGGGCTTCCTTTTTACTCGGAATGCAGGCGGATCAATTTTAATCTGACTCTATTCGGCACTATGTTCAAATTAAATGGTTAACAGCGGTTTAACAATTTTTAAATTTACAATCAAATTAAGATAAAAGTAAAATTAATTAAATCATCATCATCATCAACGGCTAAGATCTCACGCAAGTTTGGATTATTCTGGAAGTTTTTTGAGACTAAAACATAAGTCTAGAATAAGTCTTAAGAGTTTGCGGTTCCGTCTAAAACTAGGTGAAAGGTTCGAATGCCGGGGGAAAGGTTTTTATTTGGCCTAAAGAATCCTGTGACATCTTTTGACAGGCGTAGAATCTTATTTTGTGTGCCGAAATAAAAAGCAAACGAGAGAGTTAAGCGTTATTAAGTATAATTTAATTTTTATATTTTATATCGGTTAAAAAAAATAAAATTTTATTTCATATAAATATAAATTTTACACATTCTAAATAATAATAAAAAAAAAAGTGTCGTGAGAGTGTGAGCGTAAGTGTTAATATAATTTTGTGGAGGTCTGTTGTGGGGAGAAGAGTTACGAAAATTATTGTTCAGGTGGTAATCAGAGCTTGATTATATTCTCGAGTCTCATTACAAATCAACCCAATGGCGTTGGAAAACCAACAAAAGAGTGTACCCGAAATTCCATCAAAATTAAACTGGATCAAACAGAAAGTTAAGAGGAGTATATATTTGCCTGAGTCAAGCAGTTTTAATATAATTGTCTTGTATTATCATTTGTAAAAGGAAGTACATATGTTATTACATCTGCTCCCGACTTTTCATTTATCAAACCAATCTATTTATTATTTAAATTGTAATCATTACGTCAACATACTGCTTTTTTGAAACACATGATGGATGTTAACTTTGTTTTGCACGCAAATTCGGTTTACTTTTTCCTCGTGACTATAAGATATTTGGATAGACCATTTTTGATAGAAAAAGTTATCATATTTCATTTAGAGATTGAAACTAGTTGAGTTGAGTATAATTTAAATTGAGTTATTTTAAATTTTAAATTTATAAAATCTCAAGTTTGTCATATTTAAGAAATATTAGATATTAAGTTTTTTGAATTTTGAGTTTAGATTATAATAATTTTGAGTTATTCATATTAGGGTATTCAAAATTTGAGTTAATAATGTTTTGATTGAAGTAGGTTTTAGATTATTTTGAGTTTAGGTTTTGTAGTATTTTAAGTTTGGATTTTGGATCATTTTAAATTTGAATTATAAATTAATAATTTTTTCAATTAACGAGAGTTAAATTAAGTTTAATTTTAAATGAAATAAATCAAATTATTCAAGTTGACTTAACTTTCATCATATAAAATTCTATAACTATGAAGAATAATTTAGGTTTATTGTTTTTCAAAAACAAAGTCAATGTCAAATGCATCCTATATTAATATAGGGATGCCATTAGAATCAAATCTAATTAATTGTTTAATCAAACTCTAATTTCAATTGAGAAAATTATGATTCTCTCTCTCTCTCTCTCTCTCTCTCTATATATATATATATATAGTAAACATTATTGTTGATAGTCCTAATGTCTTGAAATGAAATATAACCTTGAGATTGAGTCAAAGTTCTCCTATTGGTTAGAATGTGATAAGAACAAATCTAGTAATAATTACTACTAGTTAGTTAGAGATAATTCAATTTGTTATAAATAATATCATTAGTGTTTTATGGGTATTTGACAATGTTCTAACCATATTTTTCGAATTTTCATAGTTAGAAAATGAGCCTTCAAAATGATGGGCTTAAGGAAGGGTTTGTAAAAGGAGGGCTTAGAGGCCTATAAGGTTGTTGGAATGTTGGCATGGTAAAGAGCTAACATAGTGAATCGGTCCTTGGAAGAGCCTAAAAAGGCAAAAAAAAAAAAAGTATGTTATGATTGTGAATTGTTATGTTGGGCTAACCCCTTATAGTTTTTGGTTGTAAAATATGGACTATATTTGATTTAGGCCCATGACCTACCTTGCAATGTAATATGATCCTTGTTTTATTTTTATTTTTTTTAACCAAACAAATGACTAAAATAAGACTCTAAGGCAAATGATCTTCCTTTTCCTTTTCCCCCCTTTCCTTTTTTTTTTTTATTATTGATTTTCCTTTCTTTGGTCCATGTCACCAATCAAATTATGATTTTAACATTGTATTGAGAGAGAAAGTATCTAAAATAAACTTTGTATTTAATTGGACAAAATTGGAGTACAATAACTGCCTATTTTTGCAAATTGTTTTAGAATAAATGAATAAGTAAAGACTTTCTTAAAGCTTTATTTTGTTCAAATCTTTATTTTGTTCGCTCCTCCAAATCTCCCTATGAGAGAATGTTGTCGCTTAATATGGGTGCTTGAGACTGTGCTTGAAATTAGGGAACTAATAGGACCTGCTTGCTTGGTTGTCCCTCATTTGTAGTCTATATGACAACGATGGCTAATTCACTTATGATTTAATCAAATACTTGTAAGGGTCTTATGATGTCACTAGAAACTGTGATGTCCCCATTAAAGATTTCTTCTCATAAGTAAATCTATTTATGACACACTGTTGTCCCCATAATCCTAAAAATGATAAAATAGGAAATAATCTACAAATATGACCCAAAAAAAAACCATAGCCCCTAAACATTAGGATATAATCAATCACTCTAAATCGTGATTATGATTGACTTTCAACACTCCTCCTCAAGCTAGTAAATAGATATCAATTATTCCCAATTTGTTTACAATAACATTAAATTCCAATTTTAATAAGGTTTTTATAAGTATATCTACTTCTTTGGACTTGGTCGCATCCCAGTTTTCCAATTTCTTTTAAAAGATTAAAAGTATGCTTTGTTTGAGAGATAAAAATGCCCATCTTACTCCTAACTATTTCCATCCTAAGAAAGTACTAAAATTTCCCCACATCTTTAACTTTGATTTTTGATTGTAACAGCCCCTTCAACCTATTAATCTCTTGAATGTCATCACCGACAGTATCATATCATCGACATATACTATTAAAATTAACTTCCTTTCATTTATAGGTAGTTTCACAAAGAGAGTGTGATCATGGTTATACTTGATCGAGTAAACTAGGCTCTAAGTGATTGTTTGAAACTATATAGAGACTTATTTAGCTTGCATACCTTGCATATAATCTCTTAGTTCTCAAATCCAAGTGGTATCTTTGTATACACTTCCTTTTCTAGGTTCCCATTTAAGCATGCATTTTTTACATCCATTTGGTGTAATTTCCAATCAAGATTGGTAGTAATAGATAAAAGTACTCTAATAGTGTTTAATTTTACCACAAAAGTGAAAGTCTATTTATAATCTATGCTATATGTTTAAATGTATCCTTGTGTAACTAACCTTCCTTTGCAACATTCTATATTTCCATTTTTATAATGAAAATCCATTTACACCTAAGTCTTATTTTCTATTAAAGCCTTTATCTCTTCTAAGATTACTCCTCTTTGTCTATAATCTTGCATGACACTTTAGATATCTTTGGAAATCTTTACTTTATCCACCATAGAGGTAAATGCCTTATATTTTAAAGATAACTTGGAATAAGATAAGTCATTTAAGATGGAATGTTAAGTACACAATCTTACCCTTTTTTAGATGGCACTAGGGACATCAAGATCATCAATTTTGGTATCACATTTAGTGTTTTAGCGTGTCTTCTGTTAGACATGACTCTAATTCTAATGGTTAGCTTTGCTTTAAAACTAATGGTCTCCTTGAATAAACTAGAATTTGGTTTTGTTCTTGAGTTAGTTTCAAATATCCTTTTTAATTTATTGCTTAAGGAAGTACAAATTGACCTTGATGTTGAGGAAATTTAATAGGTTATGAGGAAAGAGATGGAAAGAAGAAAGGTAAGGAGATAGTGGTATCCCAATGATTCTTTTCAATGGATTGCTCCCTTAAAAGAGAATTATGGGAATAAAATATTTGTTTTTTTTTTTTTAAGAAAGTTGACATTATAAGAGACATTGACTTTCTTTGTGTATTTGTAAACTTTTTGAGTCAAAGAGTAACCAAGGAAGACACATCTTATAACTTTAGGATCAAGTTTACCATAAAGGGGATTTGTGTGTTCTAGAAAAAAAATAGTACAGCCAAAGACACAAGGTGGAAGTGAATTCTAGATACTAACCTAGGGAAAAAGGACAGGAAGGCAATCAAGAGGTGTTTGAAACTTTAAGGTTTTTAAAGGAAGCCAATTGATAAAGTAGGTGGCAGTTATTATGGAATCACTCTAAAAATAATTGGTAATAATGTTGGCAAACATAAAAGAGTGAGCAACTTTAAAAAGAAGATGATTTTTGCATTCAACAATTTCATTTTGTTAGGGAGTATAGGCATATAAACTTTAATGAAAAATCCATTTTCAACAAGGTAATTATTAAAATCATATGTAAAATGCTTCATTCCATTGTCAGTTTGAAGGATGTGAATTAAGGATTGAAAAAAACATTAGTTACCAGTTTATGAAATTGAAAAAAATTAAGGAGCTAGTTTTGAATTTTTCTTTCATAAAGTAAACCTAACAAGTTTGTATGTTGTCATCAATAAAGGTTATAAACCAATGGTTTCCTATCAAGTTTGAAGTATGATTAAGACCCTCAATATCACTAGGTACAAAGTGGAAAAACTTTGAAGCTTGATATGTGATATGGATAATGTTGACAGGGTTGTTTGGCAAGGATGCAGTGTTCATATTGCAAAAAGGAGATGTCTTTATTAATCAATAATTTGGGGTATAAACATCTAAGATAAGCAAAACTTAAATGACCAAGACATTTCTACCAAAGTATAATTTCAAAATTAGAAATAGTAGACAAGGAAATAAAATTGAGTGCTTATGATATGGAGATAGAATCAACACTAGACAAGTAGCTAAGACCATTTTGTTCTTTAGCATTGCCAATCATCTTCCCTAAAGTCAAACATTGAAATACATAACAAGAAGAAAAAAAAATGTTACTATATAATTTAAATCTTTAGTGAGTTTATTAACAGATAAAAGATTGCATTTAAGGATAGGAACATAGAGGATAAAGTGTAGTTTAAGGCCAAAAATGTTTATGTCCCTTTTACCAGTAACCTTAGAAAGTTTACCATATATAACTATTAAATTAAAGTTATCATTACACTCTTCATAGAGTTTTATGGATGAATTGTCATGTGGTTGGAGGTCCCAATGTTAATAACTAATAGGTACCTATAACTTTTTGGGTTAGGAAAAATGCTTGCAAGTTACCTTTATGAGCCATATAAGCAATGGTTAGTGAAGCACCAATTTCAAGTGCATTTGACTCATTGAGTTTATGTTAAGTTATTTGAAAATAAGGAGTTTGGATGAAAGGATTGAGAGTAGGTAAAAGCATTAGTGAAGGGTTGAGGTAGAAGGAACATCAAAGGACTCTTTTGTTGAAGAAATAATCCCTACCATTATGCTAGTGTTTTTAATTAGTGTTGTATCAACATCTAATGAAATATTATAGTTTGTAGAATCACTAGGCTTAATTATCTGTAACAATAAATTCTGAGATAAATTTGTCTCCCTTATCTTATTATCAATTATCGTACAATATATGTAAAGCTTATAATTATCAATCAGCATAATTCTAAAAATAATAAAATAAGAAGTAATCTACAAGTATAACCTAAAAAGAAAGTTGACTTTAACCACAATCCCTATAATTATGACCATAATCCTTTGACATTAGGTTTATTTCTTTGAATTTATCCATTATACTCAATGTTTGGGAATGCACATTCTACTTCTTATCAAGATGTGGTGAAATGTGTTATCATATGTTGTTTTTGTAAAAAGAGTAAACCCACTTCACTATAATTGTTTGACTAACAAAGTATAAGAGTCCATTTCATATTGCATAGCCTAAGTTTTAAGATTTCTATTTTAATTTATGCACCTTTTATTTTCTTAGTATTTAATAGACAACTTTATATTGAAAAACTTTCTATTTTATGAGGAAATATACCACCTTGAAATAAGGCTTATATGATATAGATATCAATTGTCCAAGATGAAAGGTCAACTCAACATGACCTTGCCTTTAGGTTAGACCCATTATGAACCAACCTAAAATAAATCCAATAAAGTTTTTAAAATAAACTAGTTGGGATTAATCTTATGTTGTTAGTTGACTTGGGCACTAGTACCTCTAGGGAAGTTTCCATGAAGGACATTATCTAAAGGCATCTTAAGCACT
Source organism: Bruguiera hainesii (assembly GCA_023213295.1). Classification (NCBI taxonomy): domain Eukaryota; kingdom Viridiplantae; phylum Streptophyta; class Magnoliopsida; order Malpighiales; family Rhizophoraceae; genus Bruguiera; species Bruguiera hainesii. Next base: position 5,317,857 of record JAHOYR010000009.1, read on the forward strand.
AATGAATTTATTTGGAATTTGGTTAAGGAGCTACCATGACAATAAGGAATGCCTCCCCTAACACCTATTTCACATGCATATGGGTAAATTATTGGATTTAATCATGCTTTAATTGTGCTTCAAAAGGCAATACCTTTAGGTTTTAGCAACCATGGCATTAAAGATCCAAACATTTAGTTAAAGGAGATGGAAAGGTAACTTTAATTGATGGGTATGGATACTTATTAAATAATAAAATTAACAACTTATAAGTTGAAGGATTTTACATTGAATTAATATAATGACTAAAAGAAGATTCGAGCCAACAAAGGAACTAAAGCTTCTTAGAATGAGTTTTGAGTAGCTTTCCTTGACAGTTTCTTTCCTTAGACCATCAAACATAATAAGGCCTTAGAGTTTGAGAGCTTGAAGCGAGGGTTAAGATATTAAATAAATATATAATTGAATTTTTAAAGTTGTCCCAGTATGTTCCTTATTTGGTTTAAATAAGAAGATATGAGTAAAAACTACATCAAAGGATTACATTGTAACATGTTTTGCATTTTGTCTACTATGGAGTATCAACCATTGTCTATAGTTGTGAACCATACTAGCATCATTGAGGAAAGTGAATAAGAGGAACAAGAAAGTATTCAACATCACAACAATCAAAAAGATTCTCATACTTAAAGACAATTGTCTAGGTAAAGGAGTTGATAGTAGCTTTTAGGGTCAAATTCAAATTAGACCATATTATAAAGGGATACAATAGCATAACAATGGTTCTAAATGTTAATTAGGTTGTTCTAACTACACCTAAAATTCAAGTAAATCTAATGGTGAACTTAACATTTGTCATTTTTGTGGCAGTTAGCATTTAGACATTAACACTAGCTTGAGCCTTAGGCAAATGGGACATATGGCTAAAAAATGCCCATTAAGGATAATTTAAGGATAACTAGGATCTTTTTAGTCATCAATACCTTCTCTTCTTTATATAGGTTAATCTACATACTAGTATGGTGGATATGGGGCTAAGGCATTAGTGTTTCATTTGAGAGACAAGCAACAAGTATTGGGAGAGTTATTAGTTCAAGTAGGTTAATATAGGAGCTAAGGCATTAGTGTTTAACCTAGGAGACAACCAACAGGTACTGGGAGTGCTATTAGTTCAAGCAGGGGACAGTGACAAAAGATAGGCGAGAACATTTGCTATGACTTAATGGGAACTAGGGGCATCTAATGTTATGAGGATAGGTATTATTTCTTTATAATTAGTATCTCCTAAAGTTCTTTTTAATATAGTTTCTACATATTCTTTTATTTTATGATTCTTTACCCCTAAACAAGAAATTAGTTTAACACTCTAAACATCTCTATTATGGTTCTTGCTCTTATTAGGGTAGAGTTAGATAAGTTTGGAGTATTAAAATTGCATGATACTTATAAAAGACAAAGAGTTAGAGGGTGAATCTAATCTCACTAGATATAATAAACTTGGATGTAGTTTTAGGTATGGATTGATTAGCTACATATCATGCCTTCATATATTGTCATAGGAAAGTAATGTATTTAAAATTTTGAGGGAACCTATATTTCAATTTCACAAGAAACACACTTCTATACCTTCTATCTTAATTCCTTGCTATAAATTTGTAAAGAAAAAAGTGTTTAATGATTTTGGCTTTAATTTGGGATCTTTAGGAGAGCATAGTTTAAAGAATATGTCAATAATTAATGAGTTTCTAGAAGTGTTTCAAGAAGAATTACAAGAGTTGCCATCTAAGATGGAAATTAAGTTCAACATAGATGTCATTCCTAGTACTTAGCTAATATTGATGCCACTATATCAGATGACACTAGTAAAGTTAAAAGAGTTTAAAACTCAATTACAAAATTTTATAGATAAGGGGTACATTTGACCTAGTTTTTTGGCATTGGGGATGTTTCAATGTTGTTTATGAAGAAGAAGGATGACTTAAAAAGATTATGCATTAATTACTGGTAACTAAATAAGGTTATAGTTAAAAATAAATATCCTTTGCCATGGATTAATTATCTTTTTAACTAGCTTTAGGGGCTAGATTTTTTTTTTAGGATTGATTTTTGCTTATGCTATCATTAGTTAAAAATTAGAAAAGAAGACATTCCCAAAATAGTGTTTTGCACTAGATATAGGTACTACAAAATTTTAATGATATCTTTTGGCCTTTCTAATGCTTATAACAGCTTTTATGGACTTAATGAATAAGGAATGCTAGCCATTCCTTGATCTATTTGTTATTGTCTTCATTGATGATATTCTAGTTTACTCTAAAGTAAAAGAAAAGCATGGGCAACATTTGGGGGTAATACTTCAAACACCAAAAGATTAGTAAGTGTATGCAAAATTCAATAAATGTGAATTCTAGTTAAAATGTATAACTTTCTTAACACACTTGGTTTCCAAGAATGGGATAGAAGTAGATTCGAAGAAAATGAAAGCTATGAAACAATGCCCATGATTAACTATAGTTCTTGAGATTCACAATTTCTTGGCATTAATTAGGTGTTGGAGACAGTTAGCTCCAAACCTCTCCAAAATAGTGGCACTATTGACATAATTGACTTAGAAGAACATAAAATTTGAGTGGATAGAAGAGTATGAGTAAAGGTTTCAATAATTCAATGAGTGTTTAACTTTTACTTCAGTGTTGTCACTTTTGTCATGCTCTAATTGCTTTACCGTGTACTATGATGTTTTAATATTGATTTAGGTCGTGAGTTGATTAAAAAAGGTCAAGTCATTGCTTAAGTGTCCAAAGAGCTTAAGAAGCATAAGCAAAATTATCTTGCTCATAACTTGGAAATGGCAATAGTAATGTTCACATTAAATTTATTACAACATTATCTGTACAATGAGGCATATGAGATCTTTATAAAGTATAAGCATTTTAAATATATCCTTTGGGAGAAAAAGCTAAATGTTTCATAAGGCTAATAGTTATAATTGTTAAGAGATTATGATCTTACCTCCATGTAATGCCAATATGATGACAATTGATTTTAGCATAAAATTTATGAGAATTTTAACACACATTGATTTAGAAAAGCTATTAATAATAAAAGAGTTGTATGAATTAATGGATATCATTTAAAGATCATTGTACAAGGATCATAAGCATTTTGGCTCACTTTGAAGTAATGCCTAAGCTTATAAACAAAATTATTATTGCCCAAGCTCATGACCCTAAACTAAAGAAAGTGATGAGTGATTTGAGGGATAGCAAGACTAAAGGATTCTTACTTGAATCCCATAGGATACTAAGGGTTTAAAGTTGATTGTGCATTTCAAATATAAATAACCTAAAGGAAGAAATTAAGAGAGAGGTATATAATTCAAATTACATGGTACACCTTGGTATGGATATAATTTATTAGGATTTGCATGAGTTTATTGGTGAGAGAACATCAAGAAAGGCATAGCTAATTACATTTTAAGTGCCTTAAGTGTCCATATGTTAAAGGTGAGCATAAAAAACTTGTAGTGGCACTTTAGCTACATCTTATTCTTAAATGTATGTGGGAGAGCATTGCAATGAACTTTGTTTAGGTGATTATGGATAGATTAACAAAGAGTGCACATTTCATGCCAATTCATATGATATATGGGTCTGAGCATTTGGCTTAAATGTACATTAATCATATTGTGTGTTTCAATAAGGTGTTAGTGTCAATAGTATCAAATTGAAAATTTCAATTCACCTTTAGGTTTTAGAAGGAATTTGACAAAGCCATGGATACTAAGTTAGACTTTACTACAACATTTCATCCTCAAACAAATAGGCAATCTAAATGCACTATTTAGATTTTGGAAGACATGCTTAGGGTTGGTATAATGGACTTATGGGGAAGTTGGTACTAATATCTTCCTCTCTTTGAGTTTGCCTATAGTAGTAACTACTAATGTATTATTCAAATGGCACCTTACGAGATTTTGCATGGTCTTAAGTGTTAATCACCTTTGTATTAAAAAGAATTCAAAGAAAGGAAATAATCAGACCTAGTCTTAGTACCTAAGGTGTTGAAGCAAACCTTAAAGATGGCTTGGATTATTAGGGATTAAATGTTACTACTTAAAGTTGGTAAAAATCTCATGCAATTTAAAGAAGATGAGAGTTAGAATTTATAGTTTCGTCTATGGTATTTCTAAAGGTTTCTCCTATAAGAGGAGTGGTTTGATTTTTTAAGAAAGGAAAGTTTAGACCAAGATATATTAGTCCTTATGAGATTTTATAATAGATAGGCATATTGGCTTATAAATTGTCTCATCCACTAGATCTTTGTATAATGCATCTAGTGTTTCATGTATTGATATTTAAAAAATATATGCATGACGAGTTACACATTTTAACAATGCAACCAATTGAAATTTAGAAAGATCTATCATAAGAGGATTATCTCATACCAATTATAAAGCTTAATGTTAAAAAGCTTCATTCAAAGGAGACACTATTGTTTAATGTGTGATGGAATAATCATTAATAAAGGAAGGCAACATAAAAAGTTAAGGTAGATATGAAAACAAGGTATAAACAACTATTTTATAATGGTAAGTGCTTATACTACAAATTAAAGGACAAATTTTGTAAAAGATGTAAACTATAATATCACCAAAATCTAAATTTTTAGTTTATATAAAAATCTAAATTAAGGTTTAGGTTTATATCAAATATTATGAAAGCTTTCAGGCTAGTCTAATAGTTAATTAAAGTAACTATATGTAGGATTTTAACTAGTAGTAAATATAGAATTTTCTAATTGGTTCAAACAAGTTTTTATGGTGGACCTGTCAATATTGGATTAACCCTTCCTTTTTTTTTTTGTTTCTATTTTTCTTTTTCTTTTTCCTTTCTTTCTTTTCTTTCCCTTTCCCCTTCTAACTTAATATTTTCTATGTTTGCTTTTTTCTTTTTCATTTTATTTTTCTTCTTTTGGTACATCTTTTTAAGTTGCATAAACCCACTTAACCACCACTCCTTACATCCTCCACCTTCTCCATGCTAAACACCATTGCTTTCCCTATTCCAATACATTAAGCACTTGTTCTCCCTTCCTTTTTTTCTATTTGCTTCTCTCTTTTAAGCTTAAAGTTTAAAACCTAATTCAATTTTTTTAGTAACACCCATACCTAAATAAAGTATCAGTTGACAAACTAAAGTCACTAAAAGTTGTAGGAACATATTTAAAAAGCTATTTAAGAAGACTAAATCTTAGAAAGGAATATTTGTACAAGAAAAAAAAAACCCTAAGTTGAGAATTTTTAATTTGAGTTAATATTTTTATGTTTTTTATTTTAGTTTGTTTTGATGGGTGTTCAAATTGATTGAGTAAGTTAGTATGATAATTGGGTAATAAAAATATATTGTTAAAGAAGTGGTCAATGGTAGGAATTAGGGTGAAAAGTGAAAATTTGCATGTTTCAGATAATTTGTTCAAGTTTGAATTAAGGTTGATGTAACTCCTGATTTACTTTAACTTTTAATGTAAAAATTTAGAAGGAGATATACTATGAAGACTATGTTTTATCTACAAAATTTAAGGATTTTTGGATAAGGATAGGGGAAATTAAAGGTTGAATTTAGACTAATTACCCACATTTGCCATTAGCCATCATGTATTATGGGAATTAAATATTGGTTTGGAATTTTTACATGAAATTAATACTAACAAAAAAGTAGACATGTTTGCCTAATTCAATAAATATGTTTAAGGTTAAATGCAATCTAAAAGTATTTTTAATAAATTCTTAAAACTTGTTGGTTAGTTTTTAGCATTTTAGACAAAGCTTATATTACAAGTAGTGAGATTTTACATTAAAAGGGGGAATTGGCCATAATGTATCAACTTAGGGAGTTCAAGGGACAATTTCATTAAAACCATTTCCTTTTATTATTATTACCCTTTTTTTTATCTTTGTATTGATGTTTATTTTTTTGCTTATACTCTTTATAAGTTCGATAAAGGTCACACTATCATCTTCACAACCATGGTTGTGACAAGAATTACGCTTTTTTTTTATGAGTGATTATTTTATGTATAATGTGCTAGTTATATCTTTTATATATACAGTTAAATTATTATGTTCTTACTATGTAATAAACAAAAAAACTATTATTTGAAATTCAATTAATAAACTAAATAATATATTTGGTTAATATGTCTAAAAGAACAAAAAACATTAGGTTGAGGAGAGTGGTTTATTTATAATCAACATATATGTATGTATGTAGGTTTCTTTTCAACATGTTTGATTTGTTGATTTATAAGACTTTTGTTATTACTGGAAACCCTGAAGTATTTTTTAGTTGATTAGTTTTACTTTTAACTCTATTGGATCTAGGTATGCAAGTACTTTTTATCAACTTATATTTGGTTTGAGGTTATGTGTTTAAAAGCCTTAGTGGCTTTTTTTTTTTTTCAATATATGGATAGTTGTTGATATCTAACAAAAAATCCTTTTATAATTAAAATGAACATTTTAGAAATAAATTAATGAAAACTTATTTGTTTACATATGTTGTATTTTATTATATGTTAATCCTCATGAACATATTTGAATCAAAATGTGGCTATTAGATTCTCAAATACCAAATTGGGCAGTAGTCAATGTGTACATTGTGATTATTTGTTAAGTGCTCATTTTGCACTTGGGTTGTGATAGGAAAGATTATGAGCTACGATAATTGACTAGCCATGATGTGGCATACGTATATATATTATATACGAATATAAGTGGATAAAAGTATTTGTCATTGTCTTCTCTCTCCCTTTATGTCTAAAGTTTTACATATTATAAACATATACATAAATGGGTAGTACATGACCTTGTTTTTAATTGTTATATTTACCTTTGACTGTACACATTTTTATACAAGAGAATGTGATATTTTACTATGTTACCATTATCTAATTAGGTCTTTTCCCATATTGCGTATATTATAACTGTTCACTGAGTTATTGTACTTATCTCATAATTTTTAATTTTGTTTAGATAGCTTATGATTAAGGTGATCATTGTTTAACATTTATGGATTCTTAATATAAATTTAGGATATTACATTAAAATTTACTCTGATAATTTTATCACTAACACTCTACTAATTTTTTTTATTTGTAATCTATTCATTTACAGCTTTCATTACACTTGTTATTTGTTTATATATTATGAGTTGTGGCAAAAGGCCTAATGATAATTAAATATTATATTTATATTTAGAGAAATTAGATTTAGTTTATATATTAAGCTATTGTACATGAGTTGGAATGATATTGTTTATATTTTGCTTTGGAAAATAGTTTGTCATTTTCTTTTGTAGGTTTGCATTACCCTTCATAAGTTATCTACTTTGGGTAACATGTCAATTATGAACCCTATTTAGGGTTATAGAAACAATAAATACAACTTACATATTTTTTTCCTTCCTTACACTTCCTTTTGTCATTATGAAGTTATACCTATTTAATTTGAAAATCTCCATAATTTAATTCCTTGACATCTTTATAATTTATCAAGTGTTGCCACTAAACAATATTTCTTTGGAAAATGTTTAAAACATTTATCCCTTACCATACAAGTTGAATGAATCTCCAATTTTCATTTCAATAAGGTAAAACCCATGAACATTAGAAGGAACATTTATCATTATTTTTCCAATTATTTTGTAACCACTTTGATCTTGTTGGGAATCTAGAATTTTACCATCCATTCAAATTAGAGAAAGCTTAATCGTGCCAAAATTAGAGAAACTTTAACTATTTTAATAAATTTCAAATATGGAGAAAAGAGAGAAGTATCTAGTAAAAGTAATTAAAAGAAAAACTAAGATCAAGGGTGGCCTGCATGTGAGAGACCAAGTGGTCCCAAAAACACTAAAGTAACCATTTTTCATGGAAGGAAATCAAGACATAAAATTCTTCTCTTACCTAATTTGAGGACAAAGAGTAACCCATAATAACTATAAATTAAAGGAGTAAGAAAGGTCTTAGAAACAACAATTATTTATTTTGAACTCAAAAAGGTAAGAGTCTTTATGTTTATTCTTTAAGTTTGTTGGTGCATTGGACAAGTCCTCAATTTGTCTACTCTTAGTTTAATTTTGTTTTTGTAAATTCATGGGTTTTATAAATTTTAGAAATATTATAATAATTCATAAATATGACAAGATGGTTGTAATAATTTGATTAAGTGAATTACTTAAATTGAAAAAGGAATAATTGAATGATTAAGGATTCATAAATATCAATATTTATATAAATGTTGATTTCTTATTTTTGAAATTTTGTATATTATGACTCATTAGTTGTACCATAATATTATAACTTAAATGAGATAAGAGTTTTTAAAAATTTTATTTGTAGTAATTAAATTTGCTATAAGTATTACCTGACTTTTCAAAAATCTACATACTTGTAATTTTTATTATTATATTGGATGTTGATAAATTTTGCTCTTTATCATGTTTAAATTTGGAAATAGAGCATGAGATTTAATATATGAAAGGAGAGCTTCACTTTCTCGAAACTATTAAAACTAACAATTTGTCAATGGTGACTGTAAAAGCTTTTGTGAAAAGACTTAGTTACATAAATGTAAAAGGTTATTTGTAGAAATTTTGCCACCAAACCTTAGACAAAAGTAAGCCTCTTAGTAAAACATCTAATAAAATTTTATTAGAAATATTGGATAAGTTGGTTGCATTAAGAGAACACCATGTACAAGTGTATGTTATGCATGGGATACATAATCCTATAATAGTTAAGAGCATTAATATAATTGAGCTTAATAAAGGTGAAGATGATATAAAGCCTAATCAGTCTAAAGCACATGCAAATGGAATTGACACATAAAACAATGTTATCATTAATGCCACTAATTATGTTGACTAAATGGGAATAAGAAGGTATAAGGCAACTTAAAATGTAATGCCTAATGATATTGGATTCTATAGAGATAATGGAGAAACAAGACCAAAAGATAATAAGAAGGATACAATAGTTAGACCAAAGATAGTGTTCAAGGATTTGGGACATCAAAGGGCTGGATGTACTACTACTAAAGGTGTTGATAATGTGACTGACTAGCAAAGTAAACAGACTTTGTGTAAGCAATATTATAAGGGTGATATTTATGACAATGATAAGGATCCTTATTACATTCCACTTGATAAGAGTGATACTAATGATAAGTTAGATGATGATGACTTGTTAATATGTCATATGGAATATATAGATGCAAGGAGGAAAAAGAAAGAGCTTAAGATATGAGAATTACCAAATATAATACCTATATGAAAGGTAATGTTAAGAAGGCCATAAAGCCTGTCAACATGCTTATAACTAATCTTGGATGAACCAATATTAAGGGTAGATGGCAGAGTGAGTACAAAGATTTTTATGAAGATGTTAACACATTAATGAGTAACAAAGAAGATCATAGGGAAATCTAAACAAAGAAAATGCACAAGAAAAATAAGTACAGAGAATATGATCCCTCTTATGATCACAAATCATTAGAGTTCACTACAAAGATGACATTTAAGGAAGTTGAGTAGTTTAAAAGGTGTATCCAAAGATATAAGATCACCAATAGCTATCTAATAAAATGGCGCAAATCTAGAGAAAAGATAATAGAAGTTAAATGTACTACTAATTGTCCATGGAAAGTTTTTGCTAGTTAAGATAAAAAGGAACTAAATTTTATAGGCAAATTTATGTATGACACCCACAATTTTTGTTATGTGATAAGCAACAATTGAGTGGTTGGCCAAAGAATACCTAAGTAAATTCAAAAGGAATCTTGAGTGGCCAGTGAAAGATATGATGATTGACATTAATGAGACTTATGCACTTACGATCACATAAATGCATTGCCATAAGGTCAAGAAGAAAGTAATAGAAATGTTGATAAGATATATAAAAGAGCACCATAATAGATTTAGATCCTATGAGGTAAAGCTAAAATTAGGAAATCTAAACAGTATTTTCAAGCTAAAGATTGATGAATTAGAATATGATCTTAAACCTATATTCCTTAGGTTTTACATTAGTTATGGAGCATTAAATGAATGTTATAAAGCTGGATGCAAGCCAAAATAGGTCTTGATAGTTGCCTTTAAAAACCTTTCAACAAGGTGTCTTATCAAGCACAATAGGTAAGAATGAAAACAACCCAATGTATCACATCGCTTAAATAGTTGTGACAAAGCAAAACATACCTAATTGGCAATAGTTCCTAAAGCTATTTGTGGAAGATCTTAGCCTCTCCACTAGTCTTGGATGGACAATTATGAGTGATTAGTGAAAGGTATACTAATATGATAAGATGATAGTGGGTTAATACTTTATTTCTTGGTAATAATTATAGTTTATCTACAATCCTCTTATCACATAACCTTTGACCCAATGGTACCAAATGTATCTCATCACTTAGGTAGTTATGATAAAGCAAAATATAGCTAATTATCAATGGTGCCTGAAGCTATTTGTGGAAGATCTTAGCCTTTCCACTAGTTTTAGATAGACAATCATAAGTGACAAGCAAAAGTATACTAATAAGATAATATGATAGTAGGTTAATACTTTATTTCTTGGTGATAATTATAGTTTATCTATAATCCTATTATCACATAGCCCTTGACCAAATGGTTTATTAGTATAGGGAATTCTTCATACTGTAAAGGAATTGTTGTTGTATGTAAAGTATAAGCATTGTTGCCACATGTAAAGTGTAAAAATTGTGCCAAACATGTATATACAAATTGGCACAAGAACTTTGAGGGTCATTCATTAAAAAGATGCTTATATAAAGCTATTAGATGCACCAACAAAGCTCAATTCAAAGTAGCCATTAAGGAGATGAAGGAATTAAGCTTAGGGGCATTTGATGATTTCATTGATAAGGATGTCACAAAGTTTATGAAAGCACACATCAATACTTGGCCCAAACATGATTATTTCATTCCATGATCTTTTGTTAAAAGTTATAATAACTTTGTTGTCTTAATATTGGTTTAATTTGGAAATCTCAGTATTTGGTTTAAGTTGCTTTAAATGTTGGGGTTTTATTACTCCTTCTAAAATCCAATCTTTTATAAGAGTAATGTCCTTCCATTAGATAAATCTTAAAATAATAGTCTCACCTTTTTTAGATTGAAATTTATATTTAGATGCAAAGGAAGAAATCATGGTTTTGTAATGAATTTTAAAAATTAATGCAACTCAAATAAATCCTTCTAATATATTGTGATTATGAGTTTTAATTTGTAAAACTATGATTTGTAAAATATTGTCACCTAAAAAAATAATGAAATTTAGATAACAATTAAAGGAAATAGGTCCACTACAAAGGTTGGATTTAATTCAGCTAAGTAGTGAATTTTGAAAATTTGTAAACCTAGTATCTTATAAAATAGTTAAAATAAAGGTGCTCAAATATTCTTTTGTAAGAGGTGTAATTTCTATTTGAACTAATCCTATGTGAATGTATTTGTACTATTTGTTGTTTTGGTTTTGTAGGGATTTTTGATAAAGCAATTGGATGGTTTCAAAAGATTTTGTAAGTTGAATATCTCATTTTTCAGTCCTAATTTTAAAATGGGTTTTGATAAAATTGTATTTGGAAAGTTTGTAAATATGTTATTTTTGAACTTTTGAAATCACCTAATCATCAATCCTTTGTTGAAATCTTTTATAGTAATTTCTTTTGTATTGGCTATCCTAAGTTTTTAAACTTTATAATGTGGATGCATTGGAACAAGAGGTTGTTCTTCATAATATGGAATTCATATTTGCATAATTAGATGTGAGAATAAGATATTTTCTATAATTGAAGAGTTCTAACTAGTTTCAAATTTAACATGAAATCAAGATTCTAACAAATCTAGATTCACCTAAAAGGTGATTACAAAATTGTATTTACCATTCCATTTAATTAATACAAATGAAAAGTAATACCATTTAAATTAAAAAAATGACCCTTTAAAATTTTAAAAAATTATAAATGACATTTTCAACCATATTTAACATAAAATTAAGATTGTAACAAATCTAGATTCACCTAAAAGGCCATTACAAAACTATTTTTACTATTCCATTTTATTAATATGAATGAAATGTAATACTATTTAAATTGAAAAATGACCGTTTAAAATTTTAAAAAATTATGAATGACATTTTTCAACTATATTTAAAATTTTGTTTTGTCTATATAGACGATGTCCTCTTTTTTTTTTTTAACTTTACTGAATAACATGTTAAATATTTACAAATATTTTTCTTTGTTATAAAACAAAATAACTTAGTGATCTCTTAATTTAAAATCTCTCTCTTCTAAACTAGAGTCAAATTTTTAGGGTATTATATCACATAAGACACTATTACTCTCATGAAAAGATCTTTAATCTTTGCAGATAAATTTCCTAATAAAATTACAAACAAATTCCAACTTCAAGAATTTCTAGAAAGTCTTAATTATGTCTTATATTTCATTCCAAATATCAATAAAATTGCAAAGCCAATACATGATTATTTCAAAAAGAATCCCAACCCTTAGTGTTATTATCTATATTCATCTTGCAAATCCCTCAGCTCCCAAAATTGTTGAAATAGATGCTTTTAATTTAGGCTATAAAAGTATCCTCAAACAACTCAAAACTGGCAAGGAAGAAATTGTCCCATTGACTTTGCATATTAGAATGGTTGTCAAAAAAAATTATTACACCATCAAAAAAGAAATTTTATTTATTATTATATGCATGAAAAAATTTCAAAGTAATTTAATAAACCAAAAATTTCTTCTTTATATTGATTGCAAATTTTTACAAAAAAATGTTCAAAACATGACATCAAAACATATTTTTACTAAATGGCAAGTTATTCTCACTATTTTTTATTTTAAAATTGAAAATATAAAGGGAGATAGAAACTTTATTCAATATTTCATGACTAGAGAATTTCTTCAAAATAAACCTCGACATACCACGACAATCTAAGAATAAAGGAAAAAATCCTTTACAAAACTCCACAAGAAGAAAAACTCATCACTACTCCCGAACTTACAAAACCCATTTCCTCAACCCAACCCATTAAGTCATCGATTGATTAAGTTACAGAAAAAGAAGAAGCCTAATCTTTTAAAAAATAATTGCTAGTTCAATAATGGATAAAATCCCTCTTCAACACTTTTGACTTGCTCATGGCTCTATAAGTCTAATTAAAAGTCAAACCATTGAATTTCTAAACTTTATTCTCCGAAAAAAAAAAAAAAAACTGGATGTTCATCCAAAACCTTATCTCATGTAAAACCCTCTAAAAAAGATCTTAACTTATATAACTAAGCTCCATTTCCAAAATATCTTTACCATGGAAACAAGATTTTATGATAAGGATCCTTCCATTGTCATCGCAAAAATCTTTCTTATTGAATGGTACTTCAAACCCTAACACCTCTCTAAAACACAACCATACCATATGGTTATTCTTGAAATTAATGAATTAGCAAAATGAAAATATTTTTGTATGAAAAAATCTCATTCTAATCATGCATACTCTATTTGTCATATACAAAAAATTATCCATCCTTAACAATAAGGATAAGACCTTTTCAATCCAAAATATTTTCTAGCCTTTCTTAAAACAAAATTGAACTATTCCTTAACCTTTTCATACTAGAATTAATAGTAGGCATGATATAATACCTTCCTTGTCCAAATCTACATGGGTAATCATTCTTGGTTATTCTACTTTAACACTATGGTTAACTCTTCAAAGATTCCAAATTGGTTCAAGTAATAGTAAATCTATTTTGGATCTTTTCTTGACATTCTCATTTTCAAATCTAAGATAGCTATAACCTCTTTAAATTATAGTACAAACCTATAAATGAATAATACAAATTTCCCCTTCTTTCCTTATTTTCCACATATTTCTTCTTGCCTTGGGTACTAACATGATATTTTAAGTATCAAACCCAAAATGATACTTTAGTAATCACCAGTTGATTCAAGGTAAATTGGTGGGACTTTTTCAAAATCCCAAGAAAACACTCAAAACCTATTATTTAAAAATGGCTAAGGGAAACCCAACAATCACTTTAAGCTAAACCTCTTAACACCATATTTCTAGTTCAAAAATCGCATGTTACAACCTTTTTGGTAGCAATCTAAACTTAGTAAGACCACCTCAAATAAGAATTAAAACAATCCCATTTTAAGGTAAGAACCTTTTACTAATAATTTAATCTAGGTATTCCAAAACCATTGCAAAACTACAAGCCCTTTCCATAAATACTTCTAGTTCTAATTCCTCTGATGAACACTGGGAGGAAGAATTCCTTCAAATATATAAACCATTTCTTCTAAAACTAAATCCAAGACTAAAGAAATTAATATGCTTAATAAGGATTTAGAGCTTTTTATTAATCTCATTAAGCATATTATAGACCCTATCTTACAAAAGGAATACTTAGAAAAACTTTTCAAAACCTTCCAAGAAACAAAACAAGATAACCCTACAATTCTTTCATCAATTGCATCCACTCCTTATGACTTCACCACAACACTTGCCAAAAAAGTTTCGAAAAAGCCAAACTTTACCATACAAGAATTACAAGTAAAAGTCAAAACCATTAAAATAAAACTTTGAGAATTAAAAAAAAAAATGATAAAATGATGAAGAAATCTTGAAGTTTCTTCTCACAAAACACTTAGCAGAAGGAACTAAAAGTAGTGACTTAAAACCACAAATACTAAAACTACAAAAACTTGAAAAACTAAAAAGTCCTAATTAGTTTTTTTTTTTTCCTTAAATGAGTCACTTCTTGAAAGTATGTTATCAAGGTTACCTTAGTTTTTTCAAATGATTTCAAACTTGATACAATAACATTATTTAATACTAAAGTAAATCTAAATTATATCAAATAAAGAATAGTACCATAAAAATTTTAAAAAGTTACAAATGAAAAACTTTCTATAACTAACAACTCCAAAATAACTATCACTAACCAAACCATTGCTCTTTTCCAAAATCAAAATTTTCAAATCAGAACCTCCTTCATCCTAGTTGAAAATATAATCATATTGTTATTTTAGGAACACCATTTATAAATCCCATTACTCCTTACACTATCCATTATGGTCACATTTCTTTCAAAATAAAATCATAAAAGTTCACCTTTTCTTTTATAGAAACCCCAAAAATATGAAAGCTTAATCTCATAAAAACCCAATCAATCTTAATCCACATAATTATACTTGCAAAACAATAGCACCTCTTTCATTTACAAAAGGTCATATCCTTATAAAGAAACCAAGACCAATTATAGGACTTAACAATCACAGAGAAAATTTCCCTCTTCAAACCATAAATCCAAAATGAACTTTATTTCAACTTTCCAAATGCTTTTTGAAACGTAAAACAACATATCACTAACCTACTTTATAAATCAAATTTTGATGAAAAACATATTAATACTAATTCCAAACCTCTGCAAATGAATACAAAATTAAAAAACTATTGCCACATGAAAATTCAAGATTTAGAATTTAAGAAACTTATCTCAAAATGTTGATTACCCTTTTTTGTGCTACTTTTTATATAACAAACAAGTAGAATTAGAATGTGGCACACACAAACTAGTTATCAATTACAAACCACTAAACAAAACTTTTAAATGAATTAGGTACCCTATTCCTATAAAAATTACATTATACCTTTATTTTTTCCAAATTCGACATGAAATCAAAATTTTGGCCAATCTAAATTCACCTAAAAGACCGTTACAAAACTATATTTAATATTTCATTTGATCAATATGAATGAAATGTAATGTCATTTGGATTGAAAATTGTCCCTTCAGAATTTCGAAGAATTATGAATAACATTTTTCAATTATATTCAAAATTTTGTCTTATTTGTATAAATGATGTCCTTATGTTCTCCAATTCTATTGAACATTTACAAACATTTTTCTCTATTACAAAATAGAATGCCTTAGTGATCTCTTAGTCTAAAATCTCTCTCTTCCAAACCAAAGTCAGATTTTTAGGACATTATATCACACAAGGCACTATTACTCCCAAGTCTTTAAAGATAAACTTCTTGATAAAATTACAAACAAATCCCAACTCCAAAGATTTCTAAGAAATGTCAATTATATCTTATATTTCATTCTAAATATTAATAAGATTGCAAACTTACTACATGATCATCTCATAAAGAATCCTAGTCCCTAGACAACCCAACATACTACTCTTGTCCAACACATAAAATCTCAAGTGCAAGAAATTTCTTGTATTAATCTTATGGATTCCTTGGCTCTTAAAATTTTTGAGAACAAATGCCTCTAATTTGGATTATGGAGGTATCTCAAACAACTCAGAAGTGGTAAAGAAGAAATTGTCTAATTTACTTTTATACATTAAAATGCTTGTCAAAAAAATTATTCCACCATAAAAAAAGAAATTCTTTCTATTTTCATGTGCATTACAAGAATTTAAAGTGATTTATTAAACCAAAAAATTTTTCTTCTCATTGATTGAAAATTTACAAAACAAGCTTTACAAAAAAGTGTTTAAAACATTACATCAAAACATATTGTTACCCAATGGCAAGTTATTTTTTCTATTTTTTATTTTGAAATTAAATATATAAAGGGAAATAAAAACTCTATTTCAAATTTCCTAACTAGAGAATTTTTTTAAAATAGACCTTAACATGTTAAGGAAAGCTGAAAGTAACAAAAAAAAACTCTTTTACAACACCCTAAAAAAGAAAAACCCATGACTACTCCTACAAAACCCATTACTTCTACCTAACTCGTCAAGTCATGGATTGACCAAGTTACAGAAGAAAAGGAAGCCCAATCTTTTCAAAAACAAATACAAGTCCAATAATGAATAGAAACCATTTCCAAAACACTTGAATTATTGATGGCACTGCAAGGTCTTTCGGAGAAACAAACAGGTAAATCTTTAAACTTTACATCCTAAAAAGAAATAGGATCTTCATCCAAAATCCCATCTCAGAAAAAAAACCCTATAAAAAGGCTTCGACATATTTGATTAAGCCTTATTTTCAAAACAATTCCATCATAGAAACAAGATTCTCTTATAAGGATCCTTTCAGCATCATTTCAGAAGTCTATCTTACTAAATGACACTTTAAATTTGAAGAGCTTTCAAAACTATAACCATATTATATGGCAGTACTTGAAATAAACTTCAAATAAAAGAATAAGCAAAATTCAAACATTTTTACATAAAAAAAATCTCATTCTCACCCTACATATTCTACATGTCATATACAAAAAATTATCTATCCTCAACAATAAAACAATATCTTTCCAAACCAAAACATTTTCCAACCTCCTAAAAACCAAATTAAATCACTATTTATTATTTACCTATTAAGATTACCAATAGATATGGTACAATACCTTCCATCTCCAAAACCACAAAAATAGTCATTCTTAACTATTTGACGCCTAAATTGATTCCTCTAAAATCCTAAATTAGTTTAAACAATAATGGATACATTTCAAATCTTCTCTAAACATCCTCATTCTTAAAATCTAAGATAGCTACAATCTATTTAAATCACAATATGAACCTACACATAAGGAAAAGAGATTACCTTCTCTTTTTCTGTTTCTAACAAAATTTTGTTTACCTTGGGTGTTAACATAGTATTTTAAGTATAAAAATCAAGAGGATGCTTTAATGATTACTAGAAGATTCAAGGTCAAATAGTAAGAATTGTTCAAAATTCCTAAAAAATTTTCAAGCCCTACTATACAAAAATGGCTGAATAAGATCAAACAACCACTGTAGTCCAGCCCCCATAATACAATATTTATGGCCCAAAAATCTCATACCAGGGCCCTTTTAACTGCAGCCTAAACCGAAGAAGAGTACTTTGTAATAATGCAACAATCGTTGCAATCTAAAACCTCCCATTGATCTCCTCCAAGATAACAAGAACAACCGTTTTGGAATCCTCTCTCATATATTAAAAAAAAAAAAAACAAAGAAAGAAAGAAGAAAAAGAAAAAGAAAATGTGCCCAAATTGAAAAAGCACCCAAACTACTTTTAATGACGGATAACTCTTACTTGTGACTGTCAACTCTACAAATTGATAAATTTACTTTTAATAACTAACAACTCCACCAAAACTATTAGCTCTGCAAAATGACAAAACTACTTTCAATAGTTTACAACTCCACCAAACAACTCGTAACTGCCAATTCCGAAAAAGACAAAACTGTTTTTGGTAGGTCCTCTCTATAGAAGAGTTTCCATTAACTATAAAAAGAAAATATAAAAACCAAAGGAGGCCAAGTTTTTAGATCTCCCAATTCAAAAAATTTTTTATCCATCTCTTGTCTTCATTCTCTTGTACCTCTCTCGCCTTCTCTTGTATCAATTTCTTTCTCTGGTATCAATCTCTTCATATTAATAAAACAGTTTTTCAAAATTCCTAAAAATCTTTCAAGTCTTACCATACAAAAATGGCTGAATGAAATCAAACAACCACTATAGCTCAGACCTCATAACGCAACATCTTTGTCCTAGTTGAAAATATGCTTCATATTGTCATTCTAGGAACACCACATAAGTACTTGATATAGTTCATATTGTCATTCTAGGAACACCACATAAGTACTTGTTATAGTGGATCCTCATAAGGCATGTATGACTTTTTATTCCATTGTCTTGATGTTTCCATGGCAAGGATCTGAACAAGTTGTAGCAGAAGCCTGGTAGGACATTGAGAAGGCAATTGCCAACCTTCTTGAATTTATCAAACTCTACAAAGGAGCTGTATTGAGAACAACTTCTTTGAAACACGTATTAATTACAGTACGTTGAGCTCCTTTTTCGCTTTCACTTTTTCTGGGAATCCATTGATTTACTGTAATTTTATAGGCAATGTGTTTCAATATTCAGTCAGTCTTCTAAAGTGCTTTGAGATTGGATGATTGAAGTTAAAAGTACTGTTTTGTTTGTACAGTAGGCTTCCTCAGTAGTTTGTCTGTCAAGGAGTTGCAGTGTTCCCTAAATTATGTCATAATTAGAAAAAAAAAAAATTAAATGCCTTCCTATTGATGGAACAGGGAATATGGGAAGCATCTTACATCATTCTCACAAATGGAAGCACAGCACTACAAATTCTGGAACTATTCTACTTTTATAATGTTATCAAAATTGTTGATCTGAAGTTCCTAGGCTTTCCTCTTAGGCTCGTGATACAATTTACATGGTTGCTAAAAATTATTTTTTAAAATCCTTGCACATCCCTGAAATAAGGACTTATTTCATTGATATTCATTCAGTAGACAGAACTAAAATTTTAATCGTGTTGTTCTATTTTATGCTCTTTAAACCTTTTTAGTAGGATGACCGGAACATTTTGCTTTCTATTTTCAGATAAATGTTGTGATTGTAATTCCAGACTTCACACGTCAATCCTTGATCATTGATGCCAGTAGCTAATGAGATTCTTGGCTCTAACTGGAGTTGGTTAAAAGACCTAGTGGATATCTCAAAGGATGATGCTTTTGTGAAATTTGTACTCTTGGAGCAGATAAATACCTTAACATACTAGAGTGACTATATATTGTACTCATTTAGGCACGAGGTTACTGCTTCGTAGCTGTTTCCAATTTGCTTTCTACCTTCAATTATTCATAGAGTCCGATGCAGAATTACCATCACTAAACATTAATTTATAGTCTGGCTGCTGGCCTACAAATGGTTTCTTGCTCCAACACAACACATTGATATATTCAGTACAAGGGTACCCCAGATTGTGCGTTCTATACCTATTTGTCGCTTTTGGCAGCATCTCTATCAAATCTAATGATCCTCTCCTCCAAGATGTACCCAAAATATTCTTCACATTGAATCTCTTGGTGATGCCCTTCATGCTTTTGTTAATGGGAAGCTTGCAGGTGACAAAAAATGAAACACAATTTGTTGTTTGTGAGCTGGTAGGATACGTTGTCTATGCAAGACAATTGACTTTGAATTTCTTGTGAGCTGTTAGGATTCTTATATGTATTAACGTAAGCTTTTGGCTTAGTGTAATTATTGTAGAAACTTGAAGTCTTAAATTCTATGGTAATCTATGAAAAATTATGCTACTAGTAGTGGTGGTCGATAGGCTTTGGCAGGGATTCTTTTTTTTTTTCTTCGCTTCTGGCCTTTTGTTTTAGTTAATTACAAGGAAGTTCGTTTGAACTTGTGTTTTTGGGACTTATTGCAATTTTGCTACATGTTCAACCAAAATAATGACCAATTTTTACATTATATAATAATCATTTCTCAATAAATTTATATAGTAGACGTTGAAATTAAATGACTCTGTAGCACTTTGAAACTGTTGTGATGCCAATTTTGAAAAATGTACAGTTAATATTTATCGTATAGGTTTCTGACTTGCTTAGGTTGACCTCACAATTGCCACTTCTACCGCTTGATTAATGCTCCCACAAAGGGTAGGTCAATCGCAAAGATCACATAGGTTAACCCTACTATTTCTACTATTTCTATTTCAACATTATAAATTGAATAGTCAACCGCGCAATTAATTATTATGCCCGACCATCTCACTTCAGTTTGTTGTTCATGGCTTGTATGGGTGGATTAGGGCCAATCAAATTTCACAATTACAATTCGTCATCTTGTTATTATGCCTTCTCTCGGCCAACTTCAACCATTCACATTGATAGACAGTAGCTTCTAATATATATAGAGTTAATCTCACAGAGTCATTTTAGTTTTCGGGGGTGCGCCTTGCATGGTTCTCTTGGTTGTACGAGAAACCTAATTGGGTGACGTTTGTAAACGATGAATAGTTTTTATGAAATTATACAATAGTTTACAGATTATATACCACATTTAGATCAAATTACAAGACACCTGGAGCTTATATACGATAATTTGATAAAATTACAAGATCACTTAGAGATATAATAAATATTTTGATAAAATTATATACTTTGTTCGAAATTATTTATATTATTTTAATAAAATTATACAACAAATCAAAAAATAATACTTAGATAAATTTATACAACATTTTAGAGATATAATACAATATTTTTATAAAATCATATGCCAGTTTAATAATTATATACAATATCTTTATTAAATTATGAACTAATTAGAGTTATTTATGATATTTTGATAAATTTATATAAGATTTTTAAAATTACGTACAAGACCAAAAAATTCTTTTTTCCCCAACTTCCAATTGGATGATTTAGATCTTTAAGTTAAAAGTTGCAGTATGTTTGTGAAAAAATAGCATATAAAAATTAAAAAGTAGCATTACTCGTTATGTTGGTTCTCAAATTAGTTATCTTTCCTTAATTATCTCTTGTTTAACTGGAAAAGTATTAAAAATAAATTTCAATTGATAGACAAGAGGAAAACTTTGTGGACGATTAACAAATACAACTAAATTATTGTCTATGTACATAAAATTTACTATTTAATGGGATTCCTATTAACCAATGCTGCCTTTGTTTATATTACAGAGAATAATACTCCTTGGTTCACACGAGTATTTTCAATCAACATATGAAACCAAATTGAGGCACAACTTCTATGCGTTAAACTGTTTCTTTATGTATTAATGGGAAATGTTAATGACAACATACTGTTAAATAGCATGATAAAATAGTTGTCTTACACGACATTTTCAAGATTGCATACAGTACTTTTTTATTTTTATTATATTCATATGATACTTTATTGAACATATATGATATTGTCTAATTATATGACATTTGACGTGTCTGGTAAGACACTTTTCTACAATTATGCAACGTTATTCAAGTTACATATGATGCTTTCTTTTACTCATACGATGTGTTACAAGTTATATACAAAATCTTTTTACAATTATACAACATCTTACAAATTGTAAACGACACTTTGTTTAATCCATATAACATTTTGATGAATAGTTATACGGTAAGAGAGATTAACACGAGCCGTTAATATGGAGAAAAAAAAAAACACAACTTCCAATAAAGTAACCATAATCATAATGATGTGGAACATTGTAACAGCCCACGGATTAAGATGGTCAGAAGATCAATGTCAATGACAAACACAACATCCATGATGTCCTTTCTCGATCTATGGATGGTAATTACATTTTCACACCTTATAATAGACAATGGCGATCACTACGACCAGTTCCATAAATAGATAGGCCCCCTATGATTCGCCCTGAAGAGGGTCTTCCATATTATTCAGTGCTTGAGCCGGTGCAATCAACGTGTAACACACGATCTTCAATCCAACTCATAATGATGTCTCGAGCAATTGGCATTCAAAATGATACATGATTCACTGTGTTACATAGGCTATAAATATCAACGGTGTGGACATTACATAGGTGATCCAAAAAGTTACAAACCTCGTTTTTAAGCAAATTCAACTCTGCCTTGCACTGTTGTAGCATTGCCTCGACAGGCAAATCACTCGCTGAGTTGCTCCCATTTTGACTTGTGGTTGTTGGTCCACGCCCACAGCCAATAGCCTAAAAACAACTTATATATTATGAAAACTTAAAGGGGATTGGAAACATACAGCACCTAGGAGTCAGCTTTATGTTGGGGTTTTGCACTTTTACTACTTTGCCTTACCACTTAGGCCATTTTGCAACATTGTTCTATGTTTACTTCAATATTGCTTTACTTAAAGTAATTTTCTTGAAATAGAGTGAATCTTGGGGGCAAAAAGGAGATTTCCCATATATTGCACGAAAACGATTAGAAAAATTATCAAAGGCCAAATTCTAGCGTTTCTACAACCTGTGATGGATTGGTTGACCACCAAGATAATGTGTGAACCACAATCAGATCCTTTACATAAGGTCTGATGTCCTGCCATGCTTAGGTCGACCATCTTTAATCGGGCCCTTTTCCATAGTTAGGTCGGCCATCACGATATGTGTCAACCACAGTACGAGCATTTCAAAAGTTCTAAGAGCATTAGTATCAACCCGGGAAGAACTATTTTCATATAACAATGAAGGCTGTCATACTTAGGTCAATCACCCAAAACTAGTGTCAACCACCACTAATATTTATAGATTTCTATATGTCCATACTTAATAGAAATGCCACTACTAGGTACCAACAACAATTTGGGGGTTTCATATGGTAGGGTGATCTACCTTCGCAATTGGGCAAACAATGTCATTGTTCGTCCACTGTTTTACAGTGAATTTAAACTCCATCTTGAATTCACTCCAGTAAACTTTTCTTTTAAACACACAATATCAACTTTCTGATATACATACACTTATAGAAATATTTGTAAATTTGTATATAAATGGATATATCTATATGTATCCATATATATAACTACTTATATATATCTACTTTGTATGTTATTATTGTAAATAATTATTCCAATTTATTGATCTAATTATACCAAATTTTAAAGAATATGTCTAATAAGTTAATATCAATAAAAAACTTAGAGAATTTAAATCTTGGTTAAAGAGATCAAAATATACAACACCTTAGAAATATACATTATTTTCATTATATTATACAACACTTTAGAAAATACATATGATATATTTCATAAAGTTGTACGACAACATATAAATTTATATCCAACACTTCTATTACTTTGTATATTACTTTGATATATTTATATGATACATAAAAATTAATAAATTACAAAATTAATTCTCTTCTACAACATATAAATTTACAATAAAGATCTTCAGCTTTTAAATTGTCTTTTACTCATCTTTCCTTCCTTATGTCTTCTTAATTTAGAAAATCCTTAAAGATAAAGTTCTCTTTGCGCACATGATAAAAATATTTTCATATATGTAAAATAGAAAACCAAATTGTACCTATCAAAGACCATTAGGTGATACAAAACTAACCAATGCCACCACTCAACTTTTACATTTTTACTAAATATGCCTCAGAATTCAAATGTTACAAGCTTTACATAGTTTTACTATATAGTGCTCTACTAAATTATTTTGTTTCAATATCATTTTAAATATAGCTCTTATAACTACTAAATTGACTTATAAAAAAATTACATTATTTGCATAATAGGTTTTCAGAATGAGAATTTCTCTTTCATTAGATGTTTGTTCTTATTCTAGAAGAGTATCATTGATAAACTTTAACTTGTACACCTTACTAACACTTAGGGTTTATTGAGATTAGAGACAAAATTATTCAACTCCATCAACATTGCCATTTGTAAAAGATACACTACAAATTTTTCAAAATACATTTTTCCCAAACTCTAACAAAATTTTTCAGTATTACATTATATGATTATTTACACTCATTTCAATAATAAAGTGAACATTTTTCTTCTCATAACAAAAATACTTCATAAATTAATTTTGGAATTATGACAACATTTATTATTTCTTTCAAATTGATCAAGCTGAAACTTGATCAAGCTAAATCATGATGAGCTCAAGTTCAAATCCTAGGCCAAATTGGAGAGGGCTTAGGTCTAGATGTCTAAGTTTGAAGAGATTTACAATTTGAAATACAAAGGGAGACTATAAAGTGTCAAGTCTTAACTTAATGTTAGCATTATGATAGTTAAATTAGTAAAAAGTGTTATCACGTGAGGACTAGTAGAGTTAGAGAATAATTAATACATACTTTAAGAGTGACATCTATCAAGTATTTATAGCCAAATTTAGGCATTACAGTGGTTAGCAAGATAATCCTAATAGGGTGTATGTGTAGGGTCTAAGGGTGTGACATATTTATCTAAGGAAGACAGCATTCCCCTAAACCAAGCCGAGAAGATGTGTCTTAAGTATGATTTGTCTAAGTTGGAGGCCTATTAGTAGTCCATAGGAATATTCTTTATCATTTACCCCTTTTTTGAAAATCTTGGTTTTTTGGAGAAACTAGAACTTAGGAAGCATTTCATTGTCTATACACTTCTTAAAGGTTAAGAAAGCACCAACTGTTATTAAGTTTCAAATAAAGTGTCCCCATTGAATTGTGACTAATAAATTTATTTAAGTCATTTTTTTGTCTTCTCACCATTGACTATTTAAGGTAATTCCTTGTCTTCTTCCTCTTTAAGGGACACTTTTTTAGGATCTTCTAGTGATGATCTACATGTACAGGCTTTTCCTCAAAGTAAGACTTTCAAAATCAAAGTTTTAGTGCAAACTTCTCCTCCAACTAAGATTTTCAAAGCAAAAGTACTATTATGACCTTTTCCTTAGGCCAAGACTTCTATAGTGAGAATTTTAGAGCAATCCCAAGAGGATGTTTCTGTAACAATAGCCACCAAGGATGATGAGGCCAATAAAAGTAATATTTTTTCTGCTACCCATTGTGAACTCCCTAAGTATGTCGTAAAGATGGACAAATTTAACCCCCTAAAGACCAATCATGGGATACTCATAGGATTCATGTGCTAAATAGATAAGGATACCATTTAGATTTGCTTTTCTAACTTATTTAAGAATGCTTATTAGAAACTTAAAAGGTTTATTTTCTTTTATATAAGGGTTCTAGCCTTAGGGATAAGTTTTCTCATTTCAAAGTTCTTTTAATGATTTTTTGAATATTACAAGATTGCTCTTTGAAAACTATATCCTAACAATCACTTGAAATTAATTAGGGTGTAAAAAGCTACCCATCAGGTTGGTTATACCCTTAACATCCAGATCCTATTAAGTCTTTTTGATTTTAAAAGGTATAACATTTTTACATATTATAGTAATTGCCACACTAAGCCAAGTGCAAAGCAAGGTTAGGCGAAGACCCCTCTTACTTTAAAGACCTTAACCCTGTATGCTACCTACTTGTATGGAATCATAAAGCCTAGAGAAGAAAATGCCTAACTTTGCAAGATAACAAGTTCATTATTCTTAAATGGCTCGGAAAGCTAAGTAACAAGGTTGTTGTTGCAACGGTCATTCTTAAGTTAGTTCCTCAAAGCCTTCTAGCCATAAAGAGAAGGTTCACATTAGGAAGAGTTCTCAAGCAACTAAAGTTGTAGGAAAATGACCTATGCATGAAACCAAGGCTTTAAAAAAGGTAGAAACAGAGGCAACTTCCCTTTTAAAGAAGGATGACTTGCTTAAGCAAGGGTCATTAACTAGTGGACATAATGCTAAAGCAAAAAAGCCCAATTGCTAAACTAATAAGATAAAAAGGTAGGTGGTTTGCCTTTAAAAGAGGGTTAAAAATGTAAAAGAACTCCAAAAGAAGATAGAGAGTTTATAAAAGGAGCTTCAAGTTATCGAGAAAGGTCTACTTGCTCCTTCTATCAAGAACATTCAATAGATTTAATAGGGAACCTTGATAATCTTCTAGACAATCCTTAAATTGGCTTTTGACATCCAAAGGGATAAACTCAAGGATATGCATTTGGACATTGATATTGACCAATATCTATCTCCGTCACTAATTTATTTTCTTAAGTGACTCCCAGATGAAAAGTTCAAGTCAGAGGAAGAGTGATGTCACTACTCTTGTACCATTCTTATGCTTAAGGTGCAAATCTTAGTTGTTATGTAATGGCCTGAAATTCAAACTAAAAGTTCAACTAGTTTAGTTTTTTTTGTTTAATAGACTTGGACTTTCTTAGGTATAATGCTATTATTTTTATGTTTTTGTTATTTATTTATATATTTAGTTTTTCTATGGGCTTATTATGCCTTAATGTGTTATTAAAATAGGTGTGTCACGTGCCCTTATTTATTGATTTTTAGTAGTTATATATATGAGATCTTTTAACCCATACAAACATATTTTATTCTTATAATACTTCTTGGTGGTGTTTTTAAAGTCTTTAATGATCAAATAGTTATATTATTGCTATTGTAATAGGTATAACGTACCATAAATACCCTACTTCAAAAGCCATAAGTTTCTACCCACACTCAAATATCCCTTAATTCCAAAATCCTTATATAGACGCTCTAAACCATAATGTTGCAATTACTAACAATAGCTAAACTCTATTTGGGAGAAACAATCCTAAGGTCTAAGATCCTTATTCCATATTGTGATATGCCAAATGTCATTAAGCTTCCTGCATATATAGAGATTTATTAGAAGATCTTAAATTTTGGGACCATTTATGACTTCTTAGAGATACATGTTTAGTAGTTCTTATATTTATAAAGAGGGCTTTCTATACTCTTATTGGGTTTACAAATATATTTTTGAGTCATTTGGCCATTAATGTGTATTTCCCTCTACACTAGGTGCTCTAAAAATTTCTTATATAAAAGGATTATGCCAAGTTAGCTAATACACAACTTTTTATTTTATTGATGAAGTTACTATTATTAAGTGCCCGTATAAGGGTTATTGTAATTTGGGTCATATTACTTCACTTACGTCGAGTCATTATTGTGCTTTACAAAGGAAATGAGGGTATATATGCTATTAAATGGTGAGTGGATGATGAGTATAATCTCTCTATTTTGGACAAAGAGCTAGATGTTGTAAAAGAAAGGTGTGTGCAAAGACACATTTTTTTTCTTAAGGTTTATAGGGTGAAACAGTGATTATCCTACTTGTTGGGTGTATATAAATTCAAAGTAAGTATTAGCCCCCCTATTGAATGTGGAGGAAGAGGAACAAATGAGGAGACTTCACAATTCACCCTATTTCTTTTATATAAATGTGCCCTCTCCCTTATCTAATCTCTAAAGGATATACCTTAAGGGTATTGCTACGTCTAGCCATACTCTCTTGAAAGAGAAGGAAATAAGTGATAAAGGTTCTTTTAGGCTAAGACTCCTTATAGAATTATAACTTAAATTTTTGTAATAATTAAGCAAGTTAAGAATATCAAGCTACTATACTAATAACTAGGTATGTTAAAAATACCAAGTCATTATATTTCAATCAAATAAAGTTGTCCTCAATTAAATAAAGCATTTTTTGTCATTAATATGGCATTGTTAATGTCCCTTATTTATTGTCAAATTAATGGGGATCAATTTCTAATTAATCATTTCCTTTATATATATTATGGATGGTCTTTCTCATTATTTATCTTATTTCAATTTGAGAATCATTGTACCTTTTTTACTAGTAATGTTGGGCATAAGATGGAAGTTGATGAATTCTCTCAATGACCAAGAAAGGCATCTCTTGATATCATAATCATTCTATCACCTAGTAGCCTATCATGCCTGGGTATGTAGGATGGTCATGTGTCAAGAGATTTGTCTCCATGTTACCATTAATTCTAAGTGATTGTGATGTCAAGAAAAGTGAAGTCTCCATCTAAAGGTAGGTGTAAGATATTATAAAGACTTAAATACCTACCATTCCATATGCCCACAAGATAAGCAAGGCATTTTCTTGGCCTCTTAATAAAGGTTGTCCCAACTCTTAGGAGGACCCTTTTGGAAAATTTCCAAACAAAGCTCCTTAGCAGCGCAAGTAGATTTATATAAAAGAATGTGTGCATCCTTTATCATCATCATGGTGGATCTACTTATCTTTAAGGCCACATGTCAAATATGTTATCCTTAGAGGATTATATTAGATATACATGATATGAGTCCAAGGATATTGGTGATGTCTTAAGATCTCCCTTTGACAACTGTATTAATACCCAAGCATTATGTCTAAATATATCCTTAACACAAACCCAAAATGTGATCATAATACTTAAAAATTTCCTTTCCTTGCATATATATGACTAACTTATACTAGTATAACTAAGCCCTTGCATTTTAGTTATATAAAAGATTTATGCAACCAAGTGGATGGGAATGGTTGCACCATTATATCTTTAGGTTTTTTAACAAGACATTATTTCTCATTTTCAACTAATTCTCCTCCTTGTTACACAATTAGCTCTATATTCTTAAACTTTAAACTTTAGGTGTCTAATTATAGAATTAAGATATGGGTGTCTAAATATCCTTTTAGCCTTGTATACCGTTTTTTGCACTCATATTAAGTTTTTTCTTTTTTTTTTGGAGTTACTATAGGGACCTTTATCCATCTTTGTGAGTCTTTTGTGCCTAAAGTTATTACCAAAAGTGTTACTTATGAATTATGAACAAAAAAATTACAATGTCATTAATAATAAATTTTTAAACTAGCTAAGTTATAAACTTTAATTAGAATCCTATTCACTTGCTCTAACTTGTAACTTTTGGGTTGGATGATCTCAGTTATCCTATAAAAACCCTCCCAATTTGGTGCATGCTTGCTCATTCCTTCTTTACTCCTAGTATATTCCCATTTGTAGAAGACCAAGTCTTCTTTCTTAAAAAGTTGCTCCTTGACCCACTTTTTGTGGTCCTAGACCATTTTTTGTTTGATATGTTGTGTTGCTAATTACGATCTATTCTCGAGTTTCTTTAAGCAAGTTACAGTTCATTTTAAGGTTCTCCCACCCCTGTTGGAATCAAAACTTTAACTCTCAAAGTCAAGGCAAAAGGTGTCCAATTTATTATTATTCTAAATATAGTGCAATATACCCATTAAATGGCTTGCAACTCATATGCCCGCTACCCTTTTGTCCTCTTTAGTCTCTTTCTTAGTGCTTGAATAATGGATTTATTATTGACTTTCACTTGTTTGTTAGATTAAGAGTATTTAACCGTTATAAACTTTAAAAGAATTCCTAAATTTTAGCAAAAATCTTTGAATTTGGAGTTATTGAATTACTTGTCATTGTTAGTGATGATGACCCAAGGAATACTACACCTAAATATGATATATCTCTATAAGAACTTTTACACGTTAGCCCTAAGTTATAAAGTATGGAGGTTTGGCCTCCACTCATTTAGTAAAGTAATATATGGCTACAATTACAAACTTTCTTCCCTTTATGGCTATTAAAAGTTAACCAATGAGGTCAAGGCCTTATTAATCGAAAGACCAAGGAGTCAGGATTGGGATAAGTTAAATGGCTAGTAACTGAGATAAATTTGCAAACCTTTGGCAACTATTGCATTTTCTGGCCAATTTTATTGAGTCTTCCATCATTATTGGCCAATAAAATCCTTGTTTGAATACTTTAGTCACCATTACCTTTACGTTGTTTTCACAAACTCCTTTATTAATATCCTTAAGTACCCATTCACCATTTTTCTTAGTTAAGCACTTTAAAAACAGTAAGCTAAATGAGCTTCTATACATTCTCTCATCCAACAATGTATATCAAGTCATTTGGTACTTGATCATTCTTGCCTCTACCTAATCTTTTGGGAGTTCCCTAGATCTAATGTATCTGATGATTGGGCTTATCCATGTAGGACCATTATGGACAGATATAACATTGGCTTTCATTTTCATGTAGCTAAACTAATCTAATGTTTTCATTATGATTGACCACTCAACTCTCCCATTCCAAGTTAGTTGAAAGTGAGATAACTTATATGCCCTTATATTCTTTACCCTAAGAATTTTGAATAGTTCAAGTTAAACTCCTACTCTTGTTAGCTCATATTAGATCTTTTTCACTTCCTAAAGATATCATGTCATATTTCCTTCTTTTGCCTTATAATCTTATATAACCTGTCCAACTGATTATGAATCATTATGTATTTTTATCCTTTTAACTGTTATTACCCTTGGAATGTTAAGTCCTGTGATAAAGCCATATATTTAGCTTCATTATTGAATGCTACAAATTGGAATTTGAGAACATATTCGAGGACCATATTCTTAAGACCCCAAATAATGATTCTTGCTTCACCTCTTTCTTTACTAAAGGCCCCATCAACATAATTGAGCTAAAGTACTAAAGTCAAAGGAGTTGCTTTAGATGTTTTAAAGCTTGTACATTTATGAATAAAGCTAGCTAAGGATTGGACTTTTATTACTTTTCTTGGTTGTAATGATACATTAAACTCTATCAACTCCATTAACCATTGTAGCATCCTTCCCACTAAGTTCAATCATTTCAAAATTAACTGTAAGGGTTAACTTATCAGGACAACAATCTTGTGGGCCTAGAAATATAACTTGTCTTTCTTAGCTAATATGATAAAAGCCTATGATTCACTGATAGTCATATACAAAATAACTCCTTACCCAAAACTAGCTTGTTGAGAAATGAAGTAGATAAAAGGTAAGTCTTTAATTAGGAAAATGCTTGATCATATTCCTTACTCAATAGAAACTTAAAGGGCTTTTATAAGTATTTGGAAGAATTGTAGCTACTTTTCATTGAATTTAAAGATGAATTTGTTAATGTAAGCTAACATTTCTATTAGAACCTAAACTTCTCTAATACTTTTGGCCACAGAAGGTTCTGAATAGTCATAATTTTCTTAAAATTAGCTTCTATCCCTTTATAAGAAACTATAAACCTTAGGAATTTTTTAAATTGCACACTAAAGGCATACTTAGGTTTAGTTTCATGTTAGATCAGTTTAGAATGTCAAAGGTTTTTTAGAGGTCTACTATGTGTTTTGTTAAGGACCTACTTTTGATTAACATGTCATTCACATAAACTTCCACATTTTTATTAATCTAATGTTTAAACATCTTATTGACTAAACGCTAATAAGTTATCCCTGAATTTTTTAGCCCAAAACAACATTACTTTGTAGCAATAAAAGTCCTTACCCATGATGAAGGTAGTCTTGTCGTAGCCTAACTCATATATTGGGATTTAGTTGTAGCTAACGAAAGTGTCTATAAATGTTAAGAGCTCATGTTCAAAAGTCACTTCAATTAGTTGATCAATGAGCAAAAGTAGGTAATGATCTTTAGGATAAGCCTTGTTAAAGTTTATGAAATCAATCTTTACTTACTGTTAACCTCTCGTACCATAATTATATTAGCTAACTAAGTCGTGTAACTACTTCTCTAGTAAATTTTGCAATATATAGCTTGTCCATTTTTTACTTAATAGCAACCTATCAAATTGAAGTGAAGTTTTTCTTCTTTTGTTTTATAGAAGGAAACTTTGGATTCATATTAAGTTTATAGGACAAGACTTTCAATTGTATTTCTAACATATTGGTTGAGACTAATGCAAATACCTTTCTATTACACCTCAAGAAAGTAATCACTGTCTCTTTTAGGTAGGAGTTAAGTCTTTCTCCCATTTGTACCTTTTTTTCCAAATTGTCCAAGTCTACAAGAACTTGTTCTAGTCATTTTATAAGGAAAACTCTTTCCTAAAAGTACTTTTTCTTTTAACTTTAGATTAGAAATTTCAAAGTTGTTTAACTTCTTTTTTCCTTTCATCCATGCCACTCGAAGTTCCCATGCTAGTTTTTTATCTCCCCAAACCTCTCCAATGCTTGTTAGGGTTAGGAACTTTATTTTAGGATGCTTGATGGATATTATGGCATCAAGAGCTCTAAGAATAGTTTGTCTAAAATTGCATTGTACAAAGATAAAGTTTTAACTACCAAAAACTCAAAAATTGTATCAATCATTTAAAAAGGAAGCCTTAAGGTGACCAGCATCTCAATTTTCCTCATTAGGATAACCAGTTCTCTTAAGAAAGCATATAATAAGCAATAAATATTTTTTAACATATCTTCTTGAAGTCTCATCTTAACGAAAGCCTTGTAATACAATATGTCTACATAACTCCTTATATCTACTAGCACCCATTACACATCAAATTCATTCAAGATGGCCTTGATTACCAATGAGTTGTCATATAGGTATTTAATGTCTTATAAGTCATCATTAGTGAAAGTGATAGGATTGTCAAATTCCCTTACCTACTTCTCTTACGCATTTAGAACACACCTTATATAAGAATTTCTTGTAATACTAGTGATACCAACAATTAAGTCTCCTATAATCACATTTATTGTTCCCTAAATAGGATGCAAGGGAAGGGAGGCCTTATTAGTTTGATCAGGTGAAACTCTCTTGGATTTTGTTGTACTTCTTTTTTCAAAAAGCAACTTCTATTTTCAAGCTAACACTAATTCTTCCTTCATAAATACTTTGGGAGCATGTCTCTTTAAATGAATCTTTTGATTTCATCCTTGATGTTACGACACTCCATATAATGATCATGATTATTGTGAAAATGATAAAACTTTCTCATATCCTAATACTAAGGATCTAAGAAGAACTATTATGACTAATTGATATAATTTTGTCATTTATTTCCATAAATATGTCTGCTCAAGTTGTTGTTAATAAAGTATAATGATGATAATTTAGCTTTAAATTGCAATTCCTCTTTATTTAAGAGATGGGAAGAGGAGATTGGCTCTACTTCCTACCTTAGCCTTTCTAATATCCTTTAACTTCTACATAAGTTATTATCTATTTGTATAATTACATTTTATTCTTATATATATGTATATATTCCTTATTATTTTTTGTAAGTTGTATATGTTAATTAACTTTTTTTTTATCAATATCTTTTTCAACAGATAAAATCATCTTTATGGAATATAAGAAATTTGTTTTGCCACTTCATGAAGGAAGATAAAATAATTTAACTTCAATATGATACGAAGAAAGAGACAAAATCTAGTCAAACACGGTTTGTATAGTTTTCTGATTTTCCATTCATACCTTTAAAAGTTTAAATATAAAAGGAAAACACCAAATTTTTTCATTGGCTACTTTTTGGGGCACTTGCGTGTACTCCCCGTGGATCCTTCTGACACAGCTACTAATTTTTCTGTATTTTTTTCTCTGTGAACAATTATTGATCGTTTATAAGAGAAAAGAAATCATCAATAAATATACAACATGATACATATAATAAATCTACATATTTATTTGTTGAGGGAATAATAATTTATTTTATCGCCATTGTCCAAATCTAAGAAACCCTTACCACAAAAAAATTCTAATAAATTACCATCAATATATATTTTTTTTTTTGGGTGGATTCAAAGATATTATTGATCTAATAAACTACTATTATTGATCATTTCTATGCTCGTTTCTTTTGCTTGCTATTTACTGGGGGGTTTAAATAGGCTCGTTCCAAGCTTTGGAGTCCTCGGGAAATGACTCGTTCCATGCTGCCATGGGCAAAAAAATATTTTTGTTTTTTACTTTTCATTTAGACAAAAATAATTTGTTGCGTATTTAGTAAAATTTTTGAAAAGTTAGATTGCTGATAATTTTTTAAAAATGTAAATGATAAAAAAAAGTAATAATTTTAGACTACTTTTTAGATGTAACAGAGATAATAAGTAATACTTGACCTAACTATTTTCAATAATAATATTATTACTATTAAAATATCTTCTTTTTCTTTCCCATAGTAAATTTTTCGTAATAAATAAAAATCTTAATTAATTATTTTACTAATTAATTGTAATAAATAATATTAATTTAATTAAATATTATTATTTTATTTTATTTTATTTATCAGTATCAATAATTAATAATAACAATTAATAAGAAGTAAAATCAACAACAGGTAAACTAAATTGGGCCAAAATTCTAAGTGACTCTTGACAGCAAAATCCGCCAGCTTCAAGATTTTTTTTTTTTTCCTGGAAAAAAATTACGGCTCAGTGTAATTACAGAAGAAAACCATGACGTATTGAAATCCCATTTTCGGATTTTCTCATAAAACAAAACGGTGGCTCTTTCTATTGCCACAGTCCAAGACCCAACCTGGCAGCCACAAATACGTTGCGAACAACTAACCAGGGGAGAGTGCCTAATGCTTATGAATTTGAGGACGCTACGCAACGAACAAAACAGCGTTACTACTTGTCTAAGCCAAGACTGCCAGATTAAAGAAAACGAAAATAAAAACCGAAGCAGAGCATAATTAAAGGCTCCACTTTTAAGGGGTTGAACAGCTTCAACCGCGGAATCTTCCCCTCGCGCATTGCAGAGAAACTGTCAGAAAGAAAACCACATCAAGAGGGTGGGTGAAAGTCCTACCCTCCTGCAATATCGCCTAACAACACTCTCCACCCTGCACCCGTGTCCATTATTTCATGTGGTGCCACTATTAAGAAATGTTGACGGTTCATTTGCCACTCATAAATCCTATGTGACGAACAGTCGCAGGTTATTTATTCATAAATAACTCTTTTATCAGAACCAGATCAACGGCTCTAATGTCTCGTGTTCAAGAAAATGCCGAGCACTAGCCGAAGAATACCAGACCAATTATCAAGCTTCCGGTGATTGCAAAAGTGATAAGCATTCCTACCCTTCATTATATTAATTGTATAACATTGGAATGCAAACAGATCAAAAATTTCAAACTACCAAATCCATTGAATACTGCAGCTAAAACTCTCTGCAGCACCTGATGCTGCCCCACAAGAAATGTTGCTTAATACAGTACAGAGGGAGTCCTTGATGTTGATTTTCAGCCCCAAAAGGCAAAGTTGACTCAGAAAAATTGTAGAATAGAATGTTCACAGAAAATTGATATTACACCCTCAAGGGCTTCAATTCAATTAGCCTACTGTCAACCCGAATCCAAATTTGTAGTCTTTCTTCCTATGATCCAACTGCAAAATATAAATCAAAAACTAACTGGAAGAAAAAAGAAAAATCACAAGCATCCAAGAAAAAGAACAATAAGAAGAAGGAAGGGCAAAGGACTATGCACGTTAAGAATCCCTCTTCACAAAACAAATTCACAATGGTTGAACCATATTATGCATGCAGGCAGAGACCAGGGAAGCATCCAACAACAAGAAACCTTTACCGGAAGCACTTTGCCACAAGGGAAAAAGGGAAAGGGGTGGGAGAAAGGGGATACTACATTTCTGTACCGTGACTAACCCAACCATTTAGTTAGACCAACTATTTGTACATACCCAAATGACATAAATCAAAATGCCAGGGCAAACCAACAAAACAACTGAATGATGCATGAGGCTGAATCTAATATATCTGTGTAAAAAATATCACTGGACACCTTACAAAGCCTTACCTCTGCAGATAGAACAAACATGAGGCCCAAACTTAAGCGCTCTTCCAAGAAAGCCGATGCACAACCATTGGAATCAATCTTTCCTCTTAGACGAGCCTGACACACACAGTAATTATAGCTTTGGATTCTCCTATCAAACCAATTACAGTACTTAGAGCTATTCAAATTTTTATTTACCAAGAGAACTACCAGTCTATCTACCAATGGTCCAAGTGCAAGTAACAAGAAGATTATAATTGCTTGCAATATTAAATTTTGGCACATAAGCCGTTTAAAACACATGGAATGTGCAATGTGGCAGTCTTATATGGTTTTGTGGGAGTATAGTTGTGTGGAGTGAGTTGGACATACTAACCACAATTGCAAACAAAAACACCTACCAACATAGTCACTTAAATCCTTCATGGCTTTTACATCAGAATTTACATGTTATTCATTTTACTTTTAGCTTTACATACATCATTGTTTTTCTTATTCAATCATACTTGAAAAATACAAAGGATTGCAGTGAACATAAAATTAATACACATGTACATAGCATGAGTAGATGGACAGTTGATTATAAGGACCATGTTTGAGATAGAATTATTCTTCCTAGGCACACTATATTGAGTAAAATTGCAAATTGCCAGGACTCAATTCCTCTCCCATGCTTTTATGTTTTGGGC
Organism: Bruguiera hainesii; assembly: GCA_023213295.1. NCBI lineage: Eukaryota > Viridiplantae > Streptophyta > Magnoliopsida > Malpighiales > Rhizophoraceae > Bruguiera > Bruguiera hainesii. Next base: position 5,354,408 of record JAHOYR010000009.1, read on the forward strand.
AATCAATGAAAGAATATTGGGTTATGCAGAACCCAGACCTAAATTTACACAGGAGATATATCACAAGAATTTGCATACACTAGGCACTAAAGCCAAGATGAATGTCAGAAACCAAATGCCATAGCTTTTAAGATTCTTGCTAATAGAGCTTTTGGTTTCAAAGCATCCCACATATGATAAATGGTTAAACCATGAACTCATGTCACACAAGAAGGAAGCAAAGTAAAATAGTGAGCTGCACGGTACCAACTGAGCTCTTGGTCTAGAAGTATTCTTGCAGATACTCAGTTTCGGAAGAGAGGAAAGAAAGTCCCACAAGTAACTTTCTTCTCAATTAAGGTCAAATCAAACTAACCAGAGATTATTCTTGTGTAACTTTGTCCACAAATACAACGTTGCAGAACAGAAAGGTTGTTAAGGCCCAAAACATTTGGCCAGCTGAATTAAATAAAAGACTTGGGGACCAAAATCAATCCAAATTGTTTTGTTTTGAACATGAATAGGAGCTTGCCCTTTTTTGGCTGCAAAACATTCTTTTATAGTCTACAAGTTTTCTTTTTCTTTCTGGCAGACATAAACAGTGTCATTTAAAGTTGCAAAACCACCTTACAGGAAAAGAAGTAATAAAGGAAAAACATGAAGACACAAGAGGACATATTTTTTTTTTGTTTGGCTTCCTTTTTTTTTCTTGATAATTCAAGATGACAAATATTTTACAAGTACTTACAAAACGAAAACATATATTCAAAAGTAACTGATAGAGACGGGTAATAGATATTAAAAAGGTGCACCAATACATAAAACTCCTACCCCGTGAGATTTAGGGAAGAGTTAGATATATGCAACTTTACACCTATTTTAACAAAAAGATTGTTTTACTCGAACCTGTGACCTTCATATCAAAATGAAGTAACCTTATTATTACACCAAAACTCACCCATCAGTGATAGACATTAAAAACAAATTATGAAACTAAAGATCCTATAAAAGAATAATGACTATATAATAGATGAACATAGACAATTTACTTAATGAAAAAAACAAAAAACATTCACAAAATATTCTCCTTTTTAATCTGATCCAATTAGATGACGAACTTATCCAGCCTTCCAAGTGCATAGAATAGCATTCAAAATCAAGTTAAAAATTGATGTATCAATTGAACATTACACTTGAATCAAGTTGCAATATAAGTATTATGCAACCTATTAAATTCCAGCCTTACATCTGCTGAACAACAGCATTACACAATTTGCTGTATAACAGACATGAGAGTGAATAGAATTGAAGGCTGCATAATACCTTAATCCATATATGCACAACTAGTGGTGCATAAAATCAATCACCCAGCACAGGCACATTATTTTGTCCTCGAAAAATGGTGCATAAATTCACAACACTCAGGAGAAGACTAAAAGGAACAAATTTAATAGGATAAAAAAATTGCACAGATCTATTCATAACACAAACAATTCATAACCAATACGCATGAACAGTATGGCAAGGCTGTAATTAAGAGTGATGTATCCCTAAAAATGATAAAATAGCCATGCTCGTAAATTTGGACTTTAAGGTTTCAGGGCATTTGATAACCATAGCACTTACTTGTCGCAGTATGTAATCATAACCTGCACTTGCTGTCACATCTCTTGACATGTAGTTGTACATAAAGTCTGTTGCCAGCGAAACCTTAATGGAACAAACCAGTGTAAGAATTATTTTTAGATAGTAATCTTATAGCTAGTAGCTACAGAAATGGCTACCTTCTCAGAAACCTTCTGAACATAGCTCAGAGCAACCATTCCGGTACTAGCAGCTTGGCCTGTAGCAACCTGGAGGCCAAAGCAGTTATTAAGAGAACTGTGAAAGCACATGCCACCATAATCAGGACTAACAATAAAAGAGAAAATTAGGCCTAAATTTATTTTTAAGAGAAAAAAGAGAAAAAGAAAAAGAAAAAGAAAAATGCGTGTTCATTATCACACGACCATGGTTTCTGCCCTCTGCCAACTATGATGTCTTACTATTAAAATTACATCAAGACTAGATCTCTTTCATTGACATCATCAAAGAATAGGTGATTCCAAGTTGCATTATATATGCGTCTAACTTCTAGTAATCACTCCATTATTTCCTCATAATGTCACAATTCTCATTCAGCATTTAGTTCCCATTTGCAACATATCATGCACCATACTGCTACCTCAGTAATCACTTAGCCTTATTGCTTTCTCTTTTGAGAATTTGAAAAAAGATATTTGAATCTTTCAAGGCTATGAAAAGCACTCAGTGCCTCTATGCAGCATTTTCAGACAAGAATCAAGGTGTACACTTTAGCCTTTTCACTGAAACAAGAGCTAGATACAAGACCAATTACAGCACAATCAAAAGTTAAGGATAAACTATTTGGCCCAGGATGGGATAAAGTATGGAATTCAAGCCAAATTACCATCTTATCTGTCTCGTACCGAGCAGCATATCCAATACCAGACTTTCGATGCTGACCAGCCCAAAATACTTCGCCACCCAAAGACAACCCTGGTGTCACACTCTGCATCATATGGCAAAAACAGTGACTATTACATGGCTGTCTACCATGAGAGAGGGAGAGAATGAGAGACAGAGATAGAGAGAGGAGTCATTCACTACACAGTCATAAAACCTGGCCAGAGTTAGATCTGGACAGAGTGTTGGCTCACTAGTTAAACCGGTAGGTTAATGATATTTAATATTTGCATATACATATTCTGTATTTTTATCATATCTAAACAAATTTTATTACACCAAGTTAATGGAAACATTAACCCTATAATTATAAGCATAAAATTGCACACACTTATTTGATATATTTTTTATGCTTTATATCTTAAGATTTAAATATGTTTAGTGAAAAGTGTTTTGGTACAAAATTTTAAGATAAAAAATAAGTTGAAAGAAGAAAAAAAAAAAAAAAAGATGGTTGCTGTGGCTGGGTCACTGGTTCAACAAGGTTCAACCAGATCAACCCAAGTCAAAGATCTAGGTGGATGATCTGAACGGGGGTCCACCTCTGATAACAAAGGATTCACAACACACCAAACAACAGACAAGAAACCTATTGCACAGATCAACTGTGACAAAGCAAAAGTACACTTAAGAAAAGTAGCAACAAAAAGGAAAAAGGAGGAATATAATTTGATCTGACATAAATAATCCATACTGAACAAAAGGGACTTAATGATATTAACCACTTTAGGTACAAGGATGACAGCAATGTTTATAAGCATTGCTTACTGTGCTCATCCAATTTTTTTATGTGTATATAAGGACTAATGACATTTCTTTACATTGGTTAGGCCTAATAACATTATTGCTTTACCAGGCCTAAAAGCAGGCAAGGATAGCAATTACCATGAAGCTTTAGCAAAACTGTATGGATATTTGCCATTGCAACATCAATTAAGCTTTGCATCAAACCCCTTTCACTACAAATATCTATAAACAGTTCTAATTTTCTCAAAAACTATGTTCAATTCACACAATTGGCATTGGAGTTAGAAACACAATCTCAACAATTCTAAAATAAGTTAAATTGGGTCAGAGTCCTAATTCTAGTGTTTGGATATGAAAAGCATGGTAATGTTGTGTTCCAATCTTATTGCCAGAGGCCTTCATCGTCAGCAGCAACATCACTGCCACCAGTGACAGCACCGCCAGCCATGACTATTTCTGGTGATATCCCTATTACCCATTACTCTCACTGGCTGCATGTTGCAGGTTGATGGCCACAAATACTGGTGGTACTGCTGGCAACAATCTATGCAATGGCTATAATGGTAATATGATTCAATTGAGTTAAATGTTAATAAAAGGAAATTGATAACCCTAAAGCTATTTGGATTCCTTGGAATCATCTAAGGAATTGTAATTCCAATTCCAAGTTACAACCCAACAACATAATTGGAATTGAACAGTCCAGTACCAGTTCAATTCCAATTTTGGGTGCCTGAAACACCACATATTATTAAAGTTAAACATAAAGAATATATTATGAGTTCAATCAAGATATTTACCTGGATGTAACTGGCTCCAAATAAGGCCCCATTTCCTAGTTGTAATTGGGTCCTGTAGTCTTTACCCTGTATAAAGGAAGATAATGACATAAAAGGCAATTCAAAAACATCACCAATAAACAAAGAATAAACATTCTGATGATAAATCATGTAACTAATTAAAAATCTCAATAGGTTACAGTTTTTCAAACATAGATGGAAAATGGAAAGCACTTATCCCCCAATATACGATTGTACTTCTGGGAAAAAAGAATCCTGCAGTCATTTAAATCTATGCACCCTCAGTAATATAATTTTGGTTTAATCTTCAAATTGAAGATTGATTTTCATTTTTCATTGTTATTGAAAATTAGGAACTTTTAATTAAAAAACATGAGTTTAACAAGTTAGAGCAACCCCAGAAAACTTTAATCAATTGAAAAGCAATTAAAATATGGCTTCGTATGATAAAGCAACACCAATAACCAGTAAGTTGTGGGTAGGAAATATGCACCAGATGCAGGAAGCAAAAGTTAGCTGCATCTTCTGCTAAGCAGTAGCTCATTCACCATTCCAAGTAACTCTTTCCCATTCCTCTTAGGGCATTCAAGTTGACTTCAGAATAAGAAATCAGCCTAGGAAATCATGTTTATTTGTAGGTCTCATCTTAACTCACGTACAGATTGTTGGTCCAGCTGCTTAAGACAGATTTGTAGTCTTCACCTCCATCTTAATCATCTGCTATCAGCAGTAAAACTGTCTCTCTTTTCCTTTTTCTATGTTTTTTTTTTTTTTAAATATATTCATGCTTGTTTTTTATTTTCCCATTGTTCTCCCAAATGCCTTTTTAAATATGTCTATCCAGACTTCTCTACGCATTTTAATAATCTCAAACACTTGGATTTATTACTACAATACAATGCAGTTGTCCCTTAGCATGGGACATCAAACAAGTCAAAAACACAAATACATACTCATTCTCAGCCCTCATACTACCCACACTTCTAAGCAAGTGAACCAAAAGCATAATGAAGACATCAAGTGTGAACTTGGTTTTATAAACAAAAGCAGGTAAGAAATTTTCCAATACACAAATTATATTTCACTCTTGATGTTATTGTAAAAAGATAAACATCCACATACACAATAGAAAAGAATTAAGGCAGCCATAATAATTTACTTCCAATGAAACAGTGATGGTAAAACCTAAGTGATCTTTTAGGACTTCTGAAGTAGATATGCCAACAACAAATTGATATAACATAGGAGATCATTGCTGCTGCTATATATTCCTCAATAATAAGTAGCCTCATTGCAATAATTATATTTTGTATCATCAAAAAGTAAATTTTGCAAAAGTAAAACACATAAACCAATAAAGTGGGATGAATGGACCTTGTAATCAAAGTTGAACATGGCGTGGGACATATGAGGCTCACTTGTAAGCTGCGTGTATAAGAACAGAACAAAAATTAGCTCATATATGTGCCCAAGCTTCTATCCTTCAGAATCCAATACCAAAAGATAAACAGGAACAAGAATAAAGAAGTCCAAAAATAAGTGAAATAAAAAATATGCTCTACCTGAGCATTAGCCTTCAAAGTAAGATCATCAGTCAGATCACATTTTACTCTTGCATTTAGTCTCCCATCAGTCAATACTCTCCCAAAAAGCATCAACTGCAAAGAACCCATCAAACACTCAAGAATCTTGATTGGGAACAATGAACATATAACAAGTCCCAATGGGCCAATTACTAAAAGGTTCACTTAAAAAGACAAATATTCTAATGAATACGTACCTTCGGATCTATAAAATTCGCACCAAATTCATAATGAGCAGTAGGAATTTTGATAGTTTCAGAAGACTGTGAGGGAATTTCTGTAGGTCCCATGAAGACACTGAAGATGGTTGATAAAATAAATTATAACCAAACATAATATAAGAGAGAACACCCTGAAGTGAAGAACTGAAGGTTGAATGAAAACAAGCTCTGACTGAACCAACCTGTGACTGAGTGAGAATTTCTGATTGAGTCCTTTGGTAAAATCAAAGCGCATCCCCTCGAAAAGCTCTGGCTTCAACGACACTGCCGTGAAAATTTCAAGAAATTCAAAACACAAAAGGAAGCAAATACACTATATAATCAACCCGCGGCATAGGAAAAGAAGCAATTTATAAAGAAGAAGGAAAAATAAATGGGGTCCGAAAATGAGGAACTGAACTAAGAGCTTCACGGTGGAGCTCTTCATAGGGAACGGGGCATGGAAGGTTCAGGTAATCGACTTTCTTCTCGATTCCATCGATCTTCTTGGCCGTCGCCGCAGCCTCGCCTAACGTCGCCGCCGAGCCCGGAGGTACCATCCCCGCCATGGCCGCTGTTTCTTTGGCTTTGATTCAGGGGAAATACAGCCGTCGCAAGGAAGGCCCTGAGGAGAGAGAGAAGGGAGAATGGCCGTGCGTGCTGTTTTCTGGGGCTGCGCCAATTTTGCGGTTTAAGAAAGGGTTTTAAGCGACCCTTTCCTTTTGCAGGTCCATGTCTTTTCATTTTTTTTGCTTCTTTCTCGATTTTTTTTTTCTTTTAAACTCGTCCTTTTTACATCGGAATTAAATGTCCACAAAATTTGAGAAATATTTAATTACTAATTTTAATTAACTCTTTTGCATTTGACCAATCAGGAAAAAAAAAAAAACGAAACATGAGAGATCCTTCTTGCCTATATTTATCATTCAATAACACAATAAATGTAATATAATATCTGGACCTATTAATGGCTAGATAACATAGATAAATTAAGTATTACGAGTCAATAATGTTCACTTCCACCATTAAAAAAGAAATTATAATTTTTCTTTTTTGCACTCATTAAACTGGTAGCAATTTTTATTATATACAACATACAACATCCATTTGAGTTGTCCTGCTCGTTCGATACTTTCACTGTGTTTGAACACGTACCATATGGTATAAAATATAGATTTTAGTTGATTTTTGTAAATCTAAAATCTGCTCTTGTTTGCCTTTGAATGTGATTATACAAGGTAGGAGTGTACACAAAACTGTCTAATCTATCTAATTTAATTAATTTGATTAAAATTAAATCGAAACTCTTAAAAACGATGCAAGCAAAGTAATTATAATTTATAATTTAAGTCAATTGTATTTAATTTAATTATTTAGTTGGGGTTTTCGAAATTTCAAAACCTTCATAATCAGACCGGTTGTTGGTCGTCTAAGGGACTTTCAGATTTCTTGACTTTTCATCGTTCAAGGAACAGTAAACGTCCTCGAGGCGGCGCCGGAGAGAGAGAGAGGGGCCCGGCATTTTTTTACCAGAACAATTATCTCCGAATAAGCCCGGAGTTGTTGATGCTTGCTGCCCCGATCACATTGCGATGATTCTTCGAGTGCTTCCAAATAGCTCGTTTGATTCTTTCATTTTTCTTTGTTTTTTTTCTTTTCCTATCTCTTTTCTTTTTTTTTTTAGGAGGGGGGGGGTGGGGGGTTTTGCTTAGGATTCAGATTCCTTTTATCAGTTGACGCCAATTTCGCTTGAAACATTTTCGTAAAATGCCCACTTTAGGCTTACTGATTTGCTAGTTTGTTGTCATTTTATGTTAGTCAAACTTTACGCATTACAATGTGACCATAGTTTGCAAACTTTATTCCAAGAAACAACAATTTTTGTGAAAATGGCCTTTGCAATGTTAGTTGCTATTTAAATTCAAGATATCCCAAACTGGATAGTTGCAGATAATGCAGTATCAAATCTAAAGGACCAATCAAACCCCCAAACTGACCAAACCAACTTGCACTTGTTAATGCCATCTTGACTAGTTTCATTCCTATGCTTTGTTTGGTTGTAATTTCAAAAATTTCTAAATCACAACTAACAGCTCAGTTTTGAATTTAAGGGTTAAATTGACCTAATCCAAGGTCATTGTTGCTACCACCAAGTCCTTTTGTTTGTTGAGTGGATATGTGGGCATTATTTGTAATATCTTCCAACTAGTTTCCAAACACCAGATGATCGCTCTGTATAGCTTCACAAACCGATTAAAAGTAGAGGTGATAAAAGTTAATCTGACCTAAATAGCCTATCTTGACTCGTGCAAAATTTCATCTCAACTTGATTCGTTTGGATTGAAAAAATCAATGACTTGTAATGCAACTCAACCAAAAAATAAAAATAATTTAAAATTTAAAATAAGTAAAAATTTAAATAATTAAAATTCAAAAAAAAAACTCTTAATTCAAATTATTTGAATTTAAAATAACCATCTGAATATAAAATAATTTGAAATCCAAAAAATTCAAACTCCAAATGACCCGAAACCTTCAACAACCTGAGGAGTACTTTTCTATCAAATAGAAAAGAAATTAAAATTATATTCAAAGATCAAATTAAATATTTAGCATTCATATTAAAAATGTCATCCATCACGAGTTGTACTTTCGTAACTACCTTTAGAAAAATAAATTGTACATCAAAACTACTACGTGCAATTATGATATTTTGTGTTGAATCATCATTTTTACCAATATAATGTATTTATTCTCTTCTCTCACCTAAATAGGTGTATGGGTGTCATTAGAACTCAGTCTGCATATTGCGTGAGTGTTAAACATCTTTTGAGAATGGATAATATAAATTTAGTTAAATACAAATTGAGAGACTTCTAATTACTACTAAGTATTGAGAAGCATGTATCATAGTTTTTGAAGAAAACTTTTATGTGTGCTGTGGTTTATGTTTAATTAGGTTATTAAATAATCCAAATTTAATATTTGTAAAATTTTGAGGGTATGGAAAAAAAATTAAAAGATGTATTTGTAATTAATTCAATACTTTAGTTCATTTATATACAAGTTAATGGAGTTTACTGTTTTTTTAAAGGACAATGATTTATTATATTTTGTTGATTGTTATCTTTACAAGAATTTTTTTGTTGGGATTTGAAAAGTTTAACATTAGATGAATGTAAAATTTGCTAAAGGCTAAATTACATTAACAAACTAAATTTGTACATATTTTTGTTGACTATGAAGATTAATCTCCTAATGAATAAATGAAAACTTCAAATTTAAAACCTTGATGAAATTGAGATGTAGAATAAACCTAGTTGCCACATACATTACAATTGGAAAAAAGGCAAAAAAAAAAAAAAAACAGTGAAAGAAAATTAAGCTGACTTGGTATGGTTGAATGAAAACTAGATGAATCCACTTCATACCTCAACTTCATCAAGATCATCAAATGTTTCGATTGCTATATTGGCAAGAATGGTTGATTAGGCTCTTCTTAAGAACCTCTTCGAGGAAATTTTCAGTCACAACAAATTGAGAACAAAATCTTCCCTATTTGCTTCTATTAGTGTAGATGATGACAGAGATTATTTTTTTCAAGGAGAACAAAAATAAGAATGAAAAGGTGGATGATAGGAGACTATGATGAAAAGGCACAAAGACATAGAAGGTGAATCCTGCAGAGAGAAAGTATATTAGTGCATGTCGATTTGTCATTGGAATTGATAAGTGGCTGAGAGGTTTTAAGTTAATAGAAAAAAGAGGAATAAATGACAAATAATTAATTTTGTTAAATGGTGTTTTGACGGGTAAAATAATTTTGTACAGAAATTATGATAATAAAGAGATATTATTTACAGAAATTATTTATGGCAGTTATTTAGGAAAACAAAATATTATTAAATGGTGTTTTGATCGGTAAAAAAATTTAATGGCAATCATGGCAATTAAGAGATTATGGCAATTATGACAGTTCTTGAGATGAAATAACGAATAGAATAGAAATATTAATTCTAAAATTAAGAAGATTTTGATACATATCATTTTTGTGTTTTCTAAAATTTTCTATATAATTAATATAGAGAGTGAATAAAGGAGAATTTTTCTCTTAACTTTCTCTTTATACTATTGTAATAAGAGTAATGGCTCTATTACAATCCTAATTAAACCAAGTCATCTAAAATCAATAATTAATATATAAAAGATTGAAGTGAAATATGATTATGAAATATATATATATATATATTTTTTACTTTGTAATTTGTATATATTTGGTATCATTGAAAATTTCTAATGGGATGGCCGAAAATGTTAGATCTTTGGGTTATATTAAATCAATTAACAAACTCAGCATTACTTTTATTACTTCATGAAAATTATGACTAAGTATCACTTTGAAGTGTTGGAACCTTTCTTATACTTGCTTATTTAAAACTCGTGAAGCTAAAGGATATAAGATTATGCCCACTTTCTTTAGAATTGATAATCTTTTTAAAGCTTGTAGTCTATAATTTATCTCCAAGTGATGACAAGTGCTAATTATTAAAGTATCTTTGTCAATTGTAAATGTATTAAAACATTCCTTTTCATTTTCTCACATATTTTCTTGCAACCATACTATTCTTATTTATAATTAATCCATGCAATTTTCTTTGGAAATAAATAGTCGATATTATTGACAAATAATATCAATTACATAAATGATTTCTTCTCATTTTTCATCTTTATCATCAACAATTTAATTTTGGACAACATCTATGATTTATAAAAAAGAAAAAAAAATCAATATGTATGATTTTAATAATATAATTATGAAAAATGTAAAACAAAAACAAAAGGTAACAATAGACATTTAACTAAGTATACTTGCAATGAAATAAGCAATATGTGGTTGTCTAAGAGATATAAAACAAATAAAAACAAATAAAATAATTAAAGTTATTTGTTTATATATACTAATTTCTTAAATTTAAAAGTTCTAAATTAGCGAAAGGTAATCTATTGTTTGCTAGGTTTCCATAGGTCACTTGTCCATAAAGTGCAACCATTTTTCTTTGCTTTGGGGACTTTTGCAAGTCTTTTAGATATATATATATATATATAAAGAAGATCATAACCCCCCACCATATTTGGCAGATGTAAACAATCTATAACCTAGTCATCCTTAAAGGTTTCTCTTAAGGTCAAGGTTATCATATTCAGACTTGTTTTCAACACTTATTATATACCATTATTTTGGATTTTTGGGAGGAAGATTCTTTTATTCTTTCTTGTTTCTTTACATTTCCTTGACTAATATTCTCCCTCATTCCCTTTTAGAGTAATATTTGCAGAAGAAGAAGGATTTTTCAATCCATTTTTTCCTTGCATATAGTTATTTAAAAAGGTAATATACATATTTATTTTCAATTATTCATGTAAGTATAAATTTAATTTATATTTGTAATAGTTTGATAATTTTGGTAATTTTTCAATAACAAATCTAACTAAACTTTAAATTGATAAAATAAATTTGCTAATTCAGCTAATGTGTCCAATTAAGATGAAAAGAGAGTCAATGTATAAATAAAGACAAAATGATAACAAAGTTTCATTTGTAACTGAGGAATCATTGAGCTTTGTTTAACCTATGCAAAGTCTAAATAAAATTTGAGAATAGTATTATTATTTAAAATTTAGGGAATAAAAAAAAAGGACAAAACTTGCTTGTATCTCTCTTATCCAAATAGCAGAGGTCTTTAGGCTTGAACATAGTAAGAAAAGTGAGTGGCCATACATTGTGTTTACCATTCCATTCAAGTAACTTGTCTATCCTAATAGCAAATATGTACATCTGTTAGTCAATTTTAACCAAAATAATAATAATAATAATAAAGCTTAGACAACTCCTACCTTGGATACCAAATAATACAAATCTACATTCATGATGAAGATTTTGAACAAAAAGGCTCCCTCTTATTGCTATTGTTGTTGCTACGACACCTATAACGCCGCCTAGGCTTAAGGTTACGACTCCATACCCTTTTACCATATCCATTACCCCTTTGCAGGAGTTAGCGGTGATGGATTGTAACTCCTTCCTTCTTTTTGTCCTCTCATCTTTTATACAGATGCATAGATAAATTTTCAATCATATTATTGAAGGTATGAGAGGTCTAATTAGGATTTTGATTGAGTGGTAAAATAAATGGATAGATGACGATTAAGCCTACCTTTAGTTTAAAACAAAACAAAGCAAAACAAAAGCACCCCGTCCCTCACCTCCCCAATAGTATTTAGTAATTGTTGTGTTGTTATTATTACAATTAACAATCATAAGCATATTTGCTTATGTAGTTTGTGGACTCTAGACTCCATCTTTGCAACTTGTTTTCATTCTACTTTTTTAATAGGTTTAATACACACACACACACACATATATATATATTTATTTATTTATCCTTAACTATTCGTGTAATTACAAATTTAACTTGTATTTGTAAAATTAATAGTTTGGTAATCCTAACAATTTTTTAATAATAAATCTAGATAGCTGTTAAATTGATAAGATGGATCTGTTAAATTAGCTGACATGTCTAATTGAAATAAAAAGAGAGTTGATGTGTAAATAAAGATAAAATGACATATAAGACTAAGAAGTGGTTGAGGAACTTAGCCCAACTCACATAAAACCTAAATAAAATTTTAAAATATTATGATTATTTAAAATTAAAAGAATATTTTGAGATTGAAAATAAAATTAGAATATTTTGTTGCCTCTTCAACTATAAATAAGATACAAAATTAGAAACTCTATATTTGTAATATATTTCTTTGTCTTTGGCCTACTATATCTAGTTCTTGTTTTATTTTCCTTATCTTTGGCTTTCTGGTTCTTTTTGTTGTCTTCTTCTTCCCCAAATCTCAATCGCCAAACTTTGTCTTAGTAAGGTAAAAGGAAAGTTTGAAACTTGGAATGATGAAGGCTATTGTAAGGTTCGAAATTAGTAATAGATCATCATGTTCCTAAACAAGCCTAAAAGTAGAACAAATTCTCTACAAACATGGAGTTATAGCCTAGATTTATACATCTTAGAGTGAAAACAATATAAGAAAAAGATGTTTATGTTGTCAATTTTGGAAAAAAGCAACACGTGGAAGCTTATGAGGAAGGAATGTGGTTTTATTATAAAGGGGCAAGTGCTGGAAGGAATGAGATATCAGGAAATACACGAGGAAAGAGAGCTGGTAGTTATGAAAAGTCCAGATTGAAACCAAAATTCAAATTATAGATCCTCAAGGAAATTAATCGCACCAAATTGGTATTAGAGCTGATGATTCTATCCTTACAAAAATCTCTCATGATGGAACACAACAAAATCTCTAACCATAACAAAAAGCATGACAATTCAGTTTGATCATTGAAATAGGATTGAGCAAAAAGGTACGACGCCACTCTAAAGGATCTTCTTTCATGGATTACTGGTATTAACCTTAAATAGAACTAGATGATGTTGCAGACTCGAGGTATGGCTTCACAGTATCCAAAGGCAATACAATCTCACTACCCAATGAAGCATAGAAATCTTTCTACACAAAGAAGGGCCTTAAGGTCTAATTCCCTCGCTTTTATGGATATGACCTTCAAATTTGGCTCTATCGTTGCGAAAATCATTTTGATCTCGATCAAATGCCAAAGGATGCTAAGGTTAAGGTCACTATTAATATCTAAATGATGTAGGCCTCTAATGGTACTAGAATTAAGTTAAGATGAAGTCAACAATGGTTATGATGAAATAAACTAAGTTTGTTCATCTTATTTTAGCTTATTTTGGCCTTAAGATTTTCAATGATCTAATGTCTGAGCTATTGAGTCTCAAACGAGATCACTCAGTGGCTGAGTTTTAAAATCAGTTTGACATACTACTTGGCAGGGTTGATCTAAAGAAAGAATACGCTATCAACATTTTTTCTTACTAGTCTCAAGCAAAAAATCTGACATTTAGTATAAATGTTCATGGCTAATAGGTTACAAGACACATTTGTATTTGTCAACTACAAGAGGCAACAGTGGCTACCTTACAATAGAAAATAAAATGCACTTTGAAACTCCCGCCCCTTTTACTTACTCCTTGTAAAACTATAGGAACTCTTCCCCCTAAAACCATTAGTAGTCATGCCACTACTGTAGTACTTATTATTAATGTGGGAAGAGAGGCATGACCTTTTAAGAGTTCAAGAATGAAGAGTAGCATGAAGTTCGACGAGAAACGTGCTTACGGTCTTTGTTTTTGGTGTGATGAAAAATATGAGCATGACAATAAATGTCACCATAAGAACCTCTTCCTCATCGAAATTTCCAAATAAGTAGAAGGAGCCAAAGTTAAGAATCTTGAGGCTCTTCAGAACAATGATGATGGGGAAGAGCAAGTGCACATCTCTATGTATATGATTACCAAAGTTAGGGCAAAATCATGCAAAACCATGTGGGTCATAGTTCGTGTGGGACCTAAGGTCCTTCACACACTTATTGATTTAAGAAGTACCTATAACTTCTTTAACTTGGAGGCCCTTCAAAATGCATGATAGTTACTATGAATTTATAGTACTTCCCTTAGGACTAATCAAAGCACTATCAACCTTTTAGAGTCTCATAAAAGATGTCTTTTATGGACAACATAAACTTTATGTTTTGCAAAACAAGTGTTTTTTCTCCTAGAATGAAATTAAATACTTAGACCATATCATCTTAGCCTCTGGTGTAGCCAAGAAATATAAAAAGGTGGAGGTAGTTCTCAATTGGTCGACTCCTTTTAATCTTTGCCAATTAAAAGGATTCTTAGGGTTTACTAGGTATTATTGAATATTCGTATGAGGGTATGGTGAAATTGCATAGCCCCTAAATTGACTTTTTTAGAATAATGTGCTCTTTACATGATTGATAATAGCTAATAAAGCATTTTCCTTGCTTAAAACGACCATGGTTACTACCCCTATTTTATCTTTACTAGACTTTACCTAAGAGTTCATTATTGAAACAAATTCTTTTGGTGTTAGAATGGGTGCAATTCTTTTTGAAAATGGTCATCTTATTACTCTTATCAGTAAGGTATTTGCCCCTTACCACCAACAATTATTAATGTATGAAAGGAAGATGCTGGCGATCATTCAAGCAGTGAATAAATGGAAACACTATCTCTGAGATCACTATTTCTAGATACAAATGGATCAACACAACCTTCAATATTTGTTAGAGTAAAAATTATCCATCCTAGGGCAATTTAAATGATTGTCAAAGTTACTAGCTTTTGATTATGAAATCATTTACAAACGAAGAAGGGAAAATAGAGCAATATATGCACCTTCTTGAGTTAATTGCAATGAGCTTCTCTTATTTTCTATTTTGACAATATCCATGTCATTGCTATATGAAATTAAGCAATTGTGGAATAAGGATACAAACTTAGCACCCCTAATCGATAAGTTGCAATAGGGGCAATTAACTAAAATCCCATATGAATTCACTTGAGAGTTATAAAAGTGGAAAGAGTGGATGGTGGTGGGAACCAATTTTGGGCTACATCGATCCATTACAAACAAGTGGCATGAAAGAGTTAATGAGGGTTATATGGAAATATTTGATAGAATTCAAAAGGTCAATTGTGTGTTCTTCTAGAAAGGACTCAATAAGAACATCTATAATTTTGCTTGAGAATGTGATGTATGTCAACTTTGTAACTATGATTTTATAGCCTTGTTGGGACTACTACAACCATTGCCAACTTTCAATGGGATATGACACTACTTAACCATGAATTTTGTGGATGACTTGCCACAAAGCACTAGCCAAGATTCCATCTTGGTCATTATTGATCAACTCAATAAGTATGCCCATTTTGTTGCCTTAACACATTACTTTATAGTCAGTACCATGGCAAAGGCTTTCTTAGATAACATCTTCAGGCTCCATGGGTTATCAGAGCATATTGTTTGTGATACAGACTCTTTTGAGCCAATTTTGACAGTAGCTCTTTTGTCTTCAAGGTATTTGATTATAGTTCTTTACTACTTACCACCCTTAAAGTGATGGTTAATCGGAAGTGGTCCTAGAGACATACCTTCGGTGCACTACTCATGCTCATCCTCATCATCAGGGTTCCTAAGTATCGTTGGCCGAATGGTGGTATAACACCCATTTCCATTCCAACATTCATACCACTCCCTTTAAAGTTCTATATGGTTACCCACCCCCAATATATCTCTTGTATGTTCTTGGGGATTTGAAGGTTGCTTTTATTGATGAATAACACTGCCTTTATGAGGCCACCATTTGCCTACTGCATATTATATCTCATGAGGGGTATAAAAGTTGACCACCATCGTTCAAAATGAAAATTTCAACTAAAACCTTATTATCAACACTTTTTAATGCAATAATTTTCTTAGAAATTGGTTGCTCATTTCTTCGGGTCATATCAAGTTATTGCTAAAGTAAGCAAGGTTGTGTATCAACTAGCATTACCTTCTTCCAAGATTCACCTTATTTTCCATGTATTTCAGCATAAGGCAAAACTTGGTTCCACTCAAGACTTTGATTCTGAACTCCCTCTTGAGATTTTAGATGTCTTGACCAAAGGCATTCCAATGACTATAATGGATTGTGAAATGTGTTAACAAGGTCGTCACCCAAGTGTTAGTTTAATGGTCTATTGGAATAGCTCTTTTATGGGAATTCCTGTATGACCTCTATAAGAATTATTCATCTTGCACCTTTAAAGACAAGGGTGTTTAAGAAAGAGGTGTCGTTGAAGAGGAAAATAAAAGTTGAATGAAAAAGGACGTATGAAAGCTTATGAGGAAGGACCATGACTTTGTTATACAGGGATAATGGCTAGAAGGAATGAGATATTAAGAAACACATGAGAAAGGGTAGCTAGTCGTTATGAAGAGTTTAGGTAGGAATCAAAATTCAAATTGCAAAACCATTGTTTTTCTTTTAAATTTCCATTTGCACCTTTTTAGAAATGGAATGCTATTGATTATGAATTAGTGTATCAGGTAAGAGAGACATATGATGCTTATGTATGTACTAAGACTATCCCAATTTTTTTAATCAATCACACACTCTTTCTTCCTTCCATAAAATTCACGCCCCCAATGTTTATTTCTATTTCATAAATCTATTGTCAGTCAAGTTCATGATTAATTCTTCATGTCTTCAGTCACCTGCCATACCATTTTTGATCCTTAAGGACATTAATTGCACTAGTTAGAGATTGACATCTCATCCTTTAAGTGATTGGATTAGAATTTTGGTAGCCTATTTGATTCAAATCTACTAGCTACCTTTAACAAGTTATGAGAGAGCATATGAAAATCCATTGAGCAAAAAGGACAAAAATTGAAACAAGAATTCAACAAAGTTTTGATGAAGCAAGAATTAGTGAAGTCAATCTTAAAAGGGCTTAACAGGGTAAAGTGGAGAGACAAGTGAGAATTAAAGATGATGAAAATGTTGTAGAACATAATGAACCTCCATTAAAGACTTATTGAATACATAATGATGACTATAAACCTTTGTTAACCTTCTAAGAGTGATGTTTATCGGGGTACAACGACCTGATGCTTTTTTACACAAGGACCCTTCAAGCGATGCGAGAAAGACACGCCTTAACTCTTTGGGCATTTGATTTCCTAAATGGAAGGTTTGTGAAAGAGGGGGAATTAGGCTGGGAATACACCACATAAGGGTTTTCTTTTCTTTTTTTTGGATTTATTCATATACTTTTTTTGTATTTTGATAGGTCAAATATTATATTTAATGGTTTAATTAATTACCATTAAAAATAATTAATTTGGAATATAAATTAAAGGTATAAAATTATTTTGAAAAATTTTAAAAAATATATAACTTTATTAAAAAAATTACAAATATTTAAAATATTTAAGAGATTTATTTTTATTTGTATCTTATTTGATTTTTAATAAATTCTACTTTAACAACCTTTATTTGACCTTTTAACTATAACCATCCTTTGTCTTCACTAATCTTTTGCCTTTATGATGCCACAAATAATTGAAATTGATCATTAGTCCATGCAATGCTTATAATAGTTGTAGTTTTGTTTAATTCATAAAAGAGGAAAGAAAGAATATAGGGAAAGAGAGTTGATAACTTAATGCAATCTCTATATATATTAATGGTGCTTAGTAAATGTTATACAGTCTTTTTACATATTAAGGATGATTTACAAACGTTGTATAGTTAGGACATGATAACTTTTAATAATAAGGTCAAATTCTACATAGAGAAATATGGAAACAAAAAAGGGGAAGGGAAGTTCCCTACTTTACATTTTCTGTTGCAAGACTAGATTAATAGAAATTGAAAAAATTTTATTCAAGTGAATCAACGAAAGATGATGGTGGGAGTGAATAACAATTGATGAGTTTTCTTCTTTGTCGCAGATCAATATTGTTTTCATGAGAATCATGTTAATGAGTAGCGTCAACATGAGAGTTGAATGAAAAAAAAAGAGGAGGGAGAAAGGTTAAATAAAAAAAAATCCATTTTATTCTAAAAAATGCCTATTATCAATAGTTATTATTAATATGAATTAATATATTATAAATTTAATTTAATTTAATTCAATTATTAAATTGATTTAGTCAATAAAATTATAAATTTTAATTATATTAATTTTTTTAATTATAATTCAAAATATAATTATATCAAACTACATTTTAATTTAGATTTAGACGAATTTTAATCTAACTCTTAATTAGAGTTAATTATAAAATTAAATATAAATTAAGAAATAAAATACTAATAAATAATAACAACATAAGTAAAATGACAATATCACGCGAAGCTAAACATTTTGTTTTTTTGACTCCTTGATTCTCCCTGTTTTATCTTTTATTTTAATTTACGCGAAAAATTGGATTTAAAGATTTTGGTTTAAGCGTTATAAGAGATTAGTTTTTTTTTAATTTTTTATTTTTTTATAAAATTAAAAGCGAATGAAATTAGCACAAAAAATAGTTTTTTGTTTTTTTTTGAACCGGGTTAGACACATCTCATTTTCCGGTTGAAAACTTTAAAATCTCTCTGTGCTTCCCCGCGTGGGTGACGCTCAGCGTGTCTGCGTGCGCGCGTGTTGCGAGAGAGAGAGAGAGAGAGAGAGAGAGAGAGAGAGGGTGGCGAAACGCAGAAGAGAGAATGTATTCGGGGTCCGGGTACAGTAATGGTCACCACAGCCTCCAGCAGCAGCAGCAGCAGCAGCCAAGAGCAAAGAGAAGGGCCCGAGGCGGCGCCAGAAGGGCACGTGATTCTCACTCCACTGATGGGTTTAGGGTTTCTGTTGCCGGCGAACATCAGCTGCTGCTGCAGAATGGTAATAGCAACCTCAACCGCTACCACCACCACCACCACCACCCCCAGCAGCAAATCACTGCTGCTCCTCCTCCTCCTCCTCCCACGGACTTCGACATGGCCTACTTCCACTCCTATGCCCACGTCGGTATCCACCAAGAAATGATCAAGGTCCCTCTCTCTGTCTCTCTTTCTCTCTCCACACAAGTTTATGTTCTCATCGCATTTCCTGTGAACTTTGAATTTCACTTCTGGAATTTATCATCTAACTCAGATGGTGGTGGGATTCTCTGTTTGGTTCTTATTCTCACGCTTCTAAAAATACTTTCTGGAAATTGTCTCTTCAATTCTTTACCTACATTTCTGCTTGCTTTCGCATTGTCATTTGCCTGCTGGGTCCTTGATGGTTAATTGTTGATTTGAACAAATGGTTAGAAATTAGAAAGGGCAATAGATAGTTTGGTCCCGGGAATAGGAAGGCTTGGCATATTTTGTTCATTTGGATGTCTACCTGTTACAGAACTTGGTGAACTGACTGTGCAATGGAATATCTCCAGCATCTTCAGATTTATTTTATATCTTTTCTTAACAGTTCTACGGTGATCTCCATCACATTGTGAAAGATGGAAAAACCAGGTTTTCATTCTCCAAAATTTGAATGAAAAAGTCAATCTTATTACATGCTCTTCTCCTAGTTTACACAATTGTGTCTCAATTTTATTGGCTAAGCATGTTTCTTACGTGCTGTTTCCAAGGAGAAACTCGCTGGAGTTGGAGATGGAAGACAGCGAAGGGTTTCTTGGATATAAATACCCTGATATTTGTTTCATATATGCAGGATCATGTGCGCACGGAAACTTATAGAGCAGCAATCATGCAGCATCAGAGTTATATTGAAGGCAAAGTAATATAATTGTTTTCTCACTTGGGAATTTTTTTTTTAATTTTTTTAGTATTGACAGAAAACTTATGTTAAGGTCTTTTCTTCTTTGTAGAGACAATATGTTAAGTTTCTTGTACTGCATTTGGAACTGTTCTACAGTTTAGTATTAAATATTTGATAAACATAGGATGTCACATATTTCTGAAATTAGTGAAGTGTATATGTCATATTATGATGTGAATGGGCCCTAATGGAGTTCCAAAATCATATTTACTTTGGGCAATAATAATACTCTGCTGATTTTAAGAAATGTTAGTCATACACTTATAGTTTCCTATATGCAGTTTGGTTGCTCATTGTGATTATATTTGCAGGTTGTTATGGACGTTGGTTGTGGAACAGGAATCCTTTCTATATTTTGTGCGCAAGCTGGTGCAAAGCGGGTAAGATATCTTGGAGCTAGAAAGTTTATCTTGGAGCTAGAAAGTTTAAAGCTTCGCTGTTGTTTAGTTGATTCCATTGTTAATTTCCTCAACACAAATAGCTTGGAAAAAATGTTAGTTTCAGAATTAATGTCTTGAAATGACTCTTGCTCTGACAAAAAAAAAGTTTCCTGGAATTGAATCCTGGTGTTTGAACAGTGTTGCATAAATTTGCCTGGTAGGCAGAGTGATAAAGATCAATCAAACTATGAAATACTAGTTCTATAGCTCGACAATTTTGATGGTGCTAAACTTGTCCAGAAAATTGCTTTATGTTTACAGTCTGCAGTCCTGTGCTGTGGCAAAGGTTTTCTAGACCTTGCTTAATGCAAACACTTAACAATGTTTCATTTTGATGATATTCTTTGGTATCCTTTTGTTCCAAAGTCTTGAAATCTAATTTAGTCAGTAGATTTTTATTTTGTCTTATTTGTTATTATAACTGCTAATTATTATTTTGAAGCAATATTGTATTTGAAGGAAGAACTTTATGATTCTTCACAATTTAAATTTTTGGCTCTTACTTTATGTTTTGATTCTTTATCCAAAGTATGTAGTTTTATCATTATTCTTGCTGCAGTTTAAGCCTATGTTTAGTTCTTTTTCGTCCTTATGCACTTTGTATTAATGATTTAGTTTCACCAGGTATATGCTGTGGATGCCAGTGATATTGCAGTTCAGGTACTTTGGTATTACAATGCTTATATTTGGGTTGCATATGCCACATTTACTTTAACAGTTTGATTGGTTCTGTCCATATATATATATATTTTACTATTTTGTGTTCTCATAGTAGCTGATGCCATTTCATGGGTGTACTATAGGCAAAGCAAATCTCTCTCTCTCTCTCTCTCTCTCTCTCTCTCTCTCTCTCTTGTGTTTTTGGTGTCTGTGGGCATTAGAAGCAGTGGCATATTCTTCACTTGCATATGGCAAGTTGGGATTTTGTTAATTATCTTAGTTTGTGAAGGAAAAATGTGATCAGAGAAAGAAAAAGATGTTGCTTGCATCTAGTAAGCCTAACTTGATACTTGTCCTCAAACACATCTAATAAGAATGGCAGAGATATCAGATCATGCAAAGAGTCAGTAACAGACTAGAGCAATAAGGAGAGACAGAGGAGAGAGAGGGGAGGAAAGAGGAGGAAAATAGGGAGAAGAGATAGAGAGACTTGAGGGAAATGCAATTTTCATTTTCACTGTCAATATCAATATTCAAAGTCTTTGGTCTTTCACCAAATAACATAGCTTATAGACTACCAACCCTAAAGGCATAAAAAAAAAACATAAAAGGAAAACAAATAATCAATGATTTCAAAATATAATATCCCAACCAATTGTCAAAGTTCTTCCTAAAGCATAAGCCTTGTATATTGAGAAACTTTTTTTTTTTTTTTGTGAGGTCATTAGGTCATCACAAAAATGGTTTCATGCACTTAGCTCCATAACCTCTAGAATACATTTTAAACTTTACTCAATCAAAAGAAAAAAAAGAATACAGCCAAGCATAATTGATGCACAAAAAGGGATGATGATTTGTTCTTTCTTTTTTCTCTCTGTTTTCTTGGTTTACAGTTTCCATTTAACATTGCAAGCCACTGGAAGTTATGGTAGAGACATCCAAAACTTTTAGAACCTTTTCCATTTCTTGTTTCATTTATGATTTCCATCATGTCATTTATTGAAGTCAGAACTCATTAGAGGTTTCCATCTCTTCTTGGTTTACTGCAGCACCCAACAACCTTGTTGGGTCAATTGTTTGGGCATTTCATTTTTTTCTGAAAAAAGGTTGCAACCCATACCAAAGTTTCCTTGCATTTCTTTGCTGCTATAGAAGCAATAATTCATGACTTTGGCATAGTTTTGCTGTACTAAAGTAACTGGACATGTTTTTGGTGTAATGTTTTGTTGCACGAGGGTTTTGTGCAGGACATGGAAAGAAAGAGGGGAAATATGGGAAGAGATAAGAGGAAATCAAGGGAGAACAAGAGAAGCAGAAAGGAAATGAGAATAGAATGGTGGAAAAACGGAGGAAAATAAGAGAAAGAACTTAAGGAGCTTTAACAAATCTCAATCTTGATTTGACTGGTTAGCTAATTACATAGAAAAGGTCCTTATTTTTTGTTATAAAGCTAGCTAACAAATAGGAATATTTAAATTCCTAATTAAATTGAACATATTACCTAATACTAATTGAATGAACTAGAGATTCTAAGAAGATATCGTAGCTAATGTATATAGCATCCATAAGATCCCAAACATGCAAATTATTATGATCTTCTTATTTTTCATCTTTCTGCTAGGATTAGAGAAAGCTCACCTCAAGTTTTGGACCATTGAAGTAGCACAAACAACATACTTCTCTGTACCATTTGCCACTCTTCATGAACATGGTTGCAGGATCCTCACAATTTAGTTCATGAAAATGGATGGAATGATGAAATTGGTTCCTTGAACATGCAGCTTTAACCTCACATGAAATATTACATTTGCCAATGCTTGAACAACCATCTGAATAATTAATTGGGTGTTCTTTAGTTTCCACTAGCTTGTGTGCCTGCAATGTGGTCATTCTCAATGTAATGCTTGTTTCCTCAAGACTCAACAAATTATTCAGTTTCACTGATGATTTTCCTTCAATTTCTTATCTTTATTGGAGAGATACTCTAAGATTGCTGTATATTTGGAAGGCTTGTTTTGTCATAAAAGTATCAATTGGGTTGTTCTTAAAGCACATCTAGTCTTACCAATTGAATAACATCTAGGGCACAAATTTCCAGATTCTAATTAATTTCTTAAACTTTTCAGTTCTGTCCTTCCTCAAGTCGATGTTATGGAATGGTCTGAGATTAGGGATGTGGAACCCAAATTCTGGTTACAGGGGATTATAATAATACAAATTGTCATGCTTGTGCATTCATGGAATTTTTGTTACCTCTACCCCTTTTCTTTAGTCTCCCTTTTCATTTCCCTGTTTTGTTGGCCAGTGGGGGTTGGTGTGGTGTCAGTTCTTGATAGTTTACTCATAAATATTTAGAAGACTATTAATCATGTGAAATCTTGTAAGCCATGTTTAATATTTCTAGTTTTAATTTTATTGGTTTTTAGGCTGAGATTTTGTTTTCAATTGATCTTATTTTTATTCTAAGCAGGCAAATGAGATTGTGAAGGCAAATAATTTATCTGACAAGGTCATTGTGTTACATGGACGGGTTGAGGTAGGCTCACTAATTCACTTTATGCATTTACTTAACTGAAGCGTCTGTGATTTTTGATGATCTGAATCAGTTATATACTCAATGGCTATGGAAGAAGTGACTCTAGTTAACTTGTATGTTTACACCAGCTGGATTACATTTGGTGCAATTGTGCTCTCCTGCTACTCCCCTCCCCTGAAAAGATGTTTGTATGTGTGTATGTGCATATGTAAATCTTACTCTTCTTTTGTGCATGTATTCTTGATTTCAGAGACCATAAATTGTGTGGTTTTTTTTATATTGCATGTCATATTTTGGTCAATGCTTGATAGGATATGGTAGAATACCATCATTGGCATTTTTGTTTGGATAATGATAGCTTCTGCCAGATCTGGCATTATGTAGTTGCTTTCTTATTTATTGGTGTCAGTCGACCTTGCATTGACACTTATGGTTTTGGGGTTGATTTCTCAACTTCTGGTCAATTAGCAGTTAAGAATGATCTAAGGCAGCCAGGGAAACATGCATCTTACTAGCAAAACTTTATTGTAAATTTATATTATTCATTTAATGAAGGATGTTGAATATGAGACTGTGACAATTGGAATGGCTCATAAGTATGGATAACCTGCTTGCTGGAGCACTATGAATACTATTGATAGTGCAATGCACAGTTTCCAAGGTTAATGTCTGTGCGCTATTCAATGGGCTACATAAAGGATGATGTTTGATGTCCCTTGATTCTTTGTTTGTCTTGGTAAGCCGGACTAATCCAAATGAATAAGTTGGACTATGACAACAAAGATATCTTTAGTCAGATGTGCTGATAAGCTGTCAACAGCTATATTATATATTTCTAGCCACAAAACCAGGGCACAGATTGAAATTGTTTCTTTTTTCCTCTGATATATTTAATTTCATGAGCCAGCTGAATCACTATGATTTTTTTTTTTGTTCCATTGAATCATTTTGCTTTTATTTGTGCAGGATGTTGAAATTGATGAAGGGGTTGATGTCATAATTTCAGAGTGGATGGGCTATATGCTATTGTATGAGGTGATTATTGCACTTTTCCTTTTAATTAGATGCATGTTTGTACTTGACTTTACATGTGTATTCATCTTAACCAAAGTGAGGAAGTGTAACAATGATAACAAGGAAAAGGAGAATGTGACATCCCTTTTGATGAGGAAATTATATAAGATGCAAGACTTTTATCAACTAAAGCCTCCAATCACTGTACAGAGCATGAAATGACTGTTGAAAAAAGCAAATTTGTCTTGCGAAAATTGATCCTTCTACATTTTAGCATGTTGCTGGAATCAAATCCACCAAAATGGAAAGTAAACTCTGCACAATTTCAATTATTTTTGGAAACATATCAATCGGTAAAACTGTTAATAAAAGAAAGATTTGTTTTACATGAATGAGAAGCTGCACCAGCTTCTTTGCTTCCTTTTCCTTTTCTCTTTCATTTCTTTTTCAAATTCCCCAGTGAATAACAAGTGACCTTTTCTTGATGTTTTTGGAAATAATCGATCACTCACCGGCACACACAAAGCACTTATTTAAATGGACAAAGAAATGATCAGTACCAAAATGGTGTTATAAAAGTAAATTTATCTTGTGGAATTGAAGAGGTGAGAATTTATCCACCTACAATTTAGCATGTCTTTCAAATGAATCCACTGGAAAATAAACTTCACTAGATACAGTGGCCTCCTTGCTGCCTTTCCTTTTCTTTTTATTTTACTTCCTCCCATTTACCTGGTAGTTCATAAGTGAACCATACTTGAAATGTGTGGAACTAATCCATCACTCACTCGTGCACTTCAAAAATCTTATTTAAATGTACTAAGAAATGAAGATGCAAAAATAGATGGGAAGGGGACTTCAAGCAAGAAAGTGCTGTGCACTTTCCTGTGAAGATAACTTCTTAGGTTGCCTTACATCAGGTAAGATGTGTACACTGTCAATGACCATTGAGTGGTCAAAGGAAGATTGGATACTCTGGGTTTATTGAATCAATGAAAAATTAAAGGAAAATGGGAACATGTGGTTACATTAGACTTCCAAATGTGGTTAGCCAAAGGAAAATTGGTTACTCTAGGCTATTGAATTGGTAGTAAATAAAAGATTCAAAAGAAGATGACCTTGGAACATCTGCAAATGTGCAATTTATCTATCTGATCATGAATCTTTTAGGATATTGGACCCCAAATGTGATAAAAAATCACATTTAGAGCTCTATGTAATGAAATTTGTCTTCATTATGTAGTTTTTGTGGGTTATTTTTTGTTTCGAGCTTTCTACTGGGCTCTCATATTTAAGTTCTTATCCAAAATTAATGTTCTATTTTGCCTTTTAATTTGAGATTCCTTGAATTTGTTCAAATTTCTAAAAGTGAATCGAAAAAGAACCTTTTAATTAAAGCAGGCGAGGTGAAAAATAGTTGTGGAATAAAGTTATGGATTCTTGATGATAATTAACAGTTAGCTTTTACTGCCCCCTCCATCATGGCCACCCTGGTATCCACTCTTCTCTCTTTTGAGTAAATTTTCTGTTTTCTTGTCTCTTTTTCCGTTTTTGCTTTATTGAATTGTAGAGCATGCTAGGAAGTGTCATTACTGCTAGGGATCGCTGGCTAAAACCAGGAGGTCTGATTCTTCCATCAAATGCAGCGGTAAATTTTCTATCAGACTTCCCTCGCTCTATCATTGATAGTCATTGTCTCTGCAACTGTACTATGACGGTGTCGCAATCCAATTTATGCTATGAAGACATTCAAATCAATGTTGGTCTTTAGTCTTTTAAAATTTCATGATGCAACATGTTGATTCTAGCAGTAATCTTTCTTCCATGCAGCTGTACATGGCACCTGTTACTCATCCTGACAGATACAGTGAAAGCATTGATTTCTGGCACAATGTTTATGGAATTGATAGTGAGTGTTAATTTACATGGAAGCCTTCAACAATGATTAAATGTTTTTATGTGTCCAGATATGGACTTGGGATGCTATGAGGAAGTCTATTGCTGTTGTTGTTGCTTGCAGTGTCTGCTATGTTGCCTTTAGCAAAACAGTGTGCATTTGAAGAACCCTCTGTGGAGACAATATCAGGCGAGAATGTTTTGACATGGCCATATGTGGTCAGTATATTCATGGTCGTACAGTGCTGTTATTTCTATTTTCAGAAGAACAAGTACCCAAGGATAACTTAATACTGTGAAATACTGTTTTGGGTTTTATTACATGTCACTCATACTTATGGTGTAGGCACAGTTAGTCATGTGTGTACTGCTTTGTGGCATGTATGCCTCTGTCTATGTGTGTGCACAGGGAGAGAGAGAGAGAGAGAGGGAGGGGGGAGGGGGGAGGGAGAGAGATTGCATTTATGTAGATTTGTCAGACCTCAGGTTGTGATACAAACTCTCGTCAATATTCTAATGTATGGAGAAATGAGATATCTCCTAATTAACTCAAATCTCCTAATAAGTTTGATATATAACCTACTAATTATTAAATGCTAAAGATTACAAATATTATCACATCAATATAGAATCTCAAGATATTCATATTTATTATAAGATCTTTTTCCATCATCATTGAGTTTTCCCTTAAATTCCATGAAGTCGGAAGTTCGAGGGCTGGTTAAGCAATGTCAAAGGATTTTAATTTGATTACTGTTTACAGGTTAAGCATGTGGATTGCTATACAATTCAAATTTATGAACTACAATCCCTTACAACAAGGTTTAAGTTCAAGTCAATGATGAGAGGTATGTTCTCTCTATTCTATCAATTCTGCTATTTTTCTTGTCTAAAGGGGTCTCTTGGGTTTTAACTTTTCCATTTGCCCTTTGTTAAGCAACAATGTTTTTTTTAAATGTTTCAAGCTATTAGTCTTATACTAATGCTATTTTTGAATAATGGGCCTATGTTAGAGTTTAATATATTATCCATTCATGGACCTCACCCAACAACTTAAGTTTTTGAGTTGAATGATTTTTGGCCGTGATATCAAAGTTTTTATGACCAAGAGGTCTTCTATTCAACAACACTACCCTCTCATCTAATTGCAAATTTCTATAGGTAAAGTGGATTTGTGCTTTTGTTCATGCTTTTAGTCCAATGGGTTTTTGTGTGGGGAGGCATGTTAGAGTTTAATATATGATCTATTCTTAGGTCTTACCCAACAACTTAAACTCTTGGATTGAATGGTTTCTTAACAGCCTCAATCTCTCGCTAGGCATCTAGAGGTTTAAATAAAGGAATTTATGCTTGGTAGTGTTGAACAATCTTCTTCTCCGAAAATTTAGGACATCACAACACATGCAATACCCTGCTTTTCTCATCCTTCTGATTTGAGATGCTTCTAATGTGTGTTCAGTTTCAGGTCAAATCTGTGACTTGTCTTTGATAGAATGTTGCTACTTTTCCAGCTCCCCTGCATGGATTTGCATTTTGGTTCGATGTTGAATTTAGCAGGCCTGCAACATCTTCCAATGGTTGTGCACCATCCTTGCTAGCAGGGTTTCCAAACACTCTTGCAATGGATGGAATTCACAGGAAGAAAAGGACAAATCCAAATGATGCGCTTGTGTTGTCCACTGCACCGGAGGATCCTCCAACACACTGGCAACAGGTATCAAAATTGCCATTCTTCAGTGCTAGTTTGTGTGATCTTGCTTCTGTGGTTGGATTCATGGGCACAAGAACACATTTTCACCTGTGTAATCATAATTTAATTTACACTTCCTATGATGTCGTGATGTATTGTAGTCAAACATCTGACGGTTAGTTGTTACAAGTCTAAATGTTAATTCCAGCTATAAGTATGTTCAATTGACTGCTACAAGAGGACAAGAAAAGATTTCCTGTTTATGAAGATGGAATGTATTACAAAACTCGCATGTATGAGGGATTGCATTAATACACTATCCATAGAGTCCTTTAATTACCCTTTTCAGATTTGAATATACCATACATGTTAAGTAGGAATATTGGGGCTGTCCTGGTATCTTTATGTACCTTCTGCATGGACATGTTCTTTACATCCTTCACTTCTTCTGTGAAACTGTTTGATTGCTGACAGTGGCCTGAATATTTTGCTTCTTGTGCATACTTGTGCAAATGTTTTGCTCCTTCTGTGCTCAAACTAACTGTTGGTGAAGCTTTAATGAATTTCACCAGTTTTTGCACATACTGACCCATTAGACTGTAGTCATTATTGCTTGAAGATGGAGTTGATGACAGAAAAGTCAACTTTAGACTGTACTTGGTTCCCATTTGTGAAAGAGAGAATATAAATAAGCAAAGTACATAAGAATACCTTGCATGAAGCCTGTTCTTTTCTATGATTGCTTATGGCCAATCTGTTTACTGATGAATATTTTGTGCAGACATTGATCTACTTCTATGACCCAATTGATGTTGAGCAAGATCAACTGATTGAAGGCTTAGTAACACTATCACAAAGCAAAGAAAATGCTCGATTTATGAACATTCACCTGGAATACACGTGAGTCGGATGATTCATTGAAGCCAAGTAACCACTCTTTGGTCAAAATAAATTTTACATGTAGATTCCTCTAACTGATCCTTATATTTTTGCCCTTGCAGTTCTGGTGGTCGGTCCTTTGTGAAAGAGTCCGTAATGAGATGACACTAGTTATGGGCCCTTAGACACTAGTTATGGGTTGCTCAATCTGTGGCTGGCTTGCCTTCAATGCCCAGCCAATATCGCCTCTTAAAACTTATCTTCTGAAGACAACCATGTAGGGCTTATCTTTCCTTTCAGATCATGGGGATGAAACTAAACCACACATTTATGTATGACTTAGGAAAATAGATGTTAACCTGACCAGTGACTGAGTTTATTGTTCTATTGATAGGCGATTAGTTAAGGGGGTCACTAATTAAGCAAACTGCATGCTCTTTTCTTGTGATTGCATCATTGTGAGCAGAGATTTAAGATGGTGTATTGAATATCAGAATGGTTTGTGTACTCATTTATATTTATGGTTCTTCTTGATCTTTAACAAAATCTTATTATACATTATTCTGATCTAGTCTATTTCCATTTCTTTAATTTTTCCTCAAGTCATCTTTTCTTTGTTGCTAGTTTTGTTCATTATCTTGGCTGAATGCTCATTAAACATGTATGCATTCCGTAGGTCATTTATGTGCTTTCTAGCAAGAGTATCAAAGAAGTGTCAAAATTCAGTGTTAGCAATCCTTTGTCATGAAGTTCACAGGGATTGTATTGTTTACATGCTGTTGTTTATTCTCTAAACAAGTATGGCCTAAGGGCCTGAACTGCAAAGATGAAGTTTGTGAGGCTAGCACATTTCAGATTTTTTAGGACTGCAGTAGTGATCCTTAAGCCTTGCTCATAAGTAGATCTCAATCTTTGCAGTAGTGCCCTCTATGTTAGTGCGAGTCTTTTGCTTGGCCTCTAATAGTTCCACCAAAGTCTTCATATGAGAACTGAGAAGTTGGAGTGAGCTTGCTCTTAGGCAAATTTCTCCTTCTCGGTCTAGTTTAGATTAACTATCTTCCTCTTCTCTTACTTAAGCTATTCATGCAAGGAGCTAAACCTTAACTCCTTCCTCAAGTCTTTCAATTTGTATCAAATGGTTGCACTTTGAAAACCACTTTCCTAGCCTCCTTTATAAAATAAGAAGATGATTGAATGCAACCTTGGCATGGGAAGGCATGTCCTTGTCTACAGCAAGCTTGATCTTGTCGAGCAAGTCCTTGAGCAAAAACTTACGGGATAAGGATCCACGATGTCCATTGGGGGCAGGTTGGGGATAAAACTGGCATTCCCTAACTTGCCTGCCCCTTTGCCACCACTTGGAAAATCATTTTGTGGAAGAAGTCCCCTTCTCCCCACCTCTTATGCCTCACCGGATGTTGATGGTTAAAATTTTAAAGATACACTTTTTGACTACTTTTCGTGGTTTGTCATAATTGTTATAAATTTTGAGGCCATCAAACTAGTAACTTCTAACCCTTTTTTTTTTTTTTTAATATCCTTTAAATGCATTATTCTCAAAGAGCTAGTTTGTCAACTTAGGTTGATTCCTTTTTCACTCATCTTCTTCATGTTGATTCATTTGGCTAAAGTTCTCTCTTAAAGGGGTTATGGATATTCAAATTAAATAAGGCATTTGAGTAGTCACATTTGTGGGGTTTCCATAATGGACATGCTACCTTACTTTTAATTTGCTTATAAAGTTGCTGCAATTTTTCGCAATTGTTGTTTATACAATTTCCCAACCTTCGGCACCTCTTGTGTGCCGGTATTGTTCTCTTAGTGCTAGTTATAGATGTTCATCTCTTCGAAAAATCAAGAGGCCACACGAACTTTATTTGGAATTTATTCTGCCTAGAAGTAACCTTTGTAGTTGACAAATAATGAAGAAAGTCTACCCTTCGCCATTCCCCTCCTAATAAAGGTTACCTTTTTCCATGCCATCCCATTCATTGCCTGGCGTCGTGGATTGTCGGTGAGACTAATGTTGGAGGGAGAGTAGTTACTTTCTTGTCTTGCCTTGTGTTTTCTAACACTCATGAGGTTTTAAGTTTAGCCTTTTCTCCCTTGCGATTACCTTACTCTATGGTTGAAGTATAAGTTTTGAGCAAAACCATTTTATTATGGTCAGTTAGTGATGTGCGTTGAACACATTACAATTAATCAATTAAAATATTTATAATTAAAATAAATAAAGGGTCAATTTATAGAGATTGAGTTTTGATTAATTAATTAATTAGTAATCTTGGTCTTATTAGGTTTTATTAAGTTTATGTAAATAAAAAATATAAAGAGGAAGTAATTTAGTTTTAATTAAATTAATAAAAATTAAAATAAAAAATTAATTGTAAATAAAATAAATAGATGAATGCACTTTTGATAATAAGAATATTTTTGCTATTAGATTCATACATTAATTATTAATGTTGAATATTATGAAATTTTTAATTAAATATTTAAATTAAAATAAATTTTTTTATTATTTTAAATTCTTTAGTTCATTATTAAGTGAGACACATAAGATAACAATTGTTAATTTCAAGTGCTATTGCTTCTTCATATATGAGAAATAATCTTTTTACTTACAAATTTGTGAGGGAATGATATGAGGAAGTAAATATAATAAGAGATTGTTTTGACAAAGTGGTAAAATGGATAAAAATATGGGTTGTCATCAAATAACGTCTAAAGAATTATACATAAGGAGATAAGATGACGGTAAAATTGTTGTCTAACCAATTTAAATTCCTAAATAAAGTACACAAAAACTTGGTAAGGAAGTACGAAGGGTTATTTTTTGTTATTAAACATGTGGGAAAAGTTACCTATCAAATTTAACTTCCACCAATATTTAAAATTTATAACATTTTTCATGTAAATTTTTTAAAATCCTTTCATGTAAGCGAGTTCAAATTTGCACTAACCATTGTGGTCATCAAATTTAATAAGGAATTAGAACACATTTTTATTGATATAATGATCTGGGAGAGAAGGGTTCCTAATTACATTGAGTATTTGGTTAAATGGAAGGGTTTGTTAGATCACAAGGTTAGTTGAAAATGAGAGGATTAGTTTTGACAGTTTATTAATCACATTCGACGATATAAGGTTAAAGTGCGACAAGGGCATCATAGGATCGAGTGGGGGAGAGTGTCACAAAGGTATTGCTTGATCAAGCTTATCAAATATTCTTTAAAGGCAAAATTAGACTAAATTGAGCCTCTATGAGCTAATAACATTGTTAAATCTATTTGCTATGCAAGACATGGTAAGGAAGATCTTAGAAGTA
The DNA here is from genome assembly GCA_023213295.1 of Bruguiera hainesii. NCBI lineage: Eukaryota > Viridiplantae > Streptophyta > Magnoliopsida > Malpighiales > Rhizophoraceae > Bruguiera > Bruguiera hainesii. The sequence goes on from JAHOYR010000009.1 coordinate 5,386,989, forward strand.
TATGAAATTTGTTTATGGTTAAAGACTTCTTGCAAAAACTAATAAAACTACTTATCTAGAGATTTTTTGAAAGAATCATTATAAATGTTTATTTAAAACACTCTATGTAAATATCTAGACTATTCAATTATAACTATACATTGATAAGGTGGAAGAAATATAAATAATCCCTCCTTTCATTTGTTTAGTAAGTTTGCTTAAATTTTGCTCAAAGGTTGCTTACCTTAATAAAGTCCTTTCATTTGCTAAGTTCTTTTATACCCTTTATTTTTTCAATATTTTTGATTCTCCTACTTGCCTATCATTGCTCATTGCTCATTCTCTCAAAAACTCTAAAACTTACTTAGTTTATCTTCACTTGCAAGTTAAGTAAGTGTCATGCGAGTTATCACGATCGAGGTCTAATTTTGTGACAAGCACAAACTCGTGTGACACTTAGTCAATTTACAAGTGAAGATGAACTAAGTAAGTTTTAGAGTGTTTGAAAGGATGGGTATTGATCAATGATATGCAAGTAGAAGAATCAGAAATGTTGGAAAGACAAAGGGCACAAGAGAGCTTAGTAATTGAGAGAGCTTTATTGAGGTAAGTAACCTTAGAGTAAAACTTGAGCAAACTTGTTCTATAGATGGGAGGAGTGGACTATTTATATGTGTTCTACCTCCTTAATGTGTGGTTACAATTAAATGATTTATAAATATTTACATAAAATCTTTTAGATGAGTATTTATTATGATTCTTTCAGGAAGTCTTTAGACATAGGTAACTCTACATGCTTATAGGACCTTGTCATATCTAGCCCAATAAATGGGATTGGGTAATGCCACTAAGTTGTAAAGGCTCATTTTGGCCTAACTTTGCATTTTAGAATGTTTGATGGACTTGATCAAGTAGTGTCCTTATGATACCCTCCCTTTATTCAATCTTATGATGTCCTCGTTGTACTTCTAACCTTATATTACCGGATGTGATCGTCAAACTACCAAAGTTGATCTTTTTATTCCTAATTAACCTCGTAATCTGGTAGACCTTTTCATTTAACCAAGTACTTGGTGTAATTAGGAACTCTTCTCTTCTGAATCACTTTGTCAGTAAGGATATACTTTAATTCCTTGTTAAATTTTGTGATCACAGTAGTTAGTGCATGCCTAAACTCGTTTAGACTAGAATCGTTGTTGTCTTTACAAAAAAACTTTAGAAGAGTTGCGTGAAAGACTTTATGGATCTTGAGTTTTGGTGAGAGTCAGACTTGATAGATGACCTTTTCCATATGCTTGATAATAGGAAATGACCCTTCGTATTTCCTTATCAAGCTCTTGTGTACTTTGCACAAGTACTTAAATTGGTTAGACAGTAGTTCACTATCATTATATCTCCTTTCATGTATTCCTTTGGGTGTTGCTTGGTGTTAGCCCACTTTTTCTTCCGTTTTGTTGATTTGTCAAGGCAAACCTTGTTATGTTTGCCTCCTCATGCCATTTTCTCGCAAATTTGTAAGCAGAAAGGGTTATTTCCCATGTAGGAAAAGACAATGACACTTAAAGTTAGCAGTTGTTGCCCCATGACAATTTCAAAAGGGCTTTTGCTAGTTGCCTCACTTCTTTGGATTATATGAGAATTAGGTCACATCAAATAATTTTGCCCAATCTTACTGGTGGGTGTTAACATAATGCCTTAGATACAACTTAAATAAGGCATTACTCGCTTGATCTGCCTATTGCTTTGAGGATGGAAACTTATTACGAAGTTTAGATCGGTCCCTAATAACTTGAATAGTTCACACCAAAACTTACCCGTAACTTGTGAGTCTCTATTACTTGTTATGCTTTTAGGCATACCTTAAAATTTTACCACGTTTTTAAAGAACAAGTGAGTAGTTTCACCGACCTTGTAGTTAGTAGGGGCTGGAATGAAAGTATCATATTTGTTGAATCGATTAATTACCACCATGATACTTCTAAATCGATCAGATTTAGGTAGAGTCATAATGAAGTCCATTGAGAAACTTTCTTATGGTTTCTTGAAAATTGATAATGACTCAAGTAAATCAGTTTGGTGTTGTTATTCCACCTTATCTTGTTGGCAAACCAGACAAGTTTGCATAGATGACGTAATATGCTAGGGTGTATAACTTAATTTTTCTTTGATCAAATTAAAAACCTTACCTTGATCAATATCCCATCAAAAACTCATGTTCTTCTTAACAAACTTAGTGGTACAACAATGATACTAAAGTCCTAAACAAAACATATATAAAAACTAATTAGATTATGAAAACTATATACATCATTAATTGACTTAGGTATAAGCCAATCAGAGCTTGGTCTCACTTTTTTCTCGTCGACCTCAATATCCTTATCACTCACAACATAGTTAAGAAATATAATCTAATTAGTGTAAAATGAACATTTCTTGAGATTAACATATAATTTCTTAAAACATAAAACACTTAGAATATAATGTAAATGATCAAAATACTTATTTAAATTTTTGCTATAAAACACAATATTATCAAAATAAATAACCACTAATTTACCAATAAATACATGTAAAACATGATTCATTGATATCATAAAAGTGCTTGAAGCATTCATGAGGCCAAATGCCATAACAAGCCATTTATACAAATCATGCTTAATTTAAAAGCTATTTTCCCCTTGTCTTTCCCTCTCATCTTAATTTAGTAATATCCATTTTTTAAATCAATTTTAGAAAAGACACAAGAACAAGGTAATTCATCTAATATGTCATCTAATCTAGGTAATTGGTTGCCTTAGCTTTTCACCAATACTTGAAGCATCACACTTAGTCTTAAAAAATTTAACAAAGTCAAGTAAAGTAAGTAAGGGTATATAACTTCATTTTTTTCTTAATCAAATTAAAAACCTTGTCTTGATTATTATCCCACTTAAAACTCACATTCTTTTTAACAACCTTAGTTAATAGTATAACAATGATACTAAAGTCTTTAATAAAGCATATATAAAAAATAGTTAAACCATGAAAACTATGCACATCATTAATTGACTTAAGTGAAGGCTTTATTTTTTCCTCATCAACCTAAGGAACATTTCTTAAGATTAGCATATAATTTTTTAGAACATAAAATGCTTAGAATATAACATAAATGATTAAAATGCTTATCAAAATTTTTGTTATAGATCATAATATCATCGAAATATAGAATCACAAATTTACCAGTAAATGCACGAAAAACATGATTTATTGATCTCGAAGGCATTCATGAGACCAAATGCTAGAACAAGCTATTCATACAAACCATACTTAGTTTTAAAAACTATTTTCTAGTCATCTCCATCTTTGATCTTAATTTGGTGATATCTATTATTCAAATCAATGTTAAAAAAGAACAAATAAACAATATAATTCATCTAACATATCATTTAATCTAGGTATAGGATGACAATACTTTATAGTGATTTTGTTGAATACTCTACAATCAATGCACATCTTCCAAGTCCTATCCTTTGTGGGCACAAGCAATACTAAAACTACACATGGGCTTTTACTCTCCCTCATATATATCCCTTTACTCTAAGCTCCTCGACTTGTCTTTGAAATTTTTTTGTCTCTTGAGGTTACTTTTGTAGGCCAATTGGTTTGGAATTGTTGCACCAAACATGAATTCAATTTAATGTTCTATTCTCCTTAAAGGTGGCAAACTGCTTGGTCCTTTAAAAAAAACATCACTAAAAATAAATAACATTAAGTAAAGAGGGGTTAAACTCATTAATACTAAAATAAGTCTTTGTACAAAATTACAAACATAAACCATTTTGAATAGACAACCCACATTCTTAAAATCACTTTTTTTTTTTTTGTATACAAACTCTTAATTTTTCTTTCTTGCCCTTTTCATTCTTTTCTCTTGATCTTATCTTTCTTCTCTCCTTTCTTTCCCTACTTTCTCCTCTTGGCCTTAATTTTTTTTTTCTCTTACTCTTTTTTTTAATCGTCGATTGATTTTTATAAACTTGCCAAGGTGTCAAAGGTACAAGAGTAATAAGTTTATTATTTGTTACCAAAAAGTACTTATTTTTTAACCCATCATGCATTGTATGTTAATCATATTGCTATGGTCTTCCTAAAAAACATATGCCCTACCTTATATAGGTACAATATCACACAAGACTTCATCAGTATATCTCCTAATAATAAATAATACTAACATTTGCTTATATACCATAATTTTGCCATGTTTATTCAATTATTAAAGTTTATATGGTCTAAGGTACTTCATAGTTGGTAAATTAAGCTTTTTAATGAAAGTAGTGCTAGCAACATTTGTACAACTACCTCTACCTTAAACCTTAAACCTTAAACCTTAAATCCTATCAATGATTACACTAAATCTCTTATCTTTGATGTGGTATAGTGTATGAAAGATATTATCTCTTTACATTTCATCATTTTTCTTGGTTTGTACACTCAATGCTTGTTTAGCTACTAAGACATCTTTGTCAACTAAGTACTCCTCCTCATCACTTGCATCATTCATTATTGGCATGAATTCATCATCAGACTCATTTTTGGTTTTAATATCACCATTACCCTGCAACACCATGATATGCTTATTTGGACACTAAGATGCAATATGTCCCTTTCCTAAACACACAAAACATTTAACATCTCTATTTTCACTATGTTGAGAATTAGAATTACCTTTCTTCTTATTAGGTCTCACTCTATTACTCTTGTACGATTTAACCTTAGGCTTGTAATTAGCCCTTTCCTCTATTTTACTCTAATTTTACTTCTAAGATAAAGTGAAACCCAAATTTTTTCTAAATTATATATAACCCTTTCATTTGAGTTACATGTAATTTTCATTACCATGTGTACCATGTTGTCTAACTCTATATAATGCTAAAATTCGACTACATTAATGGTGTCTTTATTTAACCCTTGGTAGAATCAAGCCATGGTTGTTTTTCTATCCTTCTCCACATTAACTCAAATCATGGAAATCTTCATCACCTTATGGTAGTTCTCCACACTCTTAGTGCCTTGGGTGAGCCCTTGTAACTTTTGGTACAAATCCTTATAATAATGATTAAGGATGAACTTGTTCCTTTTGATAGCCTTTATCTCCTCCCATGTATTAATAAGCCTTTTATGATTCTTTATCTTAGTCAAAACAAGTTCATCCTACTAAATAATAGTATAATTAGTAAGCTTAATGCTAATAAATTTACTTATTTCTCTTTAGAGTAGTTATGATAGTTAAAGACCAACTTAACCTTCTTCTCTTATTCCAGATAGGTTTTTGGATAATTTTTCCCTTAAAATAGAGGAATTTTCATTTTAATACTACCAAAATCATGATTATGGGTATCTCTGCTCCTAAAATCTCTTTAACCATTTGTGTTATTAGCAATTTTGATCAAAGTAGCTAGATTATCAAATTCATCATCTTCTACATCATTTATATGACTATAGTATCATCTTTAATACTTTCTTGCATTAGGAACCTTATGGCCCCTATGTCTCCTTTCCAATTATGCAATTTTATTAGCTTACTCCTTCATTCTGTCCCTTATATCATCAAATTTATCATCAAATTTGGTATTCATGTGCTTAAATTATTGTTGCATAACTTTGATTATGAATGATACATCACTACCTCTCTTATTAGCTTCAACTTTTTCTTAGAAGACATAGTGTTAATTTTTAACAAAATGGGAAGGATACCTTACAAAACACTCCTTTATGTGTTTCACTCAAACATGGTGTCACACACCTTCATGTTTGCACTCTTTAAGGTTTTTTCTTAATATAGTTTTACACTCTTTCTTTTTACCATTCAAATTTTTTCTCTTAATTCTTTATTAAACTATATAACCTCAACCAAAGTCCCTTTGTAACTAACTAATTCCAACAAATTAGAATTAAAAAATTTAGGAAAGTATAATGAATAAAGGTTATGGGTTAGAAGAAAATAATAAGATTAAATCGTAATAAATAAAAAAAGAATAATTGATTTGAATCCTCGTAGGAATTTAAAAGCAGTAAGATATAGTCCTTTAATTTAGGGTTTCTTTATATTGTAAGATTTCTAATTAAGAAGGAAATATAACTTTTGTCTCCTTTTGACCTAATCAAACATGATTTACTTCTCTTTGTTTTTTTTTTTTATTTTTTTCATTCTTTATTTTTTGTTTTTTTTGCAAGAATTTAAATAAAAGAAAAGATAAATTAAGGTCTATGGATTCAAAGAATAAAATATGGCAATAAGAAAAGATAAAATTAGGGTTTATGGATTAAAGGAACAAAAGGGTATAAAATGTTGCCAAAAAGAAGAATAAGAGAACAACTCAAATTTAGATAAAAAAAATTGGTTTAGAGCTAAGCTCTAATACCAACTGATGTGAACTCTAAGAGACGAAACTTAAGGAACTAATATACCTAGAGAATCAAGTAAGAATTCAAGACAATTGAATCAAATTTTAATCATGTAAACCCTAGATCTAATGTTTAAACGAATATGAACCTAAAGTATAAAATAGGATATGGACACCACACTTCAAAAAAGAGCAAATTTAAGAGTAATAAGTTAAGTTGAATCTCATAAGAAGAGTTAGTTCTTGATAAATTCTTTAATTCTTAAAAGAATGAAAAGAGAAAATTCTTACTTTTTAATTTACATAATTATTTGCTCTTTTAACAATGAAATCAAGTCTATTTATAGGTTAAAATAACAACCTTAAAAACCCTAAAAGTAGAGATCATGATATACTCCTAAAAGATAGGAAAAATCTTATTTTATTGTAAACTCTTATTATATAGCAAACTTTTATTTAGGAGTGGATTTTATTACTTAATTCTAACTCATTAAGTACTTTAATCATATTAATAAAGCCTTGGTCCTCTTTTAAACTTGAATTAATGCCATTTGTTAGATTCATACCATTTTTAACTAGGTTGGCTCGAGTATCCTCAATTAACCCATTTAGTAGTTCTTTCATCTTTTTAACTCTTGAACATGTCATTGACCTTTCATAGATGCTTAATAGATCCTTAAAAACCCTTCATGCAGCTCCTCCATAGATCTCATCATTCTCCCCCACACTTACCTTTTCATCACCTTTAAGCTTCCTCTTTGAGGTGCATAATTCCTTAAGAAACTTTACATATCAAGGCACATGTTTCATTGCATAAAAGAGGAGTATATTTACTTCTACCTTTTGAAACATCTCAAAAATCTCTTTTTCCTACTTCTTTTTAGATTTTGTAAATCTACTTAGGAAAGGAGGTAAGGTAACATTAGAGGAAATAAGAGACTAAGGGTTTGCCTTAGGTGACAACATTTGGGCTTTAATGGGTTTATCTTTGGTAGGCATAACTTTATGTTATATAACCTCTTTTTTCCCCACAGAGCTATCTTTAGTGGTGCTTCAACTTATTCACTTCTTAAGACTATGACACTCTATTCTTTTTTGGATTTACCATAATTTGAGAAGGTAATTTGCCTAATCCTTATGCCTCTAATCTACTTATGACTGTGGCAAGTTGACTAATTTGATTCTTTAAGTTTTGAATGCTTGTCCTTATTTTCTATTGAAATTGTTTGGTGTTATTAGCAAGAGCCTTAACAATTTCATCAAGACATATACCTGAGTTTTAAGGCAGATTTTGTCTAACTTGAAAGAGTAGTGGCACTTATTAGAATTGGTGATTAAGGGTATTATGAACCACTTATTGATTAACATAATTGAAGTTAGCATAATCTCTCTATCTAGGATTGTAAGTGTTTAAGAAAGGATCATACTTGCATTGTAATTGCCCTTAGAATCCTCTTATGACATTAGCTTGCTCCATTAGATCATCTTGGAGAGTTGGGCACATATTAGTTAGATGTCCTTGATTAAAGCAAACGTCATATGTCTAAACTTGTTGCATGTTTCTTGTAACTATTTGGTGTACAAAAGAAGTTAGACTAGCGATTTGTTATTCAAGGGAAGATGTACTTACCTTATTGATATTCTTAGATAATGGATCATGTTGAATCCTAAATTGTTAGGAATTCGCTACCATATTTGCTATCAAGTTCCTTACAACTTCCAGGGTTTTGTTCACGAATACTTCTTTAGAAGTTGCGTTGATCATACTTTTATTTGTTAGAAGAAGTCATTTTTAGAAGTATTAGATTAGGAATTGATCATTTATTTGATGATGGGGACAACTTATGTAAAGCTTCTTAAACATTCCTAACACTTATATAAGGACTTGCCATTGTATTATCGAATACCACTATTTTCTTTTGAATGGTAGTTGCTTTAAAAGCCAAAAAGTACTTCTCTAAAAGTAGCCTTTTCATCTCATTCCATGTGTTGATGGATCTTGAAGTAAAGTAATAAAGTTAATCCTTTGCTAGGTTTGCTAAAGAGAATGAGAAAACCTTAACTTGATTTGTTCCTTAAATATCTTGGCAAGTTTTATGCTTTAATAGACTATGTGGAATTCCTTTAGATACTTATGTGGATTTTTACCTACAAGACCATTAAATTTTGGCAAGAGACGAATTACACTAGATTTTGACTTAAAAGCAACTTCAACATTAGGATACTTTATACAAAAAGCTTGCTAGTTTAGATTAGGATACTTTATACAAAAAGCTTGACTTAAGAGTTCAATTGTTTTTATTGATGTTTATAGTCATAATTTTTATCTTAATGTCACTTAATAAGCTCAATGACAATACAAGGTTGAATGTGAATGTAAATCCTTATGAAGATGGAAAAAATGTGTGGTTGGTTTGAATTTAGTCTCTTATTTGATAGAGCTTTTACTGAAACTTTTTGTTAGATATATAAGCCCACAACACAAGTTATATAGGGTTACAATTACAAAAAAATAGACTAATTAAATGATCAATTCTTGAGAATGCCACCAATAAACATGTGCTAAATATACCAAAATTACTTTAAATCACTCAATTAATAAGTTCGTAATTAAGGCAAGTAGAGGTCAAATCCATAGGGATTGAGTGTTGATTAATCATTTAATTAATGATCTTGGTCTTATTAAATTTATACAAATAAAAGAGCAAAAAGGGAGGAATTTAGTTTTAATTAAACTAATAAAAAAATAGAAAACTAATTGCAAATAAAATCATTAGATGAACAAAACTTTGATAATAAGGATATTTACACCATTTGATTCATAAATTGGTTAGTGATATTTATAATTATTAATTCTTTTATTGAATATTTATTTTAGAATCATGACAAACTTTATTATTCTCAATTTTTCCTTAGTTAATTGTTAATTAAGACAAACTATTTAATTAATCTCTTATAAATTAAACTACCTAAGATAAATACTCTAGATATAATATATTGATAACATTAAGGTAAGAAAGATAATTGAATTTAAACAAGAAATTCATAAGATGATTTGTTTAATTTTAGATCAAGTTTTGATATGAACTTGAAAAGTTATGACTTAGGAACCTAATACACATAATGAATTAGACAAGAATCCAAGAGAGCTAAATCATACTTCAATTACACAAGACCTAGATCCAATGTTTAAAGGAACATGAATCTAAAGTATAAAAAAGGATATAGATGTCATACTCTAGAAAAGAATAGACTCGAGAGTAATAAGTTAGATTGAATGTCATAAGAAATGTTAGTTTTTGATAAGTTCTTTAATTTTTGAAAGAATCAAAAGAGAAAATTTTACTTTCATTTCACTTAGTGATTTGCTCTCTTTAATAATAAAATCAAGTCTATTTATAGAATGAATTAATAACCTTAGAGAAAATAACAAACTTCCTAAATAGGTTGAAAACAAATATACTTCTATTTTCAAGGGATTGTTATAAAAACCCTTACAATCACTTAACATAGCCTTATTTAACATACATATATAACTAATAAAACCTTAACCTGTATTAGGATATGTTTTGTCGCCCTTTAAGCTTAAATTACTTTCTTTGGCCTAAACTTCTTTGGTCAACCTATTAGGTGCCTCTTTATCTCTGTAGCTCTTAAATGTGTTATTAACCTTTTTGAATGCTTAATAAATCCTTATAAGTCCTCCAAGGATTGGCTCTTCCTTAGATCTCATCTTGTTCTCCATAGAAATTAGAAAAATACTTGACCATAATTATTAATTTCTATTTGCTACTTAGTATTAGAATTATCAAGCAAGTATAAACTTGAATTTTAAACTAGCATTAGATTATAAAGTATGATTGTCTACTATGTCTCCTAACAATTAAACAATATAATCATAAACAATAATTATAATAGAAGAACATGAGAATTCAAAATGAAGAATCAATTAGAAATAAAAACTAATAAATCTCACAATACTTCCATTAATGACTTTAATTCTTTTAACTAAAAGCAAAACTTAAACCTTGCATATCTTATGCGTGCACACAAAATAGAAAGGAAAGAGAGATCTGCATATGTCTTTGTTCTTGGTACCATAACATGTCTATTATAAATTTAAGAGACAACAAAAATAATTCAAAGAAAGCTAGACACTTCTTTTTAAAATTGACTTAGCTTATTAAGAGAAAAACTCCTAATTAGGATAACTTTGGCTAGTTTATAAGTTGGACTAAGGACACTAGTTCATGACCCAATTCTTCCTTAATCTTTGAAAATAAGTACATTCTATAAATCCATCTAAAAATATTTAGAATGTGAAATTCTTAAGATACCCTCCAGTGATCAAATTTTCTCAAAACTACATCTTTAAGCTTTTAAATTGCTCTAATCCATTTGGTCTTCTCCCAAAACATAAAATCAACTCCAATAAGTACATTTAGAAAGAAGATACACTAAAAAAATTTAATATAAGAGAACAAATGTAATGCATAAAACATACTTATCAATTAGGGTTAGAATCCATGTGGTTAGTTGCTTAAGCCAACTTATGTGGAGTGTGCAATCAAGCATAATTGAGAGAGGACAAGTTGAGCTTAGCCATTTCTTCATTGTGGCTCATACTCATTTAGTCCTAGTCATCATAGTTTATATAATTGCTCTTACTGATCTTGTAACCTTAGCTTGTTTCTTTGATTATAACTATTTGTTTTGATTTGTTCTTCACTTCCATGTGTCTTGTATATGTTATTAATGAATAATAGTTTATGTTTGTATATAGACTTTTCTTTTGTTTGTATTTATACTTTTGCATTCTTTATGCCTTATTTATTTCCCTTTCCTTACAAGATAAGTTACTAATGCTAGTTCTTTCACTTCACAACTAGTGAGCTTGCTTTTGGAGCTTGCTATTTAGCGATGTATTCCTTTAATTTGTGATGCATTCTTTATTTAAATAAGCTAATTGTTTAGAGGCATGTGCTTTTAATTGATGACACATTCTCTTTTTAACGAGCTTACTCATAAAGTGAGAAGGCTATCTAAAGAGTGAGTAGGCTATCTAGTAAAGCGTGTTTTTAGTTCATAAAGAGTTATTTTTTTAATGAGCTCATTTTTGACATAAGTAAGCTATCTAGAGATGCATGCTTCTAGTTTGTGACATGTTCTCTTTTTAACGAGCTTACTTCTAGAGTGAGTAGTTTGTTTAATGAAGTGTACTGGTCATAATGAGTTCTCTTTTTAACAAGTTTACTTTCAAAGCAAATAAGTTGTCTAGAGGTGCATACTTTTAGTTCATGACCTATTTGGCCTAATCTTTTTCAGGTAATTTTCCTTTTAAGTGATTTAGATATTTAGATGGGATGACTTTAGTCTATTGAGGACTTGCTGAGTCAAGTCTTTATAACTAGATTGCTTTTTAAGTAATCTAGCTTTTAATTGGCTAACTCTAGGTCTATAAGGCTAAGTTGCTTTTATTGAGTTCTTTTTCAGAGTAAGTTGGCTTTGCAAAATTATCTGAGCATTAGGTTTGCCTTTGCAAAGAGATGTTTTTTGACTCTTTTATTGTGGTATCGAGTCATCTTCTTTTAATATGTCAATGTTTAGATAAATGCTTGTTTGTACTTTTCTTTAATAGAGTTCAAGTTGTTTGAAAGTTAAGAGTAATTATTTTCTTCATTGAAGTATAAGTGTTTATAATTAGGTTCTCTTAACTTGGTTGGAATCATGACCTCCATTCTAAATGCTAAAATAAAGAGAGTTTACCTCATAGTAGTTCTTAAGGTTATATGGGAGACTTATAGTACTCGTGGGAGCTTGTTTGCTTATAATCCTTTTTTTCCTTCCCATGTTTTTTTTTTTAAGGCCTTGGATTTTGCTTATATTTATGACTTCCACTTAGCCATTGATTTGAGGGTGTTTGACTATTAAAAACTTTACTCTAAACTTTAAATTTTTGCAAAAATCTCGAAATTTATTATGGTTAAATTATTTACTATTGTTTGTAATAATCACTTCAGGGATTTTGAAGTGATAGACAATGAATTTCCATTCAAAGTTCTTAAATTGTTTAACAATAATGAAAGCCAATGTTTTGGCTTTTACCAATTTCTTGAAATAGTCTATGACTATCATGAGAAACTTCCTCCTTTTATGACTCAAGGAAATGGCCAATGAAGTCAAGTCCCTATTAATAAATGGTTAAAGAGCCATAAATAAAGTAAGTTGTGTGGCTAAAAGCTATGGAATGTTGCTAAATTGGTGACATATGTTGCATTTTTGCATAAAGCTTTTTATATCATCATTTGTGGGTTAGCAAATAAAATCCTTGTTTTCGAGCCTTATTAACTCGGGTATGAATGCCTTTATAGTTTCTGTAAATTCCCTTATTAATTTCTTATAACATATAGTTAGCCTTTTTTGCAGTAAGGAATTTTAGCAATGGTAAGCTATAAGAATGCTTGTATAGTCATCCATCGTAGATGATATACTTCACCACCTTATATTATGCCTCTTTTGTCTCTATTTTATCTTCCAAAGGTTGTTTGTTTGAAGGTACTTGATGATGTAGTTCATCCATAAAGGTTTGCATTCTACTTATAAAGTCTTTTCCACTAATTCTTCATAACTACACTTCTTTACAATTTTAGTAAATACAATAAGCCCAAGGCCCAAACTTGAGCTTTTTTAAAGCATTTGTAATGCTTCCATCTCAGTGTTATTAGATCATGGGACCCATTTGATTGTAATATTGACAACTTTTCCTTAAAAGGTAGCTTAAATTGCCCAAACTTTGACCAAATACTTAATTATAGAGTCTCATCGTGCTTTAAATTCACCCTTCATTTAGCCAATAACAAGTTCATAATCATTATAAATCTAAAAGTATTTAATCCCTAGGGCTTATGCTATGTTCATCCTCATGCTTGAGTAATGTTTGGATAAATACTTGTTTGTGTTGCTCATCAACAGAGTCTAAGTTATCCCCAAGTTGAGAGTTATTATTTTCTTCATCGAAGTATACATGTTTATAATTGGGTTCTCTTAATTTGGCTAGAACCATAGTTGCCATTTTGAACGCTATAGTAAAAGGAGTTTACCTTGTAGTAGTTCTTAGGGTTGCATGGTAGACTTATAATACTCTTAGGAACTTGTTTGCTTATAATCCTTTTTTTTTTTCCTTCCTTCACATGCTTTTTTTTAGGCCTTAGATTTTACTCATGTTTGTGACTTCCACCTAATTGTTGGTTTGAGGGTGTTTGATCGTCAAAAACTTTACTCTAATCTTTAAATTTTCATAAAGTCTTGAAATTTAATGTGGCTAAATTGATTACAGTTGTTTGCAATGATCATTTTAGGGATTCTGAAGTAATAGATAATGAATTTCCATTCCAAATTCTTAACTTCTTTAATAGCAATAAAAGCCAATGTGTCAACCTCTACTTATTTCCTAAAATAGTTTATGACCATTATAACAAACTTCCTTCCCTTTATGGCTTAAGGAAATGGCTAGTGAGGTCGAGTCCCTATTGGTGAATGGCCAAAGGGCTAAAATTAATATGCGTTATGTGGTTAAGAGTTGTGGAATATCGCTAAACTGGGGTATATATTGCACTTTTGCACAAATCTTTTTGTGTCATCATTCATGATTAGTAAATAAAATCCCTATTTTCAAGCCTTATTAGCTAAAGTATGAACGTCTTCATAGTTTCTGTAAATCCCATAATGGATTTCTTATAGCAAATAGTTAGCCTCTTTTAGGGTAAAAGCATTTTAGCAATGGTAAGCTATAAGAACACTTGTATAGTCATCCATCTTAGATGATATACTTCATCACCTCATATTGTACCTATTTGCCTCCATCTTATCTTCTCAAAGGCTACCTATTTGAAGGTACTTGATAATATAGTCCATCCATAAAGGTTCATATTCTACTTATAAAGTCTTCTCTACCAATTCTTCATAACTAGGCTTCTTTAAGATTTTAGTAAATACCCCAAGCCCAAACTTAAGCTTTATTACAGCCTTTATAATGCATCCATTTTAGTGTTGTCAAATCATGAGACTTATTTGATTGTAATATTGACAACTTTTCCTTAAAAGGTAGCTTAAATTGCCTAAATTTTGACCACGTTCTTAATCATAATGTCTCATTGTGCTTCAAATATTCCCTTGAATTAGCCAACAATAAGCTAAGAATCATTATAGATTTGGAACAATTTAATACCTAGGGCTATACTATGTTTATCCTCATAATGAGAGCTTTAAATTTAACTTCATTATTTAAGGTGGAGAATTCGAAGCCAACGACATATTCCAAAGAAACTTATTGTAGCCTTAGAAATACCAACTTAGCTCCACTACCTTCCTTACTCAAGGATCCATTCGATGTGATCCATTATGTATGAGGGTTGCCAAAGATCATATGATTCATAATTCTTGGCCAATTACTCATTCAAGAGCTAAAAATTTTTAGATAGTCCTCGAATTGCTTTTTTAGGAGAATACAACATGTATAGAGAGTCTAAAGGCCAAAGCAAAGGAGTGCTTGTGATATTGAGTGAAACATGTAAAGGAGTGCTTAAGAGAAACAATGAGTTGAGTGATTTCTACCTTAAACTACCAGATTTGAATCATGGCAAGGGGAAATGTACAAAAGGGACTTTTCTTGCAACAAGACCTATTGAAGACAATAACTAATTAATGAGCCTCAAGCTAAAAGCTTTAATGTGGTACGACTTCAAAGGAGAGTAGTACGACTTTATAACTAATCCTTATCCTCATTCTCATTCCTAATAAGAAGGTAGTTTAGAATTATATGTCTATCTTCAATGGGCATTGGGGGTACCTATCCCCACCTTATCCCCATTTTCTTAGTAAAAAATAATAATTTTTAAAGTAAATTCTCAAATTCCAAAATACCAAACTAATCACTAATTCAAGTACAAAAGACTCAATTATTATCTCAAAGTCATGAGCTAGAAGCTTTAATGTTTCCTAAGCTAAAATATTCAATGTTTCTTAGGCTAAGAAGGCTTACAAGACGATCAAATTATGGTCAAAAGTACTCCCTAAGTTGGCACTTTAAAGCCTAAATTAGTTTTTAGGTGAGAGCTAGGGATGATAATGGTCCCTACCCTTGTGAAGACTCACCCTACCTTTCTTAATAAAGTTGGGTCAAAGAAAGTTGATTGAGGATCAAAGATCCCTCTCTCAATTCTCAAATTTATAATTAAACATGTAAACGGTGTTGGTATTTATATTCTCAACTATGACCTTAACCTAACATCGGTTTTAAATTATTAAATTACAATTTTTTCCTTTATATAATAGTTATACATCATTTTTTATAAAGAGAGTTAAATAAATTAACAAATTAATTATAACCTTATCCATTTACTCACTCTAACCTTTCATACCCCCTCTTATATGCTTTGTGGAGAACATTTTGTCCTAAAAGAAAGATAGTATATTTTATTCTTAGTCTCTTCATTTGACTTTTACTCTATCATTAACATACTAGCCTTTATCACTACCTCTCTTAGAAGACCAAATCCCAAACTTGCTCAAAATGGAGCAATCCCTTTTACCATAAGCTATGTCATACCAAATCATATATTGGTTTAAAATGGTATGGTGAACTTTTGTTTCTTTATGCTTACTGCCTTCCATTTAAAGAGAAATGTGAAAAAGTAAGTTAGACTTTAGGATACTAGTTGAGTCTTTTGTACTTGAAATGGTGATTAGTTTGATATTTTGGAATTTGAGAATTTACTTTAAAAATTATTATTTTTTACTAGGAAAATGAGGATGAGATAGGGATGGGTATCCCCAATGCCTGTTGGCAATAGGGATAAGATTCTAAACTACCTTCTTGTTAGGAATAAGGATGACGATAAGGATTAGTAATAAAGTAGGGATGATAATTGGGATGACACTCCTTGCCCTCAACTTGCCCCTTTGTCATTCCTTGAAAGAGTTAAAGAAAGAAAGTATTATTTGGGAGTTGTGTAGGATGAATTTTTAATGTTACTTTAAGTGCACTGGACCTTTTATATTGTCCTTAATAAGTGGGTTTTGAATGTGAAAATGATAGGCGTTTGTGCTTGCAAATTGCTATGTGGTTTTTATGGTGTTTGAGCTTTTATTTAAGTTTGGGACAAATAGCAAGTAGAGCTTAAAATATAGACCCAAGTTTAAACTCCTTAATCAAAGCAAGCTCGTGATCTGGTCCCATTTGATTGATAACAATGAGTTTAACTACAGACTTAGGATTGAGTTGAGACCTAAAAAGTGATGGATCTATCCTTATCACTTACGTTAGCCATTTTATTGTATTCTGAATCATATGCCCTAAGAAATTTATGTTTGGATAAGAAGTAACATGACAAATTCCATGCGTTAATATTCTTCTATGGAAGCTTTCTTTTACTAATTAAAAATATTAAGGAGAAATACATCGATTTGTTAGCCATGTAGACACATATAACCAAAAATTGATGGTAGTTTTCAAGCATGATATAGAATATATGTATTTGTACACATATCTTATCGACATTTAATGGACTAATTTCATTATTGAAATTTTAAGTCAAAATTAATAGATAAATCAAGAATTTAGTTGTTTATAATAAAGGGAAATTTTTGATTTTTCTTTAAAAGAAAAATTTGAACTCCCAACATGTCTCAACCACATATCTTAGTGTTAGCAAACTAGTATTAGAATTTTTCACTCAACTATTACTTAGAGAATAATGTTGTAAATTGAACCAATTATTTGATAAAAAATATCAAAATATCAAAATTTAACTAGTTAAATTAATATTTAATATAATATATATACATATATTATATTAAATACTATTAAGTGACGTGTAATAATACAAAATATTAGTTTTTATATATTAATAATTTTATATTTAATTGATTTAATTATATATAACTTAGAATTTAATATAAAATAAGATTAAAAATTAATTAATTTTATATCTTAATATTTGCAAGTAATATACATGAAATAAATTAAATACAAAATATTTTGCACACACACACATATATATATTCTCAATTAATAATATTAGAATAATTTTTAATAATATTGTTTATTAAATACTTAATTATAATATTACTTGATTATCAAGAAAAAACTTTATACATTATTATACTAATTAAAAATTATAATTTCAAGTATAATTTAGATTTATTTATTTATTTATTTATTTATTTATTTTAAATTATAAGGTTATGTATATATATATATATATATATAGTTGATTCTCTCTCTTCCTAATACATACCAAAACTTAATCTAAATGTGTGTGATTACCTTAAAGGTCTTAATAAGTTAAAGTGAACTCGTAAACTCTCTAGACTTTGACTTCTAATAATTTGAGTATATTATTTATTGTATTATTTGTATAATATTATTTAATTTAAAAATATGAAAAATTAACATTTTATAATAATAGATTTATTTAAAAAAATCTAACAAGTGGTATCTAAATATATAGTTTTAAAAATTGAATATTTTTTTGTGTATAATAAAGGAAATATATACCTGATTTATGATTGTTTAATAATAGAAAGAAAAGACCTTTTCTGGTCATGGCCTTTTAAGGAATTATTGATTCCTTATTTATGATTGTTTGACTTCGCTTAAGTCAAGAGCCGTAAAATGAATTCAATTCCTTTGTATAATGAGCTTATTCTTTTAAAGGAATTGTAGATTCCCTTTAGGAAGGGAGCGGCAGCGTTTAATTTTAACAGAAAAAATATCAAGCAAAGGATTAGAGCCGTGGGTTTTGAACCAAAAACAATTTAGGGAAAAGGTTTCATGGGCTGCCGCTAGGCCGAATGATGTTTGCTGCTTTAAGTGGCGGCATAATGGCTAATTATTGAGAGCAACAAAGGGATGTCCGAAGGTTTGGCCATCAATGTACAAAAGGATCAATTCCTTTCTGAAGAAGAAAGGCACAATATGGAAATTTTAATAGAGCCTTAAAATCACGTTTATCGGTCATCAAACCCTTAGCATACGGTTGGCCCTCAAGGGCACTTATGCCCAAAACAAAAAATTGCAGTATCCCACACCTTTAGGGCTAAACCAAGCACATGTAAATTGAGTGCATTAATGAAATCTAAAGACAACCTACGTCAAAAGACCCATCAGCTTGAACACTATGGTCTTTGTTGATAATGTGTAATGGGTTATTTTAATATACATGTATCATTGTTATAATTTATTAGTTACTAGAGTGACTCGATTAATATGTTTAACATAATGTATTTATTGTGATTATAATTGGATTGTCAGTAACATGACTAAATTTGAATGTTTGAATCAACATACATACATTATCATTATAGTTTGTTAGTTACTAGGTGACCAAATTAATATATTTAACAACATGTATACATAATTATTTATTCATAATTTTAATTAAGAACTTATAAATAAAAAATAATTAAATAAATTGACATTATTAGTCATTAAAATTATAAGATTGATTTAAAGGTAAATCATTATTAGATGATTAGTAATATAATTAAGGTAAATTAATATTTTTGATTAAAAATATTTATTTATCAAAAAATATTAAATATATTTATTAAAAAAATTTAATTATCTATTAAAATTATATATGGTATTAACTTATGATAGTATGTTGTATGATTCCCTAAAGAAGAACTATAATATATGCTATTATTTTATTATTAAATTTGATTTATAATTGATTATAAGCAATTATGATTGTATAGTTGTTTTAATTCATTTACATGTTTCATTTGTTGCTTTGTTCAATAAATTAAACTTCTTAGATTGTTATGAATAAGTTAGTTTCCATTTAGTATTATAGATCTAAGCTTATACTATTAATGGATAAGTCTATTGCCATTACAAATTCAAGTAATAAGAAATAAAAGTTACATCTAAATGTAGGAATGAAACAATAGGTTCAGCCTTATATTTATAAAAGTGATTGTTGCCAAGAACATTAAGAAAACTATTTCATAAATAGAAAGTGCAAAATAATATTTGTATTTTGTGCAAAGATGGTTTCGTTTTACAAATAAATCACTCGTTGGTACTCTTATAACAAAACTCATGACCTTAAGGTTTACTAAATCTTGAACTTTATAAGAGTAAACGAGACTTAAGACTTTGGGATTCATTATAGATGACACTTTCTTAATAAAATTTATTTTAAATCATTACCTCTTGAATAAAAGCCATTTCAGATTAATTGCAACACTATAAAGAAAAAAATGGAAGGTTAATAAATTGGTCAGTATGTTCATTTATGAGGAAATGAGACTGCAAAAAGAAATGAATCACTCCATTAATCTCATGAGCAAGAAGACTAGGAATGGCATAAAAATGAAAACCAACCAATTTATGAAAGGAAAAGAACCTTTTTCTATTTCTTTGGCTAAAAAAAAGGAACCAAAAAGCAATAAATGTCACTTTTATAAGAAAGTTAGACAATATTAAAAAGATTACTTGAAATGAAAGGCATGGTTTGAGAAGATATGTAAGATTATTCTAATGTTATTATGTTTTGGATCAAGCTTAATTAAAGTTTTTTATAGTAATTGGTAGCTTTATTCCAATGTTATTACTCATGTATCCTAAAAGATGCAAAGATTCATTTTAATCAAATTTTTTTAGTTTATATAAGAATACAAACATTATTGGTTAATGTATTCTCACTAATGATGTGTGTTAACAAAAATATGGTAAAGTTTTTAAAGAATCTTTGCTTATTGTGCATCATAATATTATAATTAAGTATAACACAATGAATAAAAAATTTGCTTATTTGTGATATAAATGTTTGGATCATAAATTTAAAGAAAGATTGGAGAAATTAGTGAAAAATGAGATTCTATTAATTATAGATTTTACTAATCTTAGAACATGTTTATATTGCATTAAGAGCAAGCAAATTAAATACAATAAGAAATAACCACAAGAAACAACCAACTTCTAAAAAATATATATACTATTATTTGTAGATCTTTTAACACTACAACCTTTAATGGAGAATAATATTTTATTGCCTTTATAAATGATTTCGTGATATGGTTGTATCTATTCACCTCATTAAAAATCTCAATTATTAATATGCTTAAGATTATCAATTATAAAGGAGATTGAAAGGCAATTAGACAAAATGTATAAATCATTAAATCTTATAGAGATGGTGAATATTATGACAAATATAATAAATTAGGGTAATGTCTAGATCTATTTGTAAAGTTCATTGAAAGTCATGGCATATGTGCATAATATATTATGTTAAATATACCTTGGCAAATGATGTGATGACATAATTAGACATTAATGGACTAATTATAAGCAAAATGAGTCAGTCATCCCTATTTAAATTTTATGGATGTTTGCACTTAAAATTGCAAATACTTTATTAAATAAGGTTCCTAGTAATGCTTTTCAATGTACTCCTAAAGGAGTCTAAAGAGTATAAATTTTACTACCCAAACCATAGTTTAAGACTTGTAAAAACTAGTAATGTAATATTCATTAATAATGATAAAGTTAGTGGAAGTAATGAATTTTAGAAAATGGATATAAAAGAAATTAGGGTAAATATTGCTTTATTCGCAATAGTTCCTTCATCTATTATTGAACCAAATATTGTTCTAAAAATTTAAAAACTTTGGATGAACAAATCCCCCCTAAAAGAACTAACTCACAATTGACTAATGTAAATGAACTATAGGAATAACATTAAGAAGATCTCGAAGAGAAGGGAGATTAGTTATATGGTTTATTTATAAAAGTCATTTTGATATTGAAATTAATAAGAATCTAAGTACATTTTCACAAATTATAGAAAAGTATTAAATCTGATAAATAAATTGATGAAGTCCATGAAAAGAAACAATGTTTAAGATCTTGTCAAATTGCTATAAGTTTGTACAAGAATCAGTTGTAAAAAAGTTGTTAAGACTAAACACAATTCAAGTGGCAATATTAAATGATATAAAGTTAGACTTGTTGTTAAGATTTATTCTAAAAAAATGAAAAAAAAAAGACATTTATTACAAAAAAGATAGTCTTAAAAGCGTTATATTGAAAGAATTATAAAGAAATTCAATGTATGTTAGTGTTTACTTAAGATTGTTCCTATATAGAAAGGTGACAAATTTAGTCTCATGTAATATTCCAAAAATGATGTAAATTGTTAGAAAATGGAATCAATTCATATGCCTCTATTATTGGTAACTTAATGTATATGTAAACCTACATTAGATCAGAAATTAGTTTTATGGTTGGAATGCTAAACAAATATCAAAGTAATCTTAGAATGGATCATTGGAAAATTACAAAGAAAATGACGTACTTGTAAGGAACAAAGATTTATACCTTGTTGGATGTTTTGACAGCATAAAGCCCACATTCATTTATATATTCCTATTTAGAGGAGTAGTAACATGGAATAGTCTATCATTTTGTTATCAATTACAAAAGCAAAGTTTATGATATGATTTAAACAAATAAATCATGTATTATAACTATTATTTTAAAACTTAAGGTTGTTGATACTACTACAAAGTTATTGAAATTTTATACATTTCCATAACAATATTCTTCTTTAAGAATAACAAATGTTTAAGGGGTGTCAAACTTATAAAAATTAAAGTATTTTGTTGTTAAGGAGAAGACTTAGAAATAAAAAAATGTTTGTAAAGTACTAATTGATTTCATGATAATAGATCATAAAGAAGGTTTACAACCAATATTATATAGAGAACATGATTTCAAAACTTGTAATGATGATTGATAACATATGATGTCATAACACTCTGAACTCAATGATGTGTTTTTTATATAAGTTATGACTATCTTAATATCTTATAATTGTTTACACATTACTATTTTCAAAGTTAATAAGAAAGTTTTCATGAGTATTACTATGGACCATAATAAAATTATATTTTATATACATACCTGATGAGCTTTGTATAATAAATTGTTAATATTATAATATATTGAAAGGAGTGTTCTAAGTAAATATGGTATACCAATATAACTCATACTAGTGACTTATTATATTATGACATTATGATGAAATTATAAGATATTGTTTATTATTATTATTTGCATATAATAATTAATATAATAGATTTCTAATTAAATTAAGTTAAAGAATGTTAGAATATTCTTAAATAATATTCTTATTAAGGACTCAACTATAATATGGCTTGATTAATGAGACAAGATCTATACCTTATTGCACTAATTAAGGATTATAATGTCAAATGTGATTCAAATATTGATAGAAATATCTAATTTAAACTATGAAGTTATGTATATATATCATTGATCCTCTCTCTTCCTAACACACATGAGAACTTTATCTAAAAATATGTAATCATAGCAAAGGTTAAAAGAGAGAAGTTAGTTAGTAGATTCATGTGAACTTATGAACTCTCTGAATGCATCAATGGCTTCACCTTTTGCTAATTTGTGAATGTTATTTACCATATTATTTGTATGAAATTATTCAATTTTAAAATTCAAAAGATTAATATTTTATGATGATAATTTTATTAAGAAATCTAACATATCTAAAAAGTTTGTATTTACAAGACATGTAATAGCTTAGTAGCAATTAGCTACCTTTTCCACCTAAGTTGTACAAGTTAATTAGAGATGAGAATGTTGCTCATCTCATTTGCTAGCATTTTCTTAAGGCTCTTTAATTATGCCACGTGTTGCTTTATAAATGCACTAAGTCATGAAAATTGAACTAAGATCAGACCAAATAAATTTGAGAAAAACAACACTAATTGAAAAGTAATCTAAATGATAGATTTTGACTATAACTAATTTCTTAGATTTTTTTGGTTTGGTTTCCTAGTTTTCCTTGTCAAATTAGTTGATTCAATCTACTTTTAACAATTTTGTTAAAGATTAAGCTTTTTCATAGGTGTTCAAAATTGAATTTTAGTAACCCACGTAGTCATTATTTTAATTTATTTATGATCTTTCCATCATATTGATAGATGAATTAGTAATTGTAATTATGATTCCACATTAGATTATCAAGTTCTAAGTTGTGTTTGACATATTGGAAATCTAAGTTGTACTAAGATGTACTCTTAATTTTATTCTTTTATATATTTTTATAAGCTTTACAACATGATAATAGGGTAAGAAGGTTCAAGGACATATGCATCCAATCCACACTTTTCAAGTTTTCTTTTTGGTTTAAAATGGGATTAATTAGAGGGTAAATATTAGGTTAAGAGAATAAGCATATTGGGAATTAAGATATATTAATAAATGAACCCTAAAATATATTACTTTATTTAACTCCCCATTATTTTAGTAATTGTGTATATTCGGTCCATGACATTTTAAGTCTAAGAAATTTTTACTTCCTTAAGTTATTAAATAAGATCATTTTCTCTCTTGTACTTAACAATCTAATGTTAAGATTATTGAGAACATATGTAATATGTTATATTTTGTTATATCCCTAATAATTGATTAATTGATAAAGTGATTTACTTATATTTAATTGGAAAATTTACATAATATAATATATATGGCTAATTGATTTTGATTCATAATATATATGATAAGATCATTGAATTTGAAATTTAAATTGAGCTAACTATTAATTAAATATCTTATAATTTCTATCAAATCTTTGATTTTAGAAATATCTTGAGTGAGATCATAAGGGTTCTTGAGGAAAAAATAAGAGGATTTGGAGATTCAAAGTGTTAATAGATAATTAGAATTAGTCAACTATACCAATTAATATAGTAAACTAGACAACCTACAAAACAATAAATAAATAAATAAACAAAAAGAAAGTAAGATTTTTGGTTAAGAGTTTGGGTTGGTCAATTAGACCAATCATTATGGCCAACTAGACACGTAAAAGAGTTTTAAGCTGATGAAAGTTGTTTTTCACCTAATTGGTTGACAAGACTAGTTGCTATAATCAATCAATGTGACGAAAATGCAGAAAGCAAACTCTATGTAGAGATTTTGGATCAGTCAACCATACTGTGATTGTTTTTCTTTATGCAAAGACATCATATCATAATGGCTAGATAAACCTTTAGAAATCTATAAGTGAGTTTGTGAAACTCTTGGCTAGAAATCTTGAATAAGCTATTCATTATGTAAATCAAGAGTAAGAAAAACAAAAAAGTGTAAAGAAATTTAAGTCTCAGAAAATTTTCCTTGATTAAGTAATTAAATAAGATCATTTTCTCTTTCATGCTTACAATCTAATGTTAAGATTGTTAAGAACACGTGTAATTTGTTATATTTTGATGTATTCCCTATAATTGATTGATTAATAGAGTGATTTACTTATGTTTAATTGAAAATTTACATAATATAATTTATATGGCTAGTTGATTTTGATTCATAATATATATGTAACTATCTTTGAATTTGGAATTTAAAATGAGCTAACTATTAGGTAAATATCTTATAACTTCTATCAAATATTTAATTTTAGAAATATCTTGAATAAGATCATAAGAGTTCTAAAGGGAAAATGAAAGAACTAGAAGATTTAAAGTGTTAGCAGATAATTAGAATTAGTCAACTAGACCAATTATTATGGTCGACTATACAACCTGAAAAAAATAGTAAAAACAAAACAAGCAAAAGTAAGATTTTTGGTTAAGAATTTGGACTGGTCAATCAAACCAATCTTTATGGTTAACTAAATGTGCAAAAGAGTTTTAAGTTGAGGAAAGTTGTTTCTAACCTAATCAGTCCATTGATGTGACTAAAGTGTAGAAAGCTTATTGTGCATAGGAATTTTGGATCAATCAACCATACTAAATGTTGCAATCAACTAATACTTTAAAGACATAATTTCTTATTTTGGTTTAGATTATGATTAGTTTTCCTTATGGAAAGACATCATATCACAATGACTAGTTAAATCTTTAGAAGCTATAAATGAGTTTGTGAAACTCTTTGTTTGGTATCTTAAACAAGCTATTCATTATGTAATTTAAGAACAAGAAAAGGAGAAAAGTGTCAAGAGCATTGAGTGATGGTGTTATGAAGAATTGTTATTTTATGTGGTACAAGGTCAAGAGACTTAAGTGTAAAGAATTGTTTTCACCCACCTAAAGAAGTAGTAATTAGTTGATTGAGCTATCAAGTATTGTTGTTCCCACAGCCTTGTATGGGTTGTAATTGTTGTCAACTAGGGTTAAGTGTGCAAGAAAGTAAAGCCACATTGAAGGGCAAGAAAGTAAAGCCACATTAAAGGTCAAGAAAGTAAATCTGCTGTGTAAGGGTAAGAACGTAAATCTGCCATGTAAGCCCTATTAGGGTTTCATGGAAGAAAGTATATAAAGGCCTTGGAAGACAAAATAGATGGAGAGGGCCAACACAATTGAATAAACAGCAACCCTACAGCAACCGGCCAAAAGGAAGAGAGAGCAGAACGGCAAGAGATCAGAAACAACACCACCAGGAGAGCAAACCAGAAACGTCACCACCGGGAGAGCAAACCAGAACGTGTGACGTCCTGCAAGCAAACCAGAAACGCCTCCTGCAAGCAAACCAGAAACACATCCTGCAACCAAATCAGAAACGCACAACCAGCAAGAGGAGAAATAAGAAACAGACCACCCGGAAGTGAAGACAGTAGACCTGGTATCCGTGAGACCACCCGGAAGAGAAGACAGCAGACCTGGTATCCGTGAGACCACCCGGAAGAGAAGACAGCATACTAGAAGCGTGAGGCAGGCCGAGAGACGTGAACCAGAAAAACCAGTAGTGTGAGGCAGGCCAAGAGACGTGAAACAACAGACCAGGAGCGTGAGACTAGAACGTGCAACGGTGTGACTGATCAGAAGCGTGGGGCAGGCCGTGAGACATGAAACTGCATACCAGAAGCTTGAGTGCAAGCTGTGAAACTGTGAGACGGTGAAAGCAGGAGCTGTGTGAGACAACCTAGAGAAGGAATTCAACGAAGCATCGGAAAGAACTCAACGTATTTCCAGATTTCTTCAAGAGAGGTTAGAGAGTGTTGCGGTGAACTTCTAAGCGGCAGTGGAGTAGCCTTTCAATTCAACAGAGGCAAGACAAGCTAGACGAAGGGTAGACACAGTAAGTGACACTCTTTGTATTGTACTTGCTTAGTAATTGCAATAGTGAAAGGAGCAGAAGATTAAGACATCCATTGTAACTAGAATTATCAAGTATAGTGGATAGTTTCAGTAAGGGAGAGTCCCTACCACCGTGGATGTACGTCACATTGACGGAACCACGTAAATCTCATGTGTCCTTAATTTGCTTTACGTTCTGTGTTTTGAATTGAGTTGTGAACGCAGCTAAAGTATCAGCCAACCCATAACCTAACGAAGTCCTAAACAAGAACATCCGAATTGTCTATTAGGCAAGGTGTCTGAAAGGTGACTTTGGGGACTATTGTGATTAGTAGGTAGCAATAGATCTACCTTAGTCGAATCTGAGAAAGAGTTTGCTTTTAAGAAGAGATTGAAGTTGTTCACTTTCCTGTGAATTGCGAATTGTGGTGATACTGATTCACCCCCCCTCTCAGTATCACAAACTAGTAGATCCTAGGGTGAAGTTGGGAACTTCAAGTATGAAACCTAAAGGAGTGAACCTAAGCTCTTAAATTAAGTTGAACCATTATAAATTATTAAAAACTCTCTTTCTTCCTAGTTCTCCTTATTTTTTGTAATGTATATATTTGTTTTTCTTACTTGCTTATATTTGTTCATTGTTCATACCTGTGTTCAACTAATTGAAGTTAGGATGGAGCAAGCATCAAATGATCTTTGTCAATTAGATTCAATTCACTCCCTTTCTTGAATTGAATTAAGGAACAACAAGTGGTACAAGAGCTTGATCTCTATTTCATAAGCTTAACACTCTATAATTAATCAATGACAACCTTAGTATCCTTATGGCATGTTAAAGGTGGCTATATCCTCAAACCATTTATTTTTAATAAGAGCAATTATAACTATTGAAAAGACAAGATGACCATATGCATCAATCATATAATTATAACCTTTGGGAAATAGTTTAGAGTGGTTTTAAGAAAACCCAAAAACCCTAAAAAATGAGTTTTAGTGAAAAAAGAGTGAGTTTAGCATTGAAGAAAAGAGAATAAAAAACCCTTAATTCTAAATCCATTTACATACTTCATTGTATTTAAAGTGCTAGTAAATATAATAAGATATCTTCATGCAAAACTACAAAGGATATTTGGGATAAGTTCAAAGTCATTCATAAAGGTACCATACAAGTATAATACACCGAGATCAATCTACTCATGTAAAAACATAAGCTATTTAAGATGAATTATAATGTGAAAATCTAAAAAATGTGCACAAGATTCATTAATATTATTAATACTTTCATAAATCTTGGAAAAGAACTTAAGACACTTAAGTTTGTGAAGAAGACACTAAGATCTCTACTTGAATCTTAGAATCCTAAGGTATTTTTTATAACAAATCCATAAACCTAAGCACGTTAGGCTTTGATTAGTTAATTAGTTCTCTATTACCTTCACTAAGGTTATTAAAAAAAAAAACGAAAGGAGCTTGCTATGTTGACTAAGAGGGTCTCACACCTTTAATGAAAGAAGAAAAAAGTGGTAAGAGACATTTTAGAAGTAATTATGAGAAAGATGAGATCATTTGATATAAATGCAATAAATGTAGTCATATTACTTTAAATTATCTTAAAAATAGGAAGAAGGACAATAAGCAAACAAAGAAGGCCTACAAAACCATTTTAGATGACTTAAATGATTTAGAAAATGATTCTGATGATATTGGAATCATTTTAGCATTCATGGAAAAATAGGAAGAAGTAACTTCCAACTATGATACTTCAAATCAAATGAGTTTTTGATTAATGAGTTATATGATACATTAGATTGGATGGGAAACTCAAAGACTAGCTATAAAAAATGATGGTCTCCATGCTGAAAATGCTTCCTCGAAACATAAGAATGATTCCTTACCAAAAAAGGTCAAGTCATTCACTGAAAAAGAAAAAAGTAATGACTTGTAACATGTCAAAAGAAGGAAAGAATCATAAAACTCTTAGATGAAAATATCCTTTTTATGATAGATGTTTTAAAGCTTTAAGAATTTATTGCTTAGTTTGTTGAAAGTAAAAGGAAATTAAACATGTTGTTAGGTTCATAAAGGCCTTAAGGTGAGAAAAGTGGTTTTCATTATGCATCTCTTGCATTTCAATCCAAAGCTACTTAAAGCAAATAGCTTATATACACATACATGAGCATAACCATCTGACAATGTATTGCATGATAATGTTTATCTATCATACCATAGTAATAAATATGTATATATGTACATAAAACACTGCAAAAAGGTAAAGTATCATACATATATTTATTTTCTCATGATAGATATCATGATTATTCACAAAATAGGTATAATACACATTAATATAATAGATATCATTCTAGAGCTTGTGTTAAATGCTATTTTTTTGGTGATTATGTTCATATGCAATATTCTAGCAATTTTAGACGGAGCTTAGATGGTATGAAATATTCCCATGATAATGTTAGAAACACAAATTCTAACTCTTAATGATCCAAGAAAGTTTAGATACCTAAATATGTATTATTGTTATATAAGTATGTCTTATAAGTAGCATGAAGAAAGATGAATGGTGTCCAAACAGTTGTTGTTCTAGACATATGATAGGAATCTTAAGAACTTTTTTTCTCTTTAGATAATGGATGGTGAAATGTAACGTGTTGGACAATTCCAAATATAAGATTATTAGCATTAGTAAGATAGGTAAGAAAAATTCCTTAATGATTGATAATGTTTTATTTATCAAATGACTCAAGTTCAATTTCTTAAGTATCGATCAATTATATGATAGTGGCTATAAAGGGGCATCATTTAAGTAAAATGGTTGTTATATCATTGATTTTAAAACAAATGGTCTTTTATTTATTGTTAAGTGGTCAAACAATGTATATATTAGTATTTTACACATTGTGACTAAGACATGAGGTGTTTTACTTCCATTAATGAAAAGTTATGGATATGGCACACAATTTTAGGTCATGTAAGCCTAAAGCAACTATCAAAGCTTATTTAACACAACCTTAAAAAAGGACTTTCAAAGCTCAAAAATAAGAAACAAGGTGCATAACGTGTGTTAAATAGGTAAACAAAACAAAAACTCTAATAAGAGTAAAAAGGTAATATCTATTACTAAACCCTTATAGCTATTACATATGGATTGTTTGGTCCATCAAAAGCTTAATCATTAGGTGATGAGTCATATGCATATATCATTAAAGATGATTATAAAAGATTTGCATAGGTCAAACTTTTAACTCATGAGGATAAGTGTTTAACCTAAAGTGAATGAGTCCATATTTTCAAAAGAGGACAATCATCATATTGTTGTTTAACATGTTCCAAGAGAGTGGAAATGTGTTGGAAAAGCATGGTAAGATCATATTATTTAAGAAGTCTATGTAGATTAACCATTTGATTTTGAAAGCAAATGGGCTTTCAAACCATGTTCAGAAGTTTTCAAAAACCTTAGATGGGTTGAAGCAATAAACAAGAGCTTAATATGAGCAATTAAGTTCCTTCATGCTAAACAAGGAATTTATCAAAGGTAAAGTTAATATTACCCTTTTTATCCAATCAATCAATAAGGACTTGTTGATTATTCAAATTTATATTGATAATATCATATTTAGAGCTATGAATGAATTTGTATACAAGGAGTTTGCCAATAGTATGAAAACAAAATTTGAGATGATCATAATAGGAGACTTAAACTGCTTCAATAAGCTTCAAATAAAGCAAACAAAAGCTGAGATCTTCATCAACCAAGTTAATTATGTAAAGAAATTATTAAAAAAGTTTAATGTGAATGATTCTAAGGCACTCTTGTGACAATTTCCACAAAGTTGAACAATGATGAGAATGTTAAGGTTATAGTTAAAAAATAGTATAGAGGTATAATTGGTAGTCTTCTTTATCTTACTAATGGTAGACTAAATTTAATGTTTGCTATTTTTATGTGTTAGATTTCAATCCAACCTAAAAGAGTCTCATATAGTTGTCTTTAAAAGAGTGTTTAGCTACATGAAGGAAAATATAAGATTGAGACTTAAGTATTTTAGTGAAATTACTTTTAACTTAGTGCATTACTTAAAGTCAAACTTTGTAAGAGATAGAATTAAAAATAAAAAAAAGTACCTCTAATGCATGTTAGTTAGTAAGTAAAGTTTTGTCTCATGATGTCATAGAAAGTAAGATTTAGTTGCTCTTTTTATAACTAAAGTTAAGTACTCAGTAGTCAATAGTTGTTATGCTCAATTTTTTTGAAAGAAGTAAATTTTCAAAGACTTTAGATTATACTACTGCAACGTATTTATCAAGTGTGATGACACAAATGCAGTCAATTTGATCAAAAACCCTATACATATTGTAAAAACCAAACACATTGACATCAAGCACCATTTTATTATAAATGAGGTGTTTAAGGAAGTTATGTCCCTAAACCTTATGACTACAAATAATCAATTGGTTGACATCTTCACCAAACTTTTGAGTGAAGATAGATTTATAACCATTAGAGAAAGGTTGAGAATGATTAAGATTGATTGATCTTTCAATTATGTACTTAATATGTTTTTATTTATTCATATGTAACCTAAAGTATGATCATGATTAATATATGCATTGCAAGATGAATTGGACATTATAAACTTGAAAAATGAAAGTTGAAATTTTCTATCCAAATAGGTATGGTCAACTAGTTAGGAATAATTGGTCAACCAATATAAGTAGCTAACCAAATACTTACTTTAGATGACTAATCATGCTTTAAAAGTCCCTTTTCCCTTTTCCCTTTTCTAAAATTATGGAATCTTTTTTTCAGAAAATTTCTTTCCTTTTTCAAATCCAAAACCCTAGATCTTTCAAATCTCTATTAATCCATAAAATCAATACTTCAAAATCATCATTCTCTTAAACTCATTCATCATTGAGCTAAAATCATCATTTAAAGCAAAGGAAACCAAGCTTAGGGCACAAAAATCCAATTTGATCTCTTTAAGAACTCATAGGATTGCTATAGCAATACCTCTTTCATTGCTACTACCAATAACCTCACTAGTTGTTCCTCTTAGTCCTTCATTAACAAAACCACCAAGGAAACATTTCAATTAAACTCCATAAAAGAGATTAAAGCAAAGAGCAATGAAAAGCAAAAACATTTGCACAACATCTCTATCACTATTAAAGTCTTCATCATTGTCTCCCTCTCTAGTAGCATTAACCATAATAACATTAACTCCTTCTTTACAAGCAACTTTTGAACTATTAATTCCACCATTTTTAACAGGTCCTTCATCATCATAGAACCCAAATTCTTCAAGGTACTATAGCTATAAATTTAAAATCTTTAAAATTGCTAATGAATTTATCTAGTGCAAAAGGAAAACTGTGTATGCTAGCTAGTAAACCACTTAGATTAAATTCTTTGGTTGAGTTTGAAGTGAATTTTTTTTTTTTGAACGAGTTTACTCATTAAAAGCTAGTAAGTTTTATCACTTTTGAGTGTGAGTTGTATTTAAAATGATCAAACTATTTTTTGCTAATATAAAGATGAATGAAACTTGTACTATGCTTACTTCATAAGTTAATAGGAAGGAAATAAAAATCACTCCTAAAATGATCACAAATAATTTGAATTTGCCCTTGGTTGGAGGTGATACAAATTCTAATTATATATAAACGGAACCCAACACCAATACTAATATAGAATTGTTCTAATAAAGGTTAAGAAATTTGGACTTTTGACCCCATGATTATAAACAACCAAGAACCAAAACTATAAGATTTAGATATCACTCCTAATAACAACAACATTAAAGAAGATAAGTCTATTGAACCAACACACTCAAGTATGAAAGTTTAAAATTAGTTCTCAAAGAACCAGAGAAAATAGCTTATCTCGTCCCTCTTCCTGGTCCTTCCTTCTAGCCACCCTTTTTATATACTAACCCCCAAAAACCCTAGCTAATAAAATGAGCTTATTAAAGAAATTCGTCCAACCCACTAAATAATAAGAAAAACCCATGAAAATAACCCATTTAAATGCCCAAACATGGGATCCTAAATCCAACTTCCTTCCCAAAACCATAGTTCTCAAATTCCTCCATATATGATACATTTGTAAGCTCTAGTGAAACTTCCATCATCCTTAACTCATACCTAACAACTTCTTGATAGTAAATGTCGCATAACAAGTTGTTGAGAGTTTCTTTTATTTTCTTCGACCTTTCCCTTGTCATTGGTCTTGCAAGGTTTTGCAAAGTATTAACTCCCTTGTTGATTTAAACTTGTACAATATGAATTCCATCATTCCTGCTCTCCTCAAAATGATTTGTCCTCAAATCAGCACCTACATTATCAAAGAGAAAAGGAGAAAGGTCAGAAATATTAAATGTTGCACTCACATTATACTCACCTGGCAAGTTAAGTTTGTATACATTATCATTAACTCTTGCCACCACTTGAAAAGGACCATCTCCCCTTGGTTGCAACTTTGATTTCCTCTGTATAGGAAATCTATCATTCTATAAATGTACTCAAACCCAATCACTAGATTCAAAAGTGATATGCCTACGACCTTTGTTGGCTTATGTTTCATATTGTTTGGTTTTTCTTTCAATGTTAAGCCTAACTTTCTCATGAAGTTACCTAACCACTTCAACCTTCTTTTTCCCATCTAAATTAACCCTGTCCTGTATAGGCAATGATACTAAATCCAAAGGAGATAATAGATTAAAACCATAAACAAGCTCGAAAGGAGAATAACCTGTAGCACTATGAACGCGATTATAGGCAAGCTCCATAAAAGGCAAAATTCTTCCTAGGTTATAGAGTTCTTACCAATAACAGTGTGCAACAATGTACCTAGAGTTCGATTTACTAACTCAGTTTGTCCATTGGTTTGTGGATGACAAGTTATAGAAAACAACAACTTTTTTCCAAGTTTAACCCACAATGTTTTCCAAAAATGGCTCAAAAATTTTGCACCACAGTCTTACATAATACTCATCGGCACTCTATGTAGGCAAACAATCTCTCTAAAAAATAAGTTTACAATGTGTGTGGCATCATCCATTTTGGTGCAAGCAATGAAATGCGCCATCTTTAAAAACTTGTCAACTACAACAAGAATACAATCCAACCCTTCTTGAACCTAGGTAACCCAAGAATAAAATCCATAGAAATGTCGGTCCAAGGTTTACAAGGAATTTCTAAGGGCATATTCTTATCATGGGGCAAAATCCTAAACTTAACTTATCTATAGGTAATACATTTGGCACAGGCTCTTTCAACATCCCTTTTCATATGTGGCCAAAAGAAATGTTTATTTAAAACATAAAAGTCTTTTGAATGCCAAAGTGTCCCGTTAAATCACCCCTATGAGCTTCTCTCACAAGTAATGCTCTCATAGACCCTTGAGGAATACAAAGCTTATTTACTTTGAACAAATACCCCTCATGTCTATAGAACTTACCAAAAGCAACTTTGTCACATACAACATATATGTTACTAAAGTCAGCATCATTAGCATATAAATCAATAATGTACTCAAACCCTAGCAACTCAATACTCAAAGTGCTAATCAATGTGCACCTACGTGACAATGCGTCAATAATAACATTTTCCTTACCTAATTTGTATTGAATTACATAAGGAAAAATTTCAATAGATTTAACCCATTTTACATGTCTCATATTCAACTTACCTCACCCCTTCAAGTATTTAAAAAC
This sequence comes from Bruguiera hainesii, assembly GCA_023213295.1. Lineage (NCBI taxonomy): Eukaryota > Viridiplantae > Streptophyta > Magnoliopsida > Malpighiales > Rhizophoraceae > Bruguiera > Bruguiera hainesii. The sequence goes on from JAHOYR010000009.1 coordinate 5,421,205, forward strand.
TCATGATCAATATGAATTACAAACTCCTTAGGCCAAAGGTAATACTACCACGTTTCTAAAGTCCTAACAAGTGCATACATTTCTTTATCATAAGTTGGATAATTCAATGTTGCCCCACTTAACTTCTCACTAAAGAATGCAATAGGTCGTTTCTCTTACATGAGAACTCCCTCAATCCCAATGCCCAATGCATCACATTCAATTTCAAAGATTTTAGAAAAATCAAGAAAAGCAAGAAGTGGTGCATTACACAACTTAGACTTAAGCAAATTAAAGGCATTTTGTTGTTCCTTACTCCATTTGAAACCCACACTCTTTTTAATCACCTCAATCAATGGTGCAGTTATGGTACTAAAATCCTTAATGAACCTCTTATAAAAGCTAGCCAAACCATGGAAATTTTTCATATCACTCACACTATTAAGTGTAGGACATTCTTGAATTGCCTTAATCTTCTGTTTATCAACCTCTATGTCATGAGCAAACACAACATAACCCAAGAAAATAACATGATCCTTGCAAAAATCGCATTTCTTCAAATTGGCATACAATTTCTCTTTCCTCAAAATATCAAGCACGCAATGCAAATATTTAACATGCTCTTCTAAATTCCTACTGTATACTAATATGTCATCAAAATAAGTCATAACAAACTTTCCTAAGAAAGGTCTTAAAACATGATTCATTAATCTCATAAAAGTACTAGGTGTATTAGTCAAACCAAAGGGTATAACTAACCATTCATACAAATCATGCTTGATCTGGAATGTAGTTTTCTATTCATCTCCTTCCTTCATCCTAATTTGTTGATACCCACTCTTAAGGTCAATTTTAGAGAAGTAACATGCACCATATGATTCATCTAATATATCATCAAACTTGGGTATAGGATGTCAATAGTTAACTGTTATTTTATTGATAGCTTTATAATCAACACACATCCTCCAAGATCTATCTTTCTTTAGCACAAGCAACACTATTACTGCACATAGACTCATGCTCTCCCTTACATGTGCCTTTTTCATTAACTCGTCAACTTGCCTCTGAAACTCCTTTGTCTCCCTAGGATTACTTCTATACACTGGCTTATTGAGAATGGGAGCTTCAGCAATAAGATCAATGTGATGTTCAATCCCTTTCCTTGGTAATAAATGATCTGGGATCTCTTTAGGGAAAATATCATTATAATCTTGTAACAAAAATGAAATAAAACTAAGTAAAGATAAATCAAGGATAGTGTTAAAGAAATAAGAATCCTTGTAAAGGATCAAGATCATTTGCTACTTAGCTTGGAAGGCAACCTTAACATCTGCTCTTTTTGTAAACATACTCACTTGTTTTCTTTCATCTTCACTCTTGTGAACCTGACCACTCTTGTACTTAGCACTCTTAAATGCGTTTACCTTCTTTTTCTCTCCTTCATTTTCTTTTCTCTCAACTCTCTCTTTCTTTTTGCTTATCCTCTTCTACTCGCTTTCATAAAGTCTCACTTGATCTTCATACACCTGTTTTGGAGTCAATGGAACAAGTGTAAATGGTTTTCCATCCATGGTGAAAGACTAACGATTCTTGTAACCATTATGTAAAACATTTCTATCAAATTGCCAAGGACGGCTCAATAACAAATGCTCGACCTGTATAGGCACAACATCATAAAACAACTCGTCCTTATATCTACCAATGGAAAATAGAACCACAACTTTTTTAGTCATTTTCACCACTCTACTATCATTCAACTATTGCAAATTATATGGCCTAGGATGTTTGGTTGTAGGCAAGCTTAATTTTTCCACCAACTCTATACTCGCTACATTAGTACAACTATCTCCATCGATGATCAAGCAACATAGTCTATTTTAAACTAAACATTGAGTATAGAAAATATTTTGCCGTTGCATCTCAACATCATCCTCCTCCTTAACCTGCACACTAAGGGCTCTCCTTACCATTAAAAGCCTTCCACCCTACTTTAAATACTCTATCCCTTCATCAACATCACTAGTATCCTCTAGTAGTGGCATTTGGTCCTCATCACTAGCATCATTGTCAAACACATAGTCACCATTCTCCTTAAGGTACATGGTTCTCTTATTAAGACATTATGAAGTCATATGACCCCTACCTAGACACCTAAAGCATTTGATGTCTCTAGTTTTTTCATGGGTGCCCTCAAGTTTTTCTTCAATTTGCCCCTTTCTAGGTGGCCCCTACTAGTTTCGGGTCTATGTGAATTGGTTTTAAACTTAGAAGTTATCTTCTCTTCCTTTTTCCCTTAATTTGACTTCCAAAAGGATGAACCTAAGTTCTGACTATATCTAGAAGTGCTCCTTCCCTTAAGTTGCCTTTCAACTTTCATGGCAATATGTACCATGTCTTCAAACTCTACATAGTGTTGCAATTCTATCACATCAACTATGCTTTTATTCATCCCTTGGAGGAACCTAGTCATGGTTGTAACTTGTTATACAAATCCTTCCAATAAGAGTTAGGAACAAATCTTCTTCTCATCATAGTCTTCAACTCATTCCAAGTTTCTACGATTCGCTTAAAATTTCTTCTCCTAGTGGTAACTTATTGGTCTTATCATACTATAGCATAATCAGTGAACTCTGTCACAACTAACTTCACTTCCTTCTCCTCAGAGAATTTGTGGAACTCATATATTAATTCTATCCTTCGTTCCCAATCCAAATAGACATCAGGGTCAACTTTTCCTTGGAAAGAAGGTATTTTCATTTTAATACTATTAAGATATTTTTCTACTCCTTCCTTCACTCTATTGATGTTATCCCAACCTCTATTATACTTATCATAAATATTTACATTGCCTTTTACTCCTCTATCATTCCTATTACCACGTCCTCCTCTAAAGCCACCTCTAAAGTTTCTACTAGTATTATCACCGTCATTATAATAATCTTCACCATGTTTACCAAAGTTATGTTCAAATTGCTCCTTCATAACCCTCTCAGCTAACCTATTAAGATTGACACTCAATTTCCCTTCTATTTTATCCATCTTGTCTCAAATTTCCCCAAACATTTGGTCAATTATATCAAATTTCTACTCTAAGGATTTCATAAGTAATTTAAAATTTAGAACAACTACTTCCTCCTCTACATATGAAAAACTGTCTTATTTAATAGTAGACATTGTATATGCAAGGTTGTTAGTAAATAAAGAATATACCTCACAAAACTTACTCCCTTGTGTGTTTGCTCTCCACTTAACTATAGTAGTCCTCAACTTTTGTGTTTCACATAATGAATTGCAAGACTTTAAGAGCTCTTTCAATAGTTCTAAGTAAACTAAATTCAGAACAAACAAAATTTGAATATATCAATCCTAGACCTACCTCTTTAGGGAAGTGACATGATCAACAAGATGGGCAATAAAGCAAATAGAATGACAAGGAATTCAATGATATGAGCAGTGCAATTGGATAACAATCAATTATCGAAAATAATTGAGTAAATGACCAATTGAACAATAAAGCCTTTTTTTTTTTTTTTTGGTTAACTAATGGGTGTTTCTGTAGAAGAAACAACTATCAAAAAAAAAGAAAAAACCTAAGAAATACACAAATTTTGTTTTTTTTTTATTATTCAACTAACAATGAAGAATACACGAAAGATATGATAACGAAAAAAATATAACTAACCTAAATTAGAGCTAAGGCTCTGATACTAAATGATACAAACTCCGATTATATGTAAACGGAACCCAACACCAATGCTGGTATAGGATCGTTCTAATAAAAGTTAAGGGATTTAGAGTTATGACCCCATGATTATAAACAACCAAGAACTAGAACTATAAGATTCAGACATCATTCCTAACACCAACAACATTGAAGAAGATAAGTTTATTGAACCAACACACTTAAGTATGAAGGTTTAAAATTAGTTCTCAAAGAACCAGAGAAAATAGCTCATCTCGTCCCTCTCCCTAGTCCTCCACTCTAACCACCCTTTTTATATGCTAACCCCCAAAAACCCTAGCTAATAAGATGAATTTATTAAGGAAATTTGTCCAACCCACTAAATAATAATAAAAACCCATGAAATTAACTCATTTAAATGCCCAAACATATAGGCTCTTAAATCCAACTTCCTTCCCAAGGCCATAGTTCTCAAATTCCTCTATAGATAACACATTTACAAGCCCTGGTAAACCCTCTATCATCCTTAACTCATACCTAGCAACTTCCTGATAGTAAATGTCACACAACAAGTTGTTGAGAGTTTCCTTTATTTTATTTTCTTTAACGTTGCCCTTGTCATTGGTTCTACAAGATTTTGCAAAGTATCAACTCCTTTATTGATTTGAACTGGTACAATATGGCTTCCATCAGGAGGTAGTGTGAATTCAAGTGAAACTTGGATAATTGGGAAGTTTACTCCTTAAGAATAGTTGCAAACTACGTTTGAAAGACAATATAAGTTTAGGGCTAAAGTGTATACGTTAAGAAGCTTTCAAAGCTTCTTCTTGCCAAATAAGTTTAAGATAATGAATTTGGTTCCTTGTAACATCAATCGTACAAGAATGTATTATGATTACTTAACCTTTTTTTTTTTTTGACTTGTGCATGTTGACATACATTTTAAGGAAAGCACTTCAAAAATGGGAACCAAAAAGATAAAATAATGAAGACTTGATTTCTATAGATGATGCCTAAGGACAAAAGAAATGATTGATGACTTAGGTTGATCTTCTTTTGGACATGGATATTTGATATGACTTTATTTTGGATGATTGTACTTGTATTTGAATCTTTTAGATGCTTTGGTACTTATGCTATTTTTTGATAGCTCTACTTGTTTAATGACCATTTATACTCTAATACTTGTCTTGATCATTATGCATTTGCTCATGAGTTATGCTATTGGTTGATCACTTGATTGTTTAATCTCTTTGCACTTTTATGAATGTTCACGTACTTTGATTATTATTGTGTGTTGAATGTATTAGCAAGGGGGGCACATACTCAAGAGGAGTTCTTGTATCTTTGATTAATTTTGATCTCCATCGTAAAAAATGGTTGGCATCATCAAAAAAAGAGAAATTGTTGAGATCATGTGTAATGCATTATGCTTTGATATGTCCCTCTTGATTGATTAAGTAATTAGGTTGACCTATACATGATTGATTAATCGAGTGACTTACTCATAATTGATTGGAAATCTAAATGATATAAGCTATATATGGCTAATTGATTTTCATCGATGTTGTATATGTTAAGATCTTTGAATTTGAAACTTAAAATGAGCTAACCTTTAGTTAAAGATCTTGTAGGTTTTGTCAAATCTTTATGTTTAGAAATGTCTTGAATAAGATCATGAGAGATCTTAAGGAAAAATGAAAGAATTAAAAGATTTAAAATGTTGGCAGATAATTGCAATAGGTCGACTAGACTAGTTGCTATAGTTGATCAAATAACTCAAAGAAAATAAAAGAAGCAAGATAAAAAAAAATTTTTGGTCAAGCGTTTTGATCGATTAACTAGATCAGTTGCTATACTTGATCGGGCCTGCAAAAGAGTTTTAAGTAAAGGAAAGCTATTTTTGACCGAGAATTCATATCAGTCGACTACAAAAAGCTAAAATTGGGTAAAGATTTTAAATGGATCAATTAGATCAAGTACTATGATAAATTGATACATCAAAGACAAAATTTCTTATTTTGTATTAGATTTTCATTGATTTTTTTTTTTTTATAGAAAGATATCATATCACAATAGCTAGTTGAGCCTTTAGGAGTTTATAAAATAATTTGTGAAACTCTTTGTTAAGCAACGAGCTATTTATTGTGTAAATCTAGATCAAAGAAAAAGGAACAAGAAAAAAAAAAAAGAAAGAAAGAAAATCAAGACTAAGTGCTCTAAGTGAAAAAAGTTGAAATTATGGAAAGAGTAAGAGTGAAGTGGAGAAAAGTTTCAAGACCTGTAGCTCTAATCTTCTGAAGAACCGTTGCGTTCTTGTAAAAGTTTCTTGGAAGATTGTGTGACTCAAGGTCAAGGAGAAAAGTGTAAAGGGTTATTTTCACCCACTCAAAAAAGAAGTGATTAATTAATTAAACTCTCAAAGAAGAAATCTTGACAAGTTAATGTAGGTTGCCGGATTAAGTCAAACCACTATAATTGCTGTGCACTCTTTCTCTTCCTAGCTCTCTTTTATTTTCTACTATGCATATATTTGTTTATCTTGCTTGCTTATATTCATTTATTGTTTACGATTGTGTTTGATCAATTGGAGTTGGTATTGAGCAAACATTGAGTGACTTTTGTCGATTAGACTCAACTCTTTTCTCGGGTTGGGTTAGAGACCAACATCTAATTTGTTACAAATCTAAAATAGACAACATACAAGATAGATCAACAAGAATAATTTCTATTAATCTAAGAGAGCACTTAGAAGATTCTACTAATACTTCACTTGGCTTCTCTTGTGCTCCATGAGAAAGGTAAAAAGTGAGAGGCTTTCCACTCCCCTTTAAGTTTTGGACGACACTGAAAATGATAGGGTTATCTCCATTGAAACCTGCCATGCATAATCCTTCTTCAAGTGACTCCCAGCGGAAAAGCTATACTATTGTTGATGAGAATCATCCCCAAAATATACATCATGAAATGTGGACCAAGATGGCGTAAATGTTAAAGCTGAGGTCTATAGATGAAGAAATCGTAAGTTCACATTTCAGCTATCAATACATGAGATGAATTCCAATGGTGGGATGACTATCGTGAATTTAATTTACTTATGTCCGCTCTGCTTAATTGTGTGCTCTGAAGTAAGAATTTAGCAATTCAGTAGATTCAAATTATCCGATTTAACATGTAATTCGAGCAAAAGTGTGGTTCATATTTCAGATTATGTTGTGTTTAACTGGACTGAGAAATGGGTTTCCTCTTTGCATTCGTCCAGCTTAATTACGTTACCCATGCATGAAAATGCATTTTCATGTACATAACGCAGCCATGCTATATATGCGTTTGTGAGTGAGGGAGACTCCATTAGTTCAGGGGCGGGCAGGCGGGCGGGGAGGATAAATAAAATAAAATTGGAGTGGTGAAATTGAATAATAGGGGGCGAATTTTAGATGCTAATCATGGCTCAATTATTTTCAAGTGGATACCTTTCCTACTTCCATCTTCAATTTTGTATTCTGTTGAGATGTGACACAACCAACCGAGTCTAGTTGTTTGCTAATTTTTCTGTGCTATCATCTTTGGTCGGTCTCTTGTCGTGTTCACGAGCACTAACACGACACAATGAATCTTAATCCCTTCGGCATGCCTTACATCTTTCTATTTTAGTTTTCTAATAGCGCACTGACTTGCACACATAGAGATGATCGATAGAGCTCTCCAATTCCATTGCTTGTGAAATTAAGCGTATCTCAAAAGTCAAGAAGAGAAGTAGAAGCTTGATTTTATTTGGGAGTCTCGTTTTGTCTATCTTACATGTATTTGATGTGTCTACCAACAATTTTCCTTCTTGTTTTTCTCCATAAAGGGTCTCATTTCGCTTATTAAAACACTTGAGAGAAAAGCGAGCCGAGACCTGCTTTAAATTTTCTCAAAGAAATCAAGTTAATTTTAGGCGTGCACCGAGGTCTTCCTCCTACCATTCTCCCGGGTTGTATTTGTTGATATAGAGGAGTGGAGAGAGAGATTAATCTATCTTTAGTAATAAAGTTTGGAGGCATTTTAAAAGTGGAATCACCAGATTTTGTTTAAAAATCTCAGCATGCTAAAAGCCGATTAATTTTGTAATAGCACGTCTGGAAAAAAGTAAATATATATTATCAATTCGTTGCTGGATTGCCCCTAAGACTCGACAACTTTGAAACAAATCTTCTTCGTAATTTGATATTATTGTGGGAGAATTCTGCCAAAACTATGAGGTCAGCTCGCTGAATTCTTGATTACAAGAGAACTTTGCTTTTAAACTAACCCCCCACTCATCAAGGCGAAAGGTCGGGATGTTAATTTTAGTTTTATTTTATATGTGATTGGTTTATCAATCCATCTCTTAGCGGAAAGGAAACCTTTCATTACGCAACAAAAGAAACCTAACTTTCTTTGAGATAAACCCATTAATTGCTTTCATTGGTGCTTTAATCACTGCTTTATTATGTGTGCAAAACAAGAAAACAAAAAACAAAAAATGGTGCATATAATAACTTGAACCTAATGGCTAAGCTCCTTGCAATTTTACATTATTTAATTCTATTTTTTCTGACAACTAATTATTTCCTTTGGAGGAAAATCCAATGCAAAGAGTTCGATTATACGATGTCAATTCTGTGGGTTAATTTCAATCTGAGTACATGTGATAAGGAAACCTACTTTAGTTTATAACGCAGGTTTTTAATTGTTGCCCACAATGCAATTATAGTCGAAATATTATGTAACGATAAATACTTTGGCGCTGCATTGAAAGCAATGGGGTTCGTATTATGAAGCAATTAATTGTAATCTCAGTGTCACCTATAGCCCCACAATTTAAAACCTTGTTAGTTGTTCTTTCTTTCTCTTTCTTTTTTTCTATTTTTTTTATTTTTAGGATTTTTAGTTATCAGTGGCTTTGCATTCATTTAGCTCCTTGTCTGATCCCAAATTCACAGCCTAACTCTAATTTTTGCATTTGTCGAAACCAATTAATTATAAGAGGAAAAAAGAAAACTCATCAGAAATCCAACTTTGAAGCTCAACTGTTTGCAATATAACGATGCTCAAAGTACAACATGATTACAAGACCTTTCTCCACCAATACTAATGTTCTTAAATGCATTATATAGTTAACCCTTCTTTTCTTCTTCTTTTGCTTGGAACATTAAGAGTTGAAAGGAAGCCTTTACAGTACTATTTCATTGGTACGTTGCCGGCAGTAACACTCTTACACTCATGTATATTTCGACCCATCTAGTTTTTCCCCTATCTTTCTTCTTTTCTTTTTAATTTTTAATTACGTTGATGGGTCTAAGTAGGAGTGTTCAAAAACCGCCTTACCCACCAAAAATCACTCAATCCGAATTGTGCGAACCCGCATTCGCCAAATCCAAAGGGAAAGAAGAAGAAGAAAAAACAAAAAAGAAAAACAGAGATTTACCGCTTTTAATTTTTAAAAACCGCCTAGGGTGGATTAGAGACAATATGAGACTTTTGAAAACTGTCAAAAATAAATCTAATCAGCTTTGCTACGTTATTTTTAATATATGTACGTGTGTGTGTATATATATATATATATATATATATATATATATATATGTATGTATGTATGCATTAAAAGTCACTTAATAAAGAAATTTTATTGTATAATTTTTTCTATTCTAAAAAGTCATAAAAATTTTTAAACAAACTAATATTTCTAATTTTTATTATATTTTTTATATTTTTACTTAAATAACAAGAGTATTAATTTTTTTCTTATAGATATTTATTTTTTTACTTTATAACATAGTACTTGAATAAATATATCTTTTCTTAAAATGAATTTTTGATATATATATTTATGTTGAGGAATATATACAAATTTGAAACTAATAAATTTCTCATCTATTTTTGGGTAAATTCCTTGATCACTTATTTCTTGTGCAAATTAAGATTCCCTAAAATAACATCATAAGCTCTCTTTATTAGACTTATGAATCTAATCTTCACTAAAATAAATAACCTCATGAGAATTGTACTTCCTAAACTGCCAAAACACTTAAAACTTACACCTCATGATCGATGGCAATACCTCCACCACTGCATCTTAATCCATTTTCCTCCAAATATCTTGAAGGAAGAATATTATCCTTCTCCTCACCAAAGGATTCCCAAGAACACTCTTTGGCATCCTCCAAGTAAGAAATCAGTGGATGCCCTTTGTAGAAATACACCCCTACTAAGAATGCCTTAGAATTGCTTCGGGTAAAGATGAAGTAACAAAGCAAATGTAGAAACTAACGTTTCAGGTCACTACTCTACAAGGCTGAGCACCACTTCCTCAAGAGATAACCTTTGATTCTTCTCTTACCTTACCTTAGAAGTCTAAGATGGGCCAACTTAGGAAAAATTTAAAATACCTACCTTAAATTCTTATGATGAAACTACTAACCAAGCTGACCATTGGACAAGGTTTCATACCCTTTTATCCTTGAAATTTTTGAAATTACCATAAGAAAAACTTTCTCCATAAACTATGCAAGTTCAACTTAGAGATGGTATTCTGGGCTCTCAATCTAATTGATTACAAACATGGAATCATTAAATCTACAATTCATAACCCAAGTTGTTTATAGTAAGAGATAAAAGAAGGCCCTAATTGTAGCAATAATGGTTGACTAATATTTATTTATTTGTTTGTATTAGATTATGTATTGTGGTAAAATATAATACCTAAAATGTAGCAAAGATATCATCTATAAAGAAAAAGTTTATATACAAATTGCGTAAAAATTATATGACATTAGTATGTAAAATTGAATTACACACTATTGGAAGTTATGTTTATATTCAATTTTTTCAACACAAAATAAAAATATAAAAAATCTGCACATAGCTCAATTAATAAAATTAGTGTAGCATCATAATTTTTATTCATAATATTAACCATATTATATGAAGTGATCATTCTTTCTTCTCTAAACAGAGAGATCTCCAATTTGTGAATTCTTTCTTACTCTCTGTCTTGAAAATTAGCACTGGTGAGTTAATCAAGTTTAAGTTCATACTATCACCTTAGTCATGAAGTATATATTAGTGAGAAGTATATATTCATAAGAATGTCTGCCCATTGAAGAGGGTAGCGACGCTACTCCGTAGTTTTGTGGTAACCCGCTCCCATCCTTAGAGCAATCCGTTGGGGAGGCCAGTAGCGCTGCTCCGTGGCATGCCTCTAGCCCGCTGCTAATTTTGCGGCAGCTCCGCAGCATTGCGACAACCCGCTGCTATTCTTGGGGAGACTGGCAGCGCTGTTCCACAGCCTTGCAACAACCCGTTGCCATCTTTACGGCATCCTGCTGCCAGCCTTGTGGCAGTCCGCTGAGAAGGTTAGTAGGCGTGCAAATTACCAATCTTAACACGAGGAGGTAGTGACAATAAATAACAATACAAAACTCTTACGAATCTGGTAATTGGAATGAGTACAATCTAAATCTCTTAACGAGATTTCCATTGTCCCCGTCTACTATCCAGCAAAACTATAGCCAAGAGAATAAGGTTAGTAGAATCAGCAGGAAAAGAAGACCCTATTGAGCTTAACTACAGACCAACTTTGTGAAATAACTTGGGAGGTGTAGGATAATTGGGAGTCAGTCTCCCACGGAAAAGAAAATACCATGACTTTTAACTTTATTTTACTTATGCTATTAATAAGACAACGTCACTACGAATGCTTTACTACCACAAGTCAGTTATCCTTATAGTAATTTTTTTTGACATCTCTAATTTCAGAAAATCTAAAGAATCAAAGGTCATACTTTCACTGTTTGTATCCATACGAAATAAATAAAATAACATAAAGAGTAGTGATATTTTATATTTGTCAGACGGCCAACTTCTACTTATCTTACATATTGTAAGTAATTTCACAAAATCTCGTGAAAGAATAGATATCATAACTTATTGTACTAAGATTCTGAACATGGAAATGAAATTTATCTTTAAACACAATATTATGTATATTTTAGACATGATTTTTTTAATTAATTTATCTTTTATTACATCAATATATATAATGTTTATATTCCTATTTATTATTTTTCAAATCTTAAGGATAGATTTTATTTTACATGAAAACTGCGACTCATATCTACTAGCTCGAGGCTAACTTCGATGACTTTCATTTTTTGATTAGATCTCTAGATACGAGCTATGAATAAACTGATCAATGTGTTTGTGAAGACATAAGACTCAGAACCTAGATCTTCAATGATGGTACCTACAATGTCCTCCTCGTTTCCCTTGGACATTTTGATGAGCGAGTATTTAAGATATGGTCCATATAATTTTTTTGGGGCTTTTAAATTTTACTCACGTAAATTATTGTTTTTTTTTATTGTTATTATTATTGCTCGAGCTCAGCTTTTCCGAAAAAGGAAAAAGAAAAGGGATTTGACTCGACGAGAATTTAGCATCGATAATTGTGGCACAAGCACACCCATGATATGGAACACTAATGTTTAGTATTTCAATAAAGATGGTTAACAGGAAGATGACATTATGTTGTATGCATCATTAAGTGTTGCTCATACACGCTTGTACTTAATGGCCTTGTTTGTCATTTGCTCTTTGTTACTCCAAGTTGGCATGTCATTCTAGTACACGGTGGTTGTGATTGGTGACGGATCTAAACAAAAATTTCAAAAATAATAAATTTTATAAATAAAAATGCAATAATAAAATTAATACATATGATGAAAAATAAACGAATTATAATAATTATTCTAAATAATAAAAATTATAATTATTTTCTATGAGTTTTAAGGTTTTAAACTACCATTTTATTTTTTAAATAATAAATATATCTTTTCTTATATAAGTAATTATTTAGTTATTTGGCCTAATAGATTCATTATGATGTTTACTGTTGAAAAAGGCTTTTTTTACTGTAATTGTTGCAATCAGTAAAATTAAATTCAATTTCATACACAAATACATCTATAACATGCTTTTGCATATTTTTTTCCTTTTTAATAATGTTCATTACTAATATTTGTTTTATTAAAAGATAAAAATATTTCTGAAAAGAGTGTTGCCAAACTTGGAATAAGAAAATGCCTTATAAGAATAAATTTTTAGAAAAAAGAAATTAAAACAAGAAAAATTTCATGAAACAGTTTTGAAATAAAAGGGGGAAATTTTGATGAAAATAATGTCCATCTCGATTAAGTGAACAAATTTGCGAGGTACAAAAAATAGATTAGAAGACTCGAACAAATTATGAGAGGCAAAAATTGATTAAGTGAACAAATTAAGGGAGCAAAAAATATATTAAAGCCACTAACTCATGACTCCAACGAGCATTCAAGGGCAGAAGATGCAGATGGAGCAAGATGTTACGAATGAGTTATATATCAAATATAAATAAATTAAATATAATTTAACTTCTATATCTTATATCGGATAAAAAAAAAATCTTACATCATATAAACATAAATATTGCGTGCCTCAATAGGTTGTTTTTTGGAAAAAAAAATAATAATAATCTCGTGACAAGTAGTATTAAAGTCAAATCGACTCTAATTTTGATATTTCTTACCAAATGCTTCACCTGGAAATAGGTAGGGGAGTTCCGATTCTCGACAAGAATGTTGATAGATTCGGTGAGAGAGAATATTATAGACGAATTATATCTCGAACACAGACCTGACTCCCATATCCCATATCGAATAATATGGGTACTGTATAACTTAATAGATCCCTTTTTGGAAGAAAATAATAACTCTCGAAGAGCACTTACCACTAGGCTACATTACACTATGTCATCATAGCACATTAATAATAGGTAACTTAAAAGGGTTGGGAGGGCAATGTTTCCCGCTCGCCCCCACTTGGATCCACCCCCTGATTTCGATTTCATATTGCTATGCAGACACCTTCAAACTCATACGATTACTATAAAATACTATAACAATAAGAGAATGCTTTTCAAGAGCAAATAATTTAAGAGTGAACAATTCCTTTATATAATACTAGATTCATGCCCCACGTTGCACGGATTTTAGATACTGTCGAATATCATCGCCCTTCTTAAATATGAAATTGCAAGTTCAATCATTTTGTGTTTGGACAGTCAAATAAAAAGGATGTATCACCCATTTGAATATTGACAACTCTGCCTGCTACGAATGGTGAGCGGACTGGTTGGAAACACAAGGTGCCAATAAATTACGTGAAGGAAGAATTAAATTATGGCAGTAACTTATAGTTGATTGTACATTGTAGTGTTTCGAGTAGGTCATAAAAGCTTAAAATTTTTATATGATCGTTGAAAAAGAAACTTTTAATTAGAAAAAAAAAAAAAAAAAACCTCTTACGTTTTAAAAAGACTAAAAAGAAGTTGTCTACAGTTTTCAATATTGGCTCTCATATTTCTTATTTCTTTCATTACATAACATAATGGGTCGTCGATTATATTTTACGCATCAAACTGTGTTATAACTTGAGTCTATCTTCTTCTTTCTTTGAATCAGGCCAAGTCTATGTTCTTCGTTTGGATCAAGCCTCTTCAATTCCGAAATTCTAGGAATATATTGAATCAAAACAATAAAAGCCAGACTGTTGTTAGTGTGATCGGTTCTCTTTTTTTTTTTTGTCTCCAGAATCACAATTCAAATGATAATGTGCAACAGAAACTTTGATATTTTACAACAAGCCTTTAAAAATATTAACTTTTCCTGACACGCAAACTACAATTAAATATCTTCTTAATTCAAAATCCAATGCAAAATAATCAAATTCTGATACCTGATTTCTAAGAAATTAACTTATCATTGTCTTGACAATTGCGTTTTTGAGCTAATAATTGTGAAATTCATAAGATATGATGTTTTAGGGAGGGGGGAGAATGTGAGAGAAGTTGGCAGGAGGAAATAAAATATAGTTTTTCGAAAGTGAGGAACAGTGAGGAGAGAAACGGCTGATAAAAATTTGGAAATTTTATCAAGTAAACTTATGGGAGTTCATGACACTTATAATTATGAAGATACTTTCCCTCCTAATTTAATAGGAATCAATGAGACTCACATAAGCATTTTTTATCTAAAATTAAGGGTTGAGAATTCATACGAGACAATCAATGAGGAGTAAATACTGTTAATCTCATAAATGAAGAAAATATATCTATTCAATATTTTGTTTTACTTAATTTTTGTCTAAAAAGCTTGATAGGAGTAAATGGCACTTATAATTAAGGAGAAACATTCTCTAATAAGAACTTAATGAGATCTACATAACTAAGAGTCAAGTATTTAGACAATTATGACAATAAGGAATAAATACCTTTAATCACACAAATTATATCAATTCAATATTTTTACTTGATTCTCGTATCAGCATTTTCAACAATTAGAATTGTAGAGAAGCTTTCTTTTTACTTTTTCCAATATAATATATACTATTAGATGTCTAGTATGATTATTCACATATAATAATTATGAAGAATAATGTTTCTAATGTGTTACAATGGTAAGAAATTATTTGTGAATTAAATACTTATTATAATAAGTATATGATTAAATTTTAAAATCATAGAAATTAACTTTTTAAAATATACTAATTTATAATAATTTTTATTATTTCAAAAAATTAATTTTACTAGATTAATCAATAAGAATATAATACATCCAAAAATTATGATGCATAGATTTTAATAGTAAAAAATATGGAGAAATAAAGATTTTTATAAACTATAACTTCTATATAAATATTAAAAAATTTGTCACTATATTATATTATCTCAGAACAAGTTGTTTAACATAATGTAGTGCTATTAGACCCTATACTATTATTTTAATAAATTTTGAGCCATGTCTTTTTTTTTTTTTGTGACCTTTTTATTCTTCTTCAAGCAAAAAGAGAGAAGAAGAAATCATTCTAGATGTTTATAAGAGGTCCTTTCAAAATGAAGGATTTGATTGACTTAGGTGTTATCGTAATAATAGTTTAGTAATATTTAACCTTTTAGGCTAATGCTAATAGCAAGAAAATGAAAATTAAAAATTTGATGTGGCCATTGGCAAAGAACATAATTAGGCAAGTGCTTTTTTTTCTCTTTATGTCTTAGGATTGCATTTACTTTTATTGAAAATGATCACCAGCTTTAATTAAAATTTCAAAATATTTGAAGGATACCATGTTATGGTATGTTTAGTGGATTTCTTGTCATTTAATAGAAGTGTATAATAATGTTAATTGAAATTTCAATTTAGATAAGATAAAATTCATTAATATGTATGTATTTATGCATAAAGATAGAATAATAATTTGAAAGTTTATTAAACAAATGAATATTGTTTAGCCCATAATAAAAGTTAAGTTTATATCCCTAAAAATGACTAATGTGGAGATAAATTAACTATATTACTCTAAATAAAATCGACGCTATTAATGTTAATGATTTTTTGATAGTTTAGCCTTTCTTACACATAACAAGAGTAGGTCATACAATGGTAAAGAGTAATAAAGTGATACCTAATTATATTAAAATATACCTAATTATTTGAGATACAAATTACTAAAATAACTATTAAGTAATTAAGTGATACTACTTAATTGTATACAATTTATAATAAATTTAATTGATTTTCTAACTAAGTTAGTAAATAAAAGGTTAGTGCATAATATAAAAAGGGATGAGATTATTGACTATAAAAAATGGTAAAGAGTGATGGTAATCTAACTTGTGTAATAAGAAATACTTTGAAATAGGTTTATATAAATAATAACAAATTATTAATTAATTTTATGTACATTATTAAAATTATAAATTTCTCCTTATAATGTAGATGATACAATAATTTTAGTGAGTGGGGTTGAATTATATTTTTAATAAATTTGATATTTCTTATAAGTGATATGTTGATTAAAATGTACACTTAATAAACTCATATATATAAGAATAGTGTATAATCATTTTTATGAGATTTTAGACAAAAGTTCTAAAACTCTTATGAAAAATTTGATGCAAATTCAGAATCTAATAATATTACATTACATTTAATGACTTGTTTTGAGAGAATATAATATGATGACAAGTTTTCTTATATTTATATTAAAATTATAATTTATACAAATTTTTATTTGATTGTATTTTTTAATATCAAAATTTGTAAATTCTAATTTTTGGTTTATAGATTAGAAGGCATAAAAAATAATACATTAAGTCTTCATTGATTAATCTAATAAAATTAATTTTTTAAAATAACAAGATATTATTATAAGTTAATATATTTTAAAAGATTAATTACAACATTTTTTAACATTGATCAAATTAGTTATTTTATTATGATTGTACTTGCCATAATTCTTATGTATAAATAATCATATTAGAAATAAAGAGTTCATTCTTTCCACTTCATATGGAGATATATCTAATTTGTAAATTCTCTCCTACTCTTTATCTTGAAAACTAACACTAATGGGTTAATTGAGTTCAAGTTGTTAATGTCATCCTACTTGCTACATGTATATTAGTGTAACATTTGATCATATTTTTAGAAAATAATTATTATTATTTATTGTATTGAGACTCTATTTACTTAAGCAAAATTTATGTTTAAAAATAATATTATACATACTTCAGATATTTTTTTATTAGTTTATTTTTTATTACTTCCATATATATTATCTTTATATCCCTGTTTATTATTTTCCAACACAAAGTGGTCCTAACAAGAGGGAATATGGATATATTTAGGGGTGTTCATAAATTGCCGCCCAATCCAACACCTGGAAGACAGCATCCGCCGAAACTAAAGAAAAAGAACATAAGTATTTTTCAACTTTTTCAAAACTAGTCGACCTGATCTGCCCCGTTTTAATAGTTTTTTTTAAAAATATATACGCTGAATTTAAACGATGTCGTTTCAACTAAAATGACCTCGTTTTAATCAAGCCTGGTAGAGCCAGTCCCCCCATGTTAAAATAGAAAAATAATACTTTTGCTGATTAACACCCCTAATCAATAGTTAAGCGTCTTATACTCCTCCTTTCAGATCAATTTTCGTTCTTTTATGGACAAATATTAGTGAACACAGAAGAGACAGAGCGTGGGTCTTCTTATACATCAATTTGAAAAAAACAAAAAAAAATTCAATCTTTGATGTGTTTTTAGACAGAAAATTTGAAATTTAAAAAAAAAAAAAGTTTTTCAATGTGTAAAATCTACACTTTTTATCTCTCATCTTTGTCAAATTTTCAATCCACTTAACGAAACCGTTCTTTTTATAATATGCTTTTGAAGATCTTCATTGAAGAATAGGCTAGTAAGGGCTAAAAGAAATAGAATCTTATATACATCGCGAACATTTTAAAACTCATCGTTTACTAGGAGTGCAATGCTACTCTTTTTTTTTTGGGTATGAAAATTAATATAATGAAAAATTTAAACTTAATAAAAGTTCACATATAAAATTATTCAGTCCTATGAGTTGAAGCCCCGTACAGTAAACATTAACAACTAAATGTTAAATAATTGTTGCATAAAAGAACAATAACGATATTAATTTTTTGTCAATGAACATGTAAAGGTCACTAGCTCTTCAGGGAAAGCTACTCAGCAGTTGCCCTTTTATATTCACCACACGCATGTGAAGATATTACATTATCGGTGGTGTGAGAGTTTCTCATTTAAGAGTACAAAGTAGTGCAGCAATTTCGGAATAAATTCCACTGTATAGGCACATTTTCTAAGTAGACACAAGTAGGTGCAGTTATCTCATGCAGACATAATATGGAAAAAAAAAAAAAAATCCAATAGCTGGCCTAGTCAGTATCTCTCTTATAGAATAAGCTTTAAATTTAAAGATCAGACCATTAAAGATGAAATTCTTTATAAATTTTACAATTTTCAGCTTATTGGTTTGATTTTCACGAAAGCGGAGTTAATACAATACACGAGAAAAAAAAGAAAAAAAGACACACTTAATTCCACTCCGTATAAACAAATGGCTCCAAATGCAAAACCCCCAAAAAAAAAAAAAAAACAAAACAAAAGGGACGTACTAAACCACTTTACTGCAATTATTTCATGCCCCACACCTTTGTTTTTTTTTTTTTTTTTGTTTTGTTTTTCTTGGTTTTTCCCTTTTCTATACATAATAAATCCCAAAAACCCAACCAAATAAATATCCCTTCACCCTTGCTCCCTACCAGAGCACAAAGCCACAAACTGCTATAGCAACCCCAAGTAAAAATCTTCAACCCAACGATCAAGATTCAAGAAACCATGGCATCCTTCGCGGCGACGATGGTATTATTACAACTACTTATAACCAGCTCTGCGGCGACCATCAAAACCACCACAAAGAAACCTACTTTGTATCCTAATTTTCAACAACTGAACGTGAAAAATGCAATCGCGGGAGCAAAAACAGGGCCCATGTTCAGAACATCCAAATATCAAGAACCATTGAAGAACCAGAGTGGCAGCGAGGGTGAGCTGAAGTGGAAGCTAAAACTAGTCCACAGAGACACTACACCTTTCAACAAGAAGAAGTCACAGGGTAATCACAGCCACCTTTTCCATTCTCGCATGGAAAGAGACGTGAAGAGGGTGGCCAGCCTTGTCCGCCGCCTCTCAAGGGGCGGCAGCGGCGGCGCCAGGTATGAGGTGGAAGGGGATTTTGGGTCGGAGGTGGTTTCGGGTATGGACCAAGGCAGTGGAGAATATTTTGTTAGAATAGGAGTCGGTAGCCCACCAAGAAGTCAATACATGGTTATTGATACGGGTAGTGACATTGTTTGGGTCCAATGTAAGCCCTGCACCCAATGTTACCATCAAACCGACCCGTTATTTGACCCGGCTGATTCGTCATCGTTTAGCGGTGTTTCTTGTAGTTCCACCGTCTGTGATCAGATTGAGAACGCCGGCTGCCGTGCGGGTCGGTGTCGGTATGAGGTGTCATATGGTGATGGGTCGTACACAAAAGGGACCTTGGCCCTTGAAACACTTACAATCGGGCGGGCCTTGGTTCGAAACGTGGCTATCGGATGCGGGCACAGGAACCGGGGCATGTTTATCGGGGCTGCCGGATTGCTTGGACTGGGAGGTGGATCGATGTCATTTGTGGGTCAGTTGAGCGGTCAAACCGGGGATGCGTTTAGTTATTGTTTAGTGAGTCGGGGCACCGATTCGTCCGGGTCATTGGAATTTGGGCGTGCAGCAATGCCCATGGGTGCAGCATGGATCCCTTTGATCCGTAACCCACGGGCCCCGAGTTTCTACTATATTGGGCTCTCTGGTCTTGGAGTGGGAGGCACGCAGGTGCCCATATCCGAAGATGTTTTCCGAGTATCTGAATTGGGGGATGGCGGTGTCGTTATGGACACGGGGACAGCCGTCACTAGACTCCCGGCAGCGGCATACGGGGCATTTCGCGACTCTTTCATTGAGCAGACTGGAAACCTTCCGAGAGCATCCGGAGTGTCCATATTTGATACTTGTTACAACTTATTCGGATTCGTGTCAGTTCGGGTGCCGACCGTCTCATTTTATTTCTCGGGCGGTCCAATCCTAACCCTCCCGGCGAGGAACTTTCTAATTCCAGTTGACGACGTGGGGACATTTTGTTTTGCATTTGCTCCTTCCCCTTCAGGGCTTTCTATCATAGGGAACATTCAGCAGGAGGGGATTCAGATTTCCTTTGACGCGGCTAATGGTTTTGTGGGGTTTGGCCCCAGCATTTGCTAGCCTGGCTATGAAGTGGCACGAGGCGCGAAGGGACTTGACCTTTGCTGGTCCTTGGTTAACGTGCTATAAATGTAAAATTATTTCCTCCTCTAGTTCCAAGTTGTGCATAGTGCATACATGAGAATGAATGGATCAATGCCACGTAACCACGTTCCTTGTTTATTATTGTTGTTGTTGTTGTTGTTGTTGTGGTGGTGGTGGGGAGCAAAAGTTTTTGCTCTTCTGCCAAATGAAGTGGTAGTAGGTGCATGCGAAAACAATGTGCTGATTCATTAAAGATGGTGGGCAAAGAGGAGTGTATATAATAGAGTCAAACGTTGCCGGCAGCGGAAATTTTTGCGGGTGGTCCAAAAGGACCAGAAAAAGGCTAATTTGCTGTAGTGTTAGAGTCGCCTTTTTGGTCATGTGAGGTGATTGCATCCAAGACAGTCCTTTTTACCCCTCTCCATGCTATGCCAGACATAATTCAGTCCGCAACATCTGCTCATTGTCCAACATCTTTATTTCGTGTATCTTCAAACAGAAAGATTCCCCCTCTCCCCTCCACGGAGGGCTATAGGGAGTTGAAATCATGATGGAATGGAGCCACCGCTTGGGTGGACGTGCGAAGGGGTCACTATAGGGACTGCGAAGAACACCCTTTGGCGTATCCTCAGTTTGGGTTCTGCATATTCAAACAATGACTTTCACAAATGCTCTTGCTTTTTTCCTCTTTTGACGGCAGAAAAGATGACAACAGATGGAAGTTTTTTCGATCCATGTAACAAATGGAAGTTGAAAGACAACATTTTTGAGTGCTGCATACTGTCACTTTGTGTATTTAACCCTCTTACGATTTTGGGAGCACCTCAAAGTCCAACAAAAGAAAGTTATTTATTTGATGAAATTGGTGAAAGGGAGGAGGGTAATCAATAAAGCTTTGGTAAAAAATTATTGGGTGCCATTGGAGACATTTTACTCGCAATTATCCTGCACATTCCTTAACAAGGAGACCGGGTCCTTTGTGTCAGCACATCATATAGTGCACATGAAGCTCTCACAATATAGGGTTGGGAAAAGTATTAACATGATTCTTCCACTGTAAAATTTGAAGAAGGGGACAAATTTACCCTCGAGATTAGACTTGATAGCCTATCTAAAGATCCCTCGGCGGCTTGACGGACTGGAAGACATTTTGCAAACATTATTTATAAAAGCAACTAAAAACATGAAGTCCCCTCAACTCACTCTTTTCTTTTTCTTGTTGTTCTCCACCATTTCTTCTCTCTCTCTCTCTCTCTCTCTCTCTCTCTCTCTCTCTCTCTCTCTTTATTTTTTCTGATTTTGTTCGTGGAGGCCCATGAGCAACACAAGTAGGAAAGAGAAGTCCTCTTCTATACTCCTTTCATTCCAAGCATGTATAGACAGTATTTGATGCCATTTCTCATGAAATAACCAGCAAAGAGACTTTAATGCTAAGGGTAGCAAATAAAATTTTGTTTGATATAATATCACACGCTGTAACTGGTCGGTATATGGTATAGTCAAAAGAACAAGGAACAAAAAGTTGGAGCTTATATAGAATCTATAGGAAAACAACCCATAGATCCTTTAAAAAGAGAACTTAACGGATTCCAGTTTCTTTCTCAACTGTCATTATTAGAATTCCAATAGCATCCAGCATAGAAAACCATCTAATGAGATGATTGATTCAATACTCTCACTACCTACATGATGGAGGGCTATAAATCTCCTCATGCAAGACATACATGTTTAATGGAACAGGATACATATGTACATTATGTAAAATCTCATATATAAAAGGGAATGTTACGTTTATATCTAATCTAATAGCAATACAAAAAAGCAAAAACCAAAGAAAAACACGTGAATTTCCGTTTTATTATGCACAAAGTTGAGCAAAATATCTAATGATTCTAAATCTCTCATAACTAAAGATTCCCACAAGAACTTAGGCTTTTCTGTCCTTTTCCTCTCACCATACGCTTGAATTTAGTCACCCCATTTAGTAGGAGCATTTGCAAATCTACATTAGACACATATAAACCAATGCAAATGTGGCTCCTTCAATATATCTTTTATTAGTATTGCGTTTATTCTACAAGGAATATCCTCATTTTTTTATTCCATCATTCCCAAGAGTGATCTCATATCAATCTAAACATGCTCACCTTTGCTACACTTGTTCTTTTTAACATATTGTTCTTTCACGCCTCAACACTCTCCATTGTACAATGTTGTTGGCCTAATTGTCATTGAGTAGAATTGGTCCTTTAATTTCATGGGAATCATGCGGTCGCACAAAACTCCAATAGTACTCCATTTCAGTCATCTAGTTTTCGTCCTATAAACGAAGTCCTCTCTATGTTACCATCCTTTTGAATAATAGAATCTAGATAACGAAATTAGATGCATTTAGGTACTTTTGCATCATCTAATCTAATTTTGTACCCTACTGCTCTCCTAGCATTATCAAAATTATAATGCTTATATTCTATTTTTGGACAACTCATCCCTAAACCCTTCGGTTCTAGGATATCCCTCCATATTTCTAACTTGTGGTCTAATCCCTTCCTAATTTCATTTGGAAATGACATGCACTGCAGGACATAATCCTAAGTGTCCTATCAATATATCCACAACCAATACAAATAGAAAATGATTTAGAATCGCTCCCTAGTGCAAACCAACGTGATTGGGAATTCTGATGTCTCACCTCCTATTTTCCTGATATTGCTCATGCATACATGTTCTTCACTAGATTAATTCCCTACTCAAGCTTAAACTCTAGTTATGCTTAATACTCGCTGCTAACCCTAATTTTCTAAGTTTTCTCTTATCTTGCCATGTTTTGACGAGTAGGAAGACTCCAATCTGTCCTACATCACAATACCTATGCAATAGAATTGGTTGTGCTAAACCTCACCCCGATCAAACTGATAAGACGGCTGATTAAATATTAACGTCCTTCACATTGATTGCAATAACCTGGAGACAAAGAATTAAATCATTTTCTTGTTTTTTTTTTTCTTTCCTGTTTTTGCAATTGACTCTGTTGTATGTGAATTTGGCTATTCTCCAAAACTCACATTCTTGCTTGCCTGTAAGTATCAATATCTACATTTCATGATGAACATGCCATGCAATCTAAAGGAAAAGAAATCATTTCGTCTGTGCCTTTTTAGCCTTTAAGCTGTATGATGATATATAAATTGATAAAAATTTTATCCACTTTAACATGGACATGCATAAAATTAAAACCATACTTTTCTATCTATGTTCATATGTCCGACTACTTCTGAGTGTTCTTCACTTTTCAAATTGAGATAGAGTGATTCTTGAATACTTTATTGCATGCAAACACAAAAATGCCACTATATTGGCCAAAAAATAGCTGTAGTGTTGGCGATTCAAAAATACACAAGGAAAAACATCATACACCGTCCTTAAATAGCACAGTAAAGGCTATTCTACAATCAATAGATGATCCTTAACATTCACTTAAGGATTTTAAGGCTATGCCAAATTAGATCCAAATACTAATTAGGTAGCCTGAAAATTTACTCCTCTCCAGTGCCATGTGAAGCCACAAAAACCACCAAATAACTAAAATAATGCCTAGCATTCCAGCTCCGCAAGATCATTTTGTTGGATTACTTAAACAAAAACATTGTCATTAAACATTAGTTTCAAATCTTGAAATTGGTTATTTTCATATAAATAATATACTTAAATTTGTAGAAATTAAAACTATTGGCATGATTGGAGAGTTTAATTTAATAATTGATTTTTTTTAAAAATTTTTATTGTAATTATATACTTTTAAATAAAATTTTTGTACATATTAACAAGAGAAAAGATATAGCTATATATACACAATTATGCAGCTTAAATGGAATGTCCATCAATAATACAATAATATACAAAATTGGTTTTTACTAATTGAGTCACATTATAATTGATTTCTTAATAAAAAAATATTATTTAAAAATATTTTAATACTATTAATTAAGAATATTCTAATATTCTCTCACTCGATTTTATTAAAATATATTAAACATTATGCAAAAATAATGATAATAATTTTTTATAATTCTATCTTAATATCAAAGTATGATAAACTATTAAATGTGAGTTATGACGATTATATCCCATTTATTCAGAATATATATATTTTTAATATACTATGACACTTATGATCTATTATACAATACTTATAAAATATAGAATTTCATAATAATTTACAATAATATCTCATAAAAATTTTCTTATTAATTTTAAAATAATAATATGTACATAATTATAAAATAATAAATAATAAATAATGTGTCAGAAATATATTATTGAGTTTAAAGTGTTGATATAATCATAAATTATCATCATTACAACTAAGTCCCATTTTAAGAACATACTTTCTAATTAACTTTGATTGTAAACTTTTTATCAAAAGATCTGTTATCATGAGATCTATATTGATGTATTTAATAGACACTCTCTATTTTTGAACTTTGTCTTTAATGATAAAATACTTCAATTCTATATACTTAGCACCCTTTGAATATTTATCAATTCTAAAGAAAAAGACTTGTAGAATCATCATAGTGAATTTTTAACAACATGATAATGGTATTAATAACCTTAGGAGGTCTTGAAGATCAGAATGTAGTTGCAAGATCAAGTGCTAAATCAAAATTTCGAGTAATGACCCAAGGAATATGTGAGTTATTATGACTTAAAATCATCCTAGAAGACTTGAAAATCAAGTGGAAGGGTTCTACGAAGTTGTATTATGACAATAAATCAGCAATTAATATTGCACATAATCCTGTACAACATGATAAGATGAAACATATTGAAATTGACAGACATTTCATCAAAGAAAAGATAGAAAAGGGATTGATTTATATGTCCTAAATATCTTCCGGAGATCAACTAGCTGATGTATTAACTAAAGGACTTAATGGCGGGATCTTTCATGAAATAATCTCCAAGATAGGAATGGAAGACATCTATTCCTCAGCTTAAAAAGGAGTGTTGAATTATCTTGATTTTTAAGATCTGATTATTGGGAATATTTAATCTTGATTTTTTGGTCCTAATTATTAGAAAATAATTATAAATAATTAGTTAGGAAATAATTTATCAATATCCCTTAATTTGTGGGATTATGATTTATCAGTATCCCTTAATTTGTGGGATTATAATTATATTTTACAAATCTAATTTTTTCCTAATTAGTATTCGTAGAAATCCTATAAATAGTTTTGTAATCCTAGTACAAAAATATTAAGAGTTATCACAATTCTTTTCTCTAAATTCTTCAGTTTTTCAATTTCTAGAACAACATTTAATGTAATTGTGAGTAAAAAAATTGTTATAGATAAAAGAATTTACCCTAATTTCTTTTATGTCCACCTTTGGATATTTATCACTCCTATTCTTAATGAATCTTATATTATTAGATTTTACAATTTTTGAATTATAATTTGAGCAATAAAATATATGTTATTTAGACTTTTATGAGTAACTAATGAAGTAACCATTGATTATTTGAAAGATTAATTTCCTTTTATGTGAATTATAAATTCTTTCTTTTGTTAGGCAATTACAGATATGTAGATGCCAAAAGTATGGTTTCCTTTATGTCTATATTTTAATAATAGTACTTTGAATTGTCTTATAAGGAACACTATTTAACAAATAATTTGCAATTTTTAATGTATACATCCATAAAGATTTAGGTAAGGAGAAGTTACTTATCATGCTCCTAACTATATTTATTAATATCTGATTATGCTTTTTTGCCATATTATTTTATTGAGGTGTGTTTGGCATAATACTATGTATATATGTCATGACTTTTGAGAAATTTTG
Organism: Bruguiera hainesii; assembly: GCA_023213295.1. Lineage (NCBI taxonomy): Eukaryota > Viridiplantae > Streptophyta > Magnoliopsida > Malpighiales > Rhizophoraceae > Bruguiera > Bruguiera hainesii. The sequence continues at coordinate 5,447,481 of JAHOYR010000009.1, forward strand.
TAAATTGACTTGGATACTTACCTAATTCATTGTATTTACCTTTATATTCACCATCTCTATTAAATCTTACAAATTTCACCTTTTTGTCTAATTACATTTCAATCTCCTTTATATATACTTCAAGAGCATTCCAAGATTGAGATTTTTCATAGAACAAATAAATATGATCATAACATGAAAAATCATATATAAAGGCGATAAATAAATAAATAAATATATATATATATATATTATCCATTAGAAGATAAACTATCAAAAATTTTGCAAATATCAGTGTGTATAATTTCAAGAAGTTAGGCACTTCTTATGACCACTTTCTTATTATGTTTAGTTTGTTTACCTTTAATGTAATCAACAAATGTTCCAATATTAATAAAATATAGGTTCAAAAGAATAATATTATTTATCAATCTTACTAATTTTTCTTTGGATATATGACCCAAATGTTTGTGCCACAAGTAGGTAGAATTTTCATTCATGATACTATGCTTAAATCCAAAATTATGATGCACATTAAATAAGGATTCAACAAAAATATGATTAAATTTCAATTTATATAAACCATCAATAAGAATACCTGAACAATAATACTAGTATTCTTATATAAATTAAAACTACTATATCCAAATTTAATATTTATTCCATAACCATTCAATTTAAAAATTGACATAAGGTTTCTTCCAAATGATAAGTCCCTATGCCTTCAATTGGAGCCTTTATAAGATCTTTTCATAAAAAGAAAATCTTCAGTTGAGTTAGTGGTTTGGATCATGATGAATCCCTACATCATATTGGATATATGACTAGTAACACTAGAATTAAGCCACCAAGTATCATGAGAAATTTTAGTTATATTTGATTTGAAATATTAAGGTATTAAATTTACTTTTCTTTTTGAACAAAACCTTACCTTTTGGGTAATCTTTTTGATAATATTTAGGCTTTTTATAGAAGTGACACTTATCACCCTTTTGCTCCTTCTTTTCATCCTTAAAAGTATAAGTAGGCTCTTTCTTTTTCTTGAACTGTTAGGCTTGCATGTTGACTACTTTCCTAGCCTTTTTGCCAACAAAATTGATGAAATACCTCTTTTGATTTTTTAATCTCATTTCCTTCTGAACAAGCATACTTGCCAATTCATTAACATTTCACTTATCCTTTATAATGTTCTAATTAATTTGAAATTACTTATACTTAAAAGGTAGTAAATTCAAAATAAGTTACACTAGAAAAGAGTCTTCTACCATTAATCTTTAGGCCTTAAACCTTATTGTAATATTACTCATCTTAATATTATACTTTTGTATAGTTTATGACCTAATAAATTTTATGGTCGTGAGCTATGCCATCAAAATACTAGTAAGTGACTTGTCTATAAAATGAAAATGTTTTTCTACAAACTATAAATATTTTTTTACACTGTGTTTGTGGAATAATTCTCTTAATGTTATTGGTAATAGTTATTTTAAGAAACATAAGACTTAACTTGTTGCTCCATTCCCATTCTTTATGATGTAACTTCTCTACCCCATTACTTGAATTAATAATTACAATAGACTTGTCAACTAGTAATGCCAAGTCAAGATCTATAACACCTAAGTGAAAATTAAGACTTTTCATGTTATTTAAAGATGTTTAATCCATTGAACACAACAACAAATGAAGCATGCGAGTGAATATAAATAACTACATATTCATAAATCTTCATAATTAATTATAAATTAGATTCAATTAATAATGAAAGTGCATAATAGTTTTCTTTTGAGAAATATTATAATACACTATTATAAATAATACTATATATTAACTTTAATAGATAAATTAACTATTTCACCTAAATATATTCGATATCTTTGAATAAATAAATATATTTAATAAAAAATATTAATATACCTTAATCATATTATTAATAATGGAATAATAATTTACCTTTAAGCAAATCTTGAAATTTTAATAATTAATAATGTCAATTCATCCAATCATTTTTTATTCATTGGTATTTTATTAAAATCATAGATAAATGAATGTTTAAGCATGTTATTAAATATAATAGCTTGATTATTCTAGTGACTAACAAATTATATTGATAATGCACACATGTCAGTTCAAATATTATAGTTTGGTCACTTTGGTGATAATAAAACTACAATAATAATATATGCATGAACTAAACATAATAATTTAATTACTTTAGTGATAAATAAATTATAATAATTATACATTTATATTAAAGCAACCTATTTTTTTTTTATTATCAAAATACATAATACGGAGATTAACAGAAGACTTGGGCTTAGTGCCTAATGGAAACAAATTTAGGTGTCCTCTAACAATTTCTTGGCCATAAAAATTAAAAATTCCTTTTTTCTTAATTAGTTACATAACAACCATTATTAAAGGCTTAAAGCCATTGATAATTCCATAAACTTAACTATCTTTTAAATTGTATAAAGGAATTTATAGTTCCTTTTAGCCGAAGTTTTTTTTTTAATTTATTAATTAAGTGTTTTAAATGTCATACTTAGGCTACTTATTTGCACAAAAGAATTAATAATTCCTTTGAACAACTATAACGATTATAATTTCAAAATAACAAATCCTTAGTGATATATAATAGCTTATTCTAGGCTTTAAACTTTAAAGATTTCAATAGTTACAAAAACATAAAAACCTCATTAATTTCTTTCTATCAAAGAACAATTATAAATTAAGTAGATATGATGTGAACCCCAAAAGACGTGATTTAAGGATGTAACACACACAATGAATCAAACAATACCTAGGAAAGTTAAGTCAGATTTTAATCACACAAATCCTAAAATTAATATTCAAAGGAATATAAACATAAGATATTAAAAAGAATATAGTCATCATATTCTAGAAAAGAAAGGAATTTAGAATGATAAGTTGAATTAAATGTCATAAAAAGAGTTACTTCTTAATAAGTTCCTTAATTCTTAAAATAACAGAATGAGAAAACTCTCACTTTTTATTTCGCTTAATTGTCTGCTTTTGAACTTATAAGGAAGTACTTATTTGTAGGCTAAAATAGCAAATCTAAAAGAGAAATAAATTCCTATTTAGGACAAACTCCTATCTAAGACAAATTTTTATTCAGAAAACTTCTAATTTTATAACAAATACTTATTTAAGACAAACTCTTATTTAATAGTGAGTGCTATTATTTAACTCTGGCCCATTATGCACTTCAATCATATTAATAAAGCATTGACTCTCTTTCAAGTTTGAATTTGCACCATTTGTAACTTGGTTGGCCCAAATGTCTTCAATCAGTTCATTTAGTACTTCTTTTATCTTTTTAACTCTAGGTTACATTATTAGATCTTTTGGAATGTGTAATGGATCTCTTGTATCCTTTGAAACCTTCCACACATCATCTCCAAATTTCTTATTATTCCTTTTTTCCTTGAAAGTATTGATCATTGAATCATCACTTATATCAAAAGGAGAAAGATTAGAAACATTAAATGTTTCACTCACTTTATACTCACTGGAAAAGTCCAACTTATAAACATTGTCTTTAATTCGTACTAGTACTTGAAATAGACCATCTCTTCTAGGCTATAACTTTGAATACCTCTAATCTAGGAACCATTCTTTATGCATATGCATCCAAACCCAATTATTAGATTCAAACACCACCTTTTTTTTTACTTTTTATTAATATGGGATGCATATTGCTTAGTTTATTTTATGATATGTTGTCACACTTTCTCATGCAATGTCTTTACCATGTTAGCCTTGCATTCACCATCTAAGCTAGCATACTTATTAATAAGTATAGGCACTAAATCCAAAGGAGTCAAAGGATTAAAACCACATATAATTTCAAATGAAAAGTAACTAGTAACAGAATAAATACTCCTATTATATGCAAATTTGACATATGATAAACAATTTTCCTATATTTTCAAATTCATTCAAATAATAGCATATAATAAAATATAAATAGTTCGATTAACCACCTCAGTTAGCCCATCAGTTTATGAATGATAAGTAGTTGTAAATAATAATTTGGTACCTAACTTACCCTATAAAGTCTTTCAGAAGTAGTTTAAGAACTCTGTATCCTGATCTGAAACAATACTCTAAGGCATGCCATGCAAACATACTACTTTTTTAAGAAATAATTCAATCACATTGTTTGCATCGTCAGTTTTAGAGCATGAGATGAAATATGTCATCTTTAAAAATCTATCAACAACAACAAATATAAAATCCTTACCTCTTTTTGATTGCAATAACTTTAGTACAAAGTTCATAAATAAATCAACTCAGAGATGGTTAGATATGAGTAAAAGGGTGTACAAACCATGAGGTAAAATTATAGATTTAACCTATTTGCATATTATTTATTTCTCATGTACCTTTTCAACATCTCGTTTCATGTTTGGTCAAAAGAAATGTTTAGTTAGGACATTTAGGGTTTTCCTAACTCTGAAATGACCCGTTAAATCATCCTTATAAGCTTCTCTCACAACCAATTCCCTTAAAAAACTCATAAGCAAGCATGAATAATTTTCCTTAAATAAGAAACCCTTATGGCTATAAAACTTCTCAAAGGATGACTTCTCACATACTTCATACACATTAGCAAAGTTAGGATCTTCCAATAGATATCCTTTAAGTTCCATCCTTCTTGGGTATAAGTGGAATAGTAACCGCACATAAGTGCCTTAGCCTACCTTTAAAGCTCTTTTGTCTCCTTAAGATTACTCCTATATGCTAGTTAGTTTGGAATGGATGCATCAGGGATAAAATCAATTTGATACTCAATTCCTCTCTTAAGTGGTAATTCACTTAAAACATCCTTAGGGAATACATCTTCAAATTCCTACAAAAGAGAAGTAACAACACTAGGTAAAGATGGAACAAACTAATTAGTATTAAAATAAACCTCTTTGTAAAAAAGTACAATCATAAGCTATTTGACATAAAATGCTCTTTTGAAATCACTTTGTTTTGCATAAAAAATTTCTTTTTTCTTCTCTTTCTTATGTCCTTATTTTTTCTCCTCTCTTTTCTATTTCAATTATCCCTTTCTTTTCAATCTCTCTTTTCTATTCACTCTCATTTTTAATTTTTAATTGATCTTTATAAGTTTGTTGAGGTGATAATGGTACAAGAGTGACGAGTTTTTCATTCATTATAAAAGAATATTAGTTCTTGAAGCCATTATGTATAACTTGTTTGCCAAACTGCCGTAACCTTCTTAATAGAATATGACCCACATGCATAGGTACAACATTACATAAAACTTTATCATGGTACCTTTTGATACATTTACTTATTTACCTTGACTTCGCCACTTTTATTAAACCATTAAAGCTTATATGGTTTAGGATACTTCATAATTAGTAAATTCAGCTTTTCAACCATAATTATACTAGTTATATTAGTGCAATTCCCATCATTAATAATCATATTATATACCTTATCTTTTATGAGACACCTCGTATAAAAGATATTATCTTGTTACCCCTCATTCTCTTCACTTGCACATTCAATGCTCGCTTTATGAGAGCTACTATATTAGCCAAATGTTTTTCTCCATCACTTTCATCCTTCAATAATGGCACAAAATCATTGTTTTACTCACTTGTAGTCTCAACGTCACCATTATCTCTTAAGAACATTACACGTTTATTTAGACATTAAGATGCAATGTGACCCCTTTTTAAACACTTTAGACATTTAATATCTCTATTTCTACTTGGTTGGGGATCAAAATTACTTACTTCCTTACTAGAACCTATATTCTTACTCTTGGATAGCTCGACTTTGGACTTATAATTATCCTTTTTATCTTTTTTACTCCAATTCAGCTTCCAAGATGAAATAAATCCTGAATTTTGCCTAAACCATATGAAAGCCTTTTGTTTATGTTGTCTTTCAACTTTTATTGTCATATACACCATGTCTTCTAATTCCACGTAGTCTTTCAACCTTCTTCTCCCATTATAAGTACACCTTAAGATCATTTTTACATTGGAACAACAAAATTGTCATTTTAATTCTGCCTAAATTAGGGTCATAGGTGCCTTGCCTCCAAAAATCTCTTTGATCCTTTCTATTATTGGTAATTCTAACTACATTAACATGATCATTAAATTTATCATCTTCTATATCATCTTTATGGTCATAGGCTTGTCTCATTTGCCTTTTTGCATCAGGAACCCCATAGTTCTCATGCCTCTTTTGTTTTTAGAAGTTATAGTATTACTTTTATACAAAATAATTAAAATACCTCACAAATAACTCTCTTATATGTTTCACTTAAAAAGGGTGTCCCACTCCTTCATATTTTACACTTTTTATAACATTTTTTAATATGAACTTGCACTCTTACCTCTTACTACTCAAATTTCCCCTTTCAATTCCTTAAAAAACTAAACAAGTTAAATTAAGAGGATTGATTTTTAATAGAATAAGGTGAATGCAGTAAAATTGAACTAATTTAAGAATAAGGAGTCAAAAAAAAAAAGAAAAAGGATGTCTAGGCAAACAAATTTAATGAACTAGACTCACATAAATCAAGATAGAGAGTTAAATCTAGAGGACAAACCTTGATAACATAATAATAAAATAAATGGTAGAATTATAGATGAGTAAGAAAATTATATTATTATTGTGAACAATTTGACTAAACTGTTTAACTTCTATTAATAACTTGAGCTTGATACTTTTTTTTTGTCCCTCTTCTTTTCTTTTCTTTATTTTTGTTCATGGCCTTTTTTTTTTCTTTTTCTTTTGCTTAACACAAAAAAATGGTAGAATACTTAAAGACAGTAAATGGAATTAAAAAAAACACATTTTGGTAGTTATGTACTCAAACAAATGAGAAAAGTAAGAAGGATTGTAAATGAATAGATTAACATAATCAAATGGTAATGTACTGAATAGTCAAACTAAACAAAAATAGATAAATTACAAGGTAACAAATTGAAGAATTAATTGAGCCATCTTAATTTAGAATCAAACTCTGATACCAATCGATGGGTTCGATAGAGGAGAATGTAACAGGTGTATCAGAGTAATGGATTGGTCCTTAGGTATGACTTGACTCCCATATCAGATAGGAAAAGGGGATCCTGGGCCATATAAATATAGGTGTTGCATGCCCCAATAGGCTGCCTTTTAGGGAGAAAGTAATAGTCCCGTGACAAGTGGTATTAGAGTCAACCCTGACTCTAGTGTTTCCCACCAAGCATTCCATGTGGAAGGAGTAGACAAGGGGAGTCCTTGATTCTCGACGAAGACATTGATGGATTCAGTAAGGGAGAATGTAACAGGTGTATCAGAGTAATGAGTTGGTTCTTAAGTATGACCCAACTTCCACATCGGATAGGAAGAGGAGGATTTTAGGCCATATAAATGTGGACATTGCATACCCTAATAGGCTGCCTTTTAGGGAGAGAGTAATGGCCCCGTGACAAGGACCTAATACATGTAATGAATTAAACAATACCTAGGAAAGTTAAGTCAGATTTCAATCATACAAACCTTAAACTTAATATTTAAAGGAATGCAAAACTAGGGTATTAAGAAAAATATGAATGTCGCATTATAGAAAAGAAGGGAATTGGGAGTGATAAGTCGAGTTAAATTTCATAAAAAGAGTTACTTCTTGATAAGTTATTTAGTTCTTGAAAGAACCAAAGGAGAAAACTTTCACTTTTTATTTCGTTCAATTGTTTACTTTTGAGCTTATAAAGAGGTGCCTATTTAGAAAGAGCTTGTGTTATTAGACTTTTTAAAATGTATAATGGATCCCTTGCATCCTTTAAAACCTCCCACACATCATTTCCAAGCTTCTCATTAAGATATATCTTTATCATATGTAGAAAATATTCAAATTGCAAAATCATAAACTCTAGTGCCATTTACTAGATTATTTAAACAAAAATATCATCATTAAACATTGGTTTTAGATTTTAAAATTGATTATTTTTATACAAATAATACAATAAATAATATACCTTAGTTTATAAAAGTTGAAACATTTAATGTAGTTAGAGAGTTTGTCTTAATATAATAATTGATGTCTCTTTTATGATTTTTACTGTAATTATACACTTTTAAATAGAGTTTTCATGTGTGAGAAAGAGAGATGACTTATTATATATATACACACATAATTGCATAACTTAAATTAGTTATATCCATTAATACAAAATCAAATTCAAGATTATAACTCACATTATAATTATAATTGAGTTTTTAATAAAAATATTATTTAAAAATATTTTAATATTATTAATTGAAAATATTCTAACACATTTTTTCATCTCCATATCAAGAGACAATAGTCTAATATCAACCACTAGATTCCTCTATCCTCTTGGATTCTTATTAACTTAAACATAAACATTACATAGTTATAGTTCCGTAAAAGTTTGTTTTGTTTTGGGTTTTTTATTTTAGGCCTATGACTATTTAAAAGGAAATGGGAAGAGTTTTTAATCTTCTTGGTTACATTAGACATCCAATAATTGAGAACAAATTAGCATAATGGTTTTTAACCTTGTTAACCTATTTTTGACACTTGTTCATGCAATTTATGGCTATTGATGCCTTAAAAGCTAGTCTAACCTAAATGTTCCATAACATAATAGTGTTTGTCCTAACATAATGAGATGATTCAATGCATCTTGCCCCAATCAAATGGAAACTCCAATTGTAATCATGGTAAGGACTCAAACAATGGGATGCTTATTGACTTTTTAAAGACAAGGTATCCCTTACAAATTTGCACAATGATTTTATGCAAAATTCCTAAGATACATATGAACTCTAAAAAACAAAGCAATTTTATTAAGGTTACTTTATAAAAGTTGCTTTATGAAAGTCAATTTCTTAAAGTTACTTTATCAAAAGGAAGATTATTGGACTATAATGTAAGCAATGATATTGTCACACTTGTCACTTATGCTAGAATTTATGTATAAATAAGTCCTTCTAGGATGAAAGGGGACTCCTTTGAGCTTTGTAAATTAGTCCTTTACTTCCTCTTGTAAATTTGTCTCATCATGTAAGCAGATAATTCAATGAAAGCTCTTTCTCTTTCTTGCTCTCTTTCTCTCTCTCTCTTTAACTCTACTATCTTTAATCTTTCATTGCTTAATAATTTTGTGTTTGGTCTTATTGTTGTGCTAAGGATTAGTATCAGAGCCAAGCATAAGTAGTTATCTATTAGTTTTCTTATAATTAAAACCTAAGTCAAGTAGTCATTGTTGCCTCCATTAAACTAAGTAGCCATGGGAGAGTTGGTGTAAACCTTTGAAAATGTTCTATGAAATTTCCTAACTAGTTTAAAACCTAGTTTGTCAAATGGGGATTACACCCAATCATAATGCCATTAAAGGTTAAAACTATTTATGAATATCTTTTTTTTTTTTTTGAGAAAAACATCAGTGTTAAAGACAAAAAATTAATTTTGCCACCTATTACCATGTTCCTTGAATTGTCAAATAGGACTATCATATTATGGCCAAGTAGGTTAATATCTTAAAAGAGAGTATTTCATATGTGCCCTAGTTGGTAAAAAGAATTATCATTCATTGATGGGACAAGTTTGAGTTTTTTAAAGATGGAGTTTATATAGTAAAAGGAATAATAGACTTTGGAGTTAGTGACACCATACCTACTCCACCAACCTTGAAGATACTAGAACAATTGCTTAAAGCCCTAATATAATTAGTCATTAAAGAAAAGCTTTTGAAGATGATGAATACAATATTACAATCTGACAAAAATCCACCAATTGGTGTAAACTTTGATAGTGATATTATGAAAAATCTTAATCGATAAATTGCGCAGGGGCTAGTCTTCTTATACTAGTAATAGTAAAAATAGATAAATAATTATTAATGAAAATATAAATAATAATTATCTTTAAAACTAAAAGTTGCCTTTCTTTTCTTCTTTGCACGTTTATAATTATAAATCTAATGGTAACTTCTTATCTAAGTTTGATTATGTTATTAAAATTTTAGAAGAAGCTTTACCCTAATGTCAAGGTTATAATGATTTCTTCCTATTATCTTAAGAGCTTATTAGATCATATCAAAAGAAATATAAATTTCTTCATATTGGGATGGTTCAGGTTGCTTTAAAACCTATTACTAAAGTAAGTTTAAATAAGTTAATAATTACTTGTGTTAAAGATAAAAGACATAATCGCTTTCATGATTCCTTACTCAGAGTTATTGAATCAAATTTGAGTGATGGACCTATTTACTTTTCTTGTTACCCAAACTTCACTCTTTTATTGTTAGACCCTAATTTTATGCATGTGTTATGCTTAGATATTAAAAAAGATTGGATATGATGTATGCCTTTGAAACTTAATCCTTATTTACAAAATCTATTATAAAGTTATAAATACCACTATTCTTAAAATTAAAGAAATTCCTACTAAATTTACAGAAAAGGAAACAACCACTTTGTTTCTTACTAATAGAACTAAAGCCCATGTTATGGTTTCACAAACTATAAGTTAACACTAGGTTAAGTTACCTGAAAAATGGACTTTATAAAGAACTATTGAGCCTGTTAAGGAACAAGCTAGATAACTAAAAGAAGTTATTAAATATAATGATGGTGATTTGGAAAAAAGATTTTCATATAGTTGATTAGTAAGGTTAAACTTTGAAAAGGAAATTAAACCTATATATTCTACTTTTTTTTGTTCCTCTTACAAAATTTAAAGGAATTAGAAAATCTAGAGAACAAGTCAATTAACCATAATATATGTTTTTCTATCTTAGAAGGCAGTAAGAATTTTTGCATATATCATTAATTTCATCTCCTTGTGAATTTCTTGTATTTTCTTTTGAATAACATGACTATCAAATTTTTGTTTTAAATGCCTATAAGTAATTTCATTACTTAGAGAGCTTATAAACTTTTCTTCTTTTTTTTTAATCCTTTTTTGGATTAAATTGATTTCTTTAAATTAAGGTGTAGAAAAAAATTTGAAACTAATAAGTTTTTGTTCAATTTCTACATATATCCTTTCCTTAGTAATTTTTTTGAATAAGATATAATACATGCAAAAAAGGATTTTCCAGAATTTTCCAGAATAACATATTAAGATAAGTTTTTAACCAATGCACAAGGAATTAATAGACAAATTTCTTGATTGCAAATAACATTTTGTGATAATTTATACTTAACAACAAACTTGCTTTTATTTACAATGTTTAACACCTTAATGGTTTTTGAAGAATATTTAAAAGGTACCAATCCTTCATTAATACAATAAGTGTTGTAGTAGAGAACATATATTTCTTATTAACAATAATTGTAACTTTAGTATTTCATTTATGGATAGTAACCTTATCAATAAGATTAACAAATTGAAGATCACTTATATCTTCTTATTTTAAAGAAGTCTTTAGAACATCTTCTTCTTATTCTTTAGATATTGTCTTAAGGATAATAATCCTTTCTTTTAAAAATCATAATTTTATCTTAAGTTTCTTAATTTTGACTTTAAGCTCTTATAAAAAGTGTTCTTTTATAGAATTAGAAGGATTTCTTTTAATCCTCTAAATTACCATTTTTAAACTATAGCCTTTTTCAATAATTTTACTAGACCTTGTCGTATTATTTTCTTTAGTTAGATGTAGATATTTTTCTAACTGTTCTTTTTTACTAGTTGATCTAGAATTTTATCTATAAGATCCAATATCATATTATTTTCCATAGTTAGAACTAATAAGTCATTGCTTTTTCAAATAGCTCTATAATAATCACATTGTGCTTGACAACTTGATTCAAAATCAAAATTAGAAAAAGAATCCTCTTTTCCAATGATATCAATTTTTAGATCATCTTAACCTCAATCACTATGAAATAAGAAAATATTCATTAATGACCTTTTAAAACCTTTATCAATAGATAATTCTTAAATTTTTTTTTCTTTATTTTAAATTTATTAAAATAATTTACACCTCAATTTAGAGAAATTAATTTAATCCAACAAAGGATTAAAAGAAAAGAAAAGTTTATAAGCTCTCTAAGTAATGAAATTTCTTATAAGCATTTAAAATAAAAAATTGATAATCCTGTTATTCAAAAGAAATACAAAAAATTTGAAAGGAGATGAAATTAATAGTATATGCAAAAATTCCTACTATCTTTTAAAATAGAAAAAAAAACATATTATTAGATTGCCTTATGAATTTATTTTTCATGAAAATCAAATTCTTACTAAAGCAAGACTTATTGCTGTGGGACTAAGGCACATGACAATATGTAAGAAGGAAATTGATGAATTACCATAAAAGGGGCTAATTAAAAAAAGTAACAATTGATAGAGTTATTCAATATTTTATGTTAAATTATTATTAAACTTGAACATAGAGTTTTTAGATTAGTTATTAATTATAAATTTTTAGCTAAGGTTTTATAATGGGTTAGATATTCTATTCTAAATAAAAGATTTATTTAATAGATTTTATGAAATTAGAGTTTTTTCAAAATTTAATATGAAATTTTAGTTATTGGTAAATTTACATTTATGAACAAGATATATATAAAATAGAATTTACAGTATCATTTAGATATTACGAATAGATAACTTATTCATCATTCACCAATTTAAGTTTCTGGATTAGATGACTTATTCATATATCATATAGTAAATTATGTGACCAAAAAATATATAGTAAATTAGTTTATGTTGCTAATTCTGCTGATGCGGGCATTATTTAGATGGAAATTCAGGTGACCTCTTGTTATTCTTATTACATAAAACTTACGCATTCAATGTAGTAGTTTAGAATTCTTCTTGTAGTAATTTCTTAATTCAATGTAGATTACAACCTTCTTGCAGCTTAAAATGCTTTTAATATCGAATATGTTTGTTCACCTCATATGAAACATCAATGTTAATTCTATTCAAAAATTAATTTTAGAAAGTGGATTATTCAAAGTAGGTAGTTTTAGTTAAACAAAAACTCCTTTATTTGTATTGATTATGTTGAATGCATAAAATTGATAACGTGAAATGAGGGTAGCCATGTATTTAACCACTTATGTATTTGATAGTGTCACATTTGTGTTACATATTTATTTTGCATGAGTTTCATGTTCCCTAACCCTAGCTTCTTCTTGTTCTTTATTTTTTTTTTCTTTTACTTTTTTAATAGAGTAATATATTAAAAAAATTATTGCCTTTACACATACTCTAAAATTTAATGACTTTTTAAAAATAATAATTTACATAATGTAAAATTATTTTATAATTAATCTAAAACATTATTTAAATGATGCTAATAGATTTTATTATCTTATACATATTATAAGTTAACATGTAAAAAATGGATCACGTAACATGTTATGTGGAATTTAATCAAAAATTAAAAAAATAAAATTAATTAAAAAATATCCAAAATAATTAATAAAAATAAAAAAATTAACTTAAAATTTTCAAAATATCTAAAAAGAATTTTCTTTCCCCTTATTATTACTTCCTACTTTTCCTCCTCCTCTTTTGCTTCCACCTTCTCTTAAAAAAAAAAAAAACTTCTCTCACCATTACGTGGTACTCGAATAAGAATTTTTAAAAACATTTTTGGTTTCTTATTTCATTTTTATAATTTTCATTTTTGTCCATTTTGAATTAAATTACAAGTAATATGCCATGCATTCAATTTTTTACACGTCAACTTACAAAATAATGAAATTTATTAATATCACATTATAATATATTAAATTTATTACAAAATAATTTTATGAAAGATATATTATTAACTTTAAAAAAATGTGCAAAGATAATAATTTTTTAGTATTTTAACCTTTCAACCTTTATGAATTTATTAAAAACCACTCAATTTCATATATATATATATATATATATATATTCTTGTGCGAGGTTGACAAAATACAATATGGCACTCAAAACAGATAACATATTGCATTGGAATTGTTTTGCACTAGGAAAAAGACCCGCTACCCGCCCTCCTCCTTGCAGCTCATTGGTTTGGCTAAGATACTCAAGTCAAGGGTTTTGCGAGAGAAGGGATCCTGCTTCGCTGGACAATTTTTTTCAAAATTATGTTATGGTGAAAAATGTAAGTTAAGAATAACCTATTCATAAATTTTACGATAATTTCAACCTTGCTGGTTACAAATGAAACTAAGTAAAAAATTCGATGACCCTTTTAGTTAAATAAAGAAATTCAGACTAAATGCATATTAACGTGCTAAAATAGTGTAGTGCAACCTGAGTTTTAACTTGAGCGAGTTAATTGGAACATGAATTTTAAGCTTTTTTTTTTTTGTTTGTATTTAAGAAAATAGAACAGAATTCTATTTTTTTTCTTTTTATTTTGCAGAATATTAATTATTGTAAAATAATATTTAAGAGATAAATGTAATGACACAATAAAATATTCTTTAAGAAAAAAAAAATGAGCGTGTGAAAGCATTCAAGCAGAGAACATAAAAAGAGCTCAAAAAAATTCCCAAAAAGAGAACGTGGGAAAGAAAGTTGAAATGATATAATTATAATAAAAGGAAAGTAGAGAGGAAAATGAGTAGAAATTTTCAAGACTGAAGAAGGTAAAATTAAAAGCAATGAAGTATAATTTAGAAAATAAATCATAAGTATGATGTGATGGTGTAAAAGTAACGTAGGAGAGAGAAAAGGGCAAAGGATTCATCCACAATTGAATCAAGAGAACAAGGATGGGAGATAAAAGTGCAATTCCACACCAGCATATAAACATTATATTATCCTTAACAGATGACTGAGCTCTGCAATTCCCATGTTGAAAATTCAGCCCACAGAGAAAAATAATTAAAAAAAAAAGAAGACAAAAAGAAAAGGAGAGAGCAGTAAGAGGAAAGAGAAATTTAGGGAGAGTAAGCTGAAAGAGCAACAGAGAAAAAGAGGCGACTTGCATCCATTCAGCAACTCTTAAAAGAGTAAAAATAACCTTGGATATAAAAAGATTGAAGTGAGGAAGGAAGTAGGCACTTCCCACGGAAAATGGTGAAAAAGAAACCACGAAAACGTGAAAAGATAACTCTCGACGGACAAAGGGAATAAGGGAATGATATATTATGCTTAAAGGTGACTACGCATTACCACACACTCTTGCCATCCCACCAACACCCTCGTGCATGCAATAATATGTAAGACCCAGCCGCCATGTCTTCTGAATGCTCTCAGATCTTCTGTATTCTCCGGAAGCAAGGAGCTGGAAACCAAACATGGCTGCCCCTAAAACTCGCCTACTAGAAAATAATTTAGCTGAACCTTGAGCTGTTCCTCCTACCCCACCACTTCTTTTTCATTCTGTCGAGAGCACCTTCTTGGCTTCCAAGCTTATTTAATATAACTTTAGTTTCCCGCAGTCTTATTCCATAATCCTTCTTCCACGATTCAAACATTTGTTTTAACCGCCGAAGCTCTTGGTCCGGGTTCAAATTCGCATCGACCTGACCTGATTTCACTTCCACCAGAAACTTGGCATCGTCTCCAAATACCTGACTTCTCTGTTCAAACTCTTCGGCTAACCGGCTTATAACGCTCAAACCTGCGCTCATTGGTCTCACACCATTACTCTCTTGAACCCTGTGGTTACTACCCCCATCCCAGCTGTAATCTCTTTCATCACTTGCATTCACTGATGCATCAGAATTCCTTTCGGAATCATCGATGGCAAGGCTCTTTTTTGCAATGGAGAGACTGGATTGCAGAGATCTCATCTGTTTCTGCCAGACTTCTTCCATGGATTTCATCTTTAGCTCATATTCTGACCAGCGGCTCTCATACTGTTGGAGCCGTTGGTTGAGGATATCATTTTCCTCCTCTCTCTCCCTAAGAGCAGCCTCAGCTTTCAGAACTCGTCGCTGTAAATCAGCAAGAAAAGATGCCTTCACCAGCACCTCGTCTGACACATTTCCCTGCCAGGATATGGTAAATGTTTAGTGCCTCCAATGAAAAGAATAACAGGCACTGAAAGAGCATTAAAACTCCATTAACAAGAGGAAACAAAGCAATTGAATATTCTCCCAGTTGGGAACCCAAGCTGATAAATGAGAGTCAGTTCAAATGGGAGTCAGACCCAACTAAAAAAAGCAATGAAATAAATGTTTGATGTAGGAATATCATAAAAGTCTTTGATCTCAATATAAAAGAAACAGCAGATTACAAAGTTATACTGGGATGATGGACAATAACAACATAAGTACCTTAGTCACTGCCAATGCCATTAGTCCTGCATTACCAGAGCATCTTCTAACCAACCATCCACGAATAACTGCACATACAGGCTACAACCATAAGAACTCACAGTGACAATGCAAGGACAAAGGCCAGCCAGGCCACAGCCCACAGAAAACAGTCCCAAGTCAGTTCTTTATGGACTCCAATTTTAAGCAGACAAATGAGACAAAAAGTACCGTACCCCATGGGAATAGACTAAAAAACGTGCTCCACTGCACGAGACTTCTCCTGTTTTTATAAGGAAGCTATTTTTGTGACTTGAACCTATGACTTCTAAGTCACAATGTAAGGACAAAGGCCAGCCAGGCCACAGCCCACAGAAAACAGTCCCACGTCAGTTCTTTATGGACTCCAATTTTAAGCAGACAAATGGGACCAAAAGTACTGTATCCCATGGGACTAGACTAAAACATGTGCTCCAGTCCATGAGACTTATCCTGTTTTTATAAGGAAGCTATTTTTGTGACTTGAACCTATGACTTCTAAGTCACAATGAATTAACTTTACCATTACACTTGCCCTTTTCTATGGGACTATTCAGAAGTACATAATAAAACTAAACTCAACTCACCACATTGTATTACAACTGATGCTTTATGGATTTTCTCAAAATTTTTCCTGGAGATCGTACTCTTGATCTTCCTTTGGATAACAACAGCAGCTCTATGTCTTTGAAGTAAGACTGCATATTCCTTTCTAGCATTCTCTCCCCGAACAACTACACCAGAAAATACAGATGTTACCATTGCAAGCTTGGGCATTATCATTTGGGGTAATCTAGAAGGTAAAATGTGATACATGATTGAATAGTGGCAATTCCCCTCTTAAGCTCCCTGAGGTAACAGCGTGCTTTGTGCCCTCTAAAACAGCTCTGGACTCGTAAAATACCATGAAGGGTAGAGTTTCTTGTATCCTCAAGCATCCCAATCTGCATAGAGTTCCTTGTCAACCTTATATGAATTAAAGTAAAGCGAAGGACTTATTAAGTATCCAGAAACAAATCTGAACACCTCTGACAAGAAAACCTACCAAATCAGAACTACCAAAGAACCTAAAAAACATATTCCCTAAGACAGACTTGCAGACATTGATTATAAGTAGAATCAAAGATGGTATTGAAGCTCATTAGGTGGGACATAAATCTTGAACTCATAGGTTCAGTATCATCAGTGATACCTTTTGCATAGTCATCAAAGAATAGTTTTGGTTAAATCATTATGCCATTCTTTCCACCAAACCATCATGAGAAGATGAAAGGAGCAAAAATGTATACATGCTCCTGCATATGAATATGGTATAACTACATCCATATAACTGAATACGCATAATTTTGCATGAACAAGTATAGATATATACATATTCTGAGATGATATTATCCAGAAACTTGCACTCAAACTGCAAAAAAGTGCACAAATTTTTATTTTACCTGTCCAGTTCGGAAAAATAGCTTTGTGTAGCCAACTTGATACATCTCTGGCAAGATACCAAATTGGTGGAGAATTGCAACTGAAACACTAAGTGTATCCCGAGAAGCAACATTTTCCAGCAAAAGGAAACCATATCTGATGCACAAATCAGATGAGAAAATCATTACTTTGAAAGAAAAATAAGTTGAAACAATCAGAAGTTTCCACAAAATAACTTTAGCAACTGTGATGTCACAATGGGAATTTCTTTTACCTTCTAGCAAACTTCTGGTGTGACATTCTCGTAGGAAAACCAGATCTTGATATCCTAACTACCTCTAGGACTCCACAACATCTCAGCTGCTGCAGCACAAGTCCTTGCTTGTATGATCTGGGAGATTGAATGTTGTTTGGTTTTATACAACGAATGAAATGTGGTGTGGTGTTCTCCAGACGCTGCATTAGTTGGAACAATTGGCCCTGAACCCAAAATGTATAGTTAGAAAAAGTGATATGACAAACAGAAGCTTAATTTGTAGGCATTAGATCGTCATGTTTTCATGACATCCATCCCAGAAACATCACCTTGTGTACAGTTTCAGATAAATCTTGTGGATGCAAAGATCTTACATGGGAAAAGAAAATTAGTTTGCCACAAATTGGGTTGTAAAAGTTTGCATATACTGAAACATCACCACATAAGTCTGTCAAGAAAACATTCCATCTAAAAGTTTACTTCACATGAAAGCCCAAGCTCACTGGAGCCAGAAACTAGGCTCACTTAGACCTAAAGTATGAACAAACTTGAAATTTATAATTAATTCACAATTAAATATAAGGGTAACAGAATTAGAATTCATGATCACAGTCATAAAGACCCTAATAACATGTTCAAAAACCATTCCACCTAAAAACTGAAGTTGTTAGGTGAGGCTAAGAATATGGATTATATATTATACTCCAACAAAAATAATAGAAATGATAATCATCAAAACCTTTCATACAACAAATAGAAAAGAAATCACAGCCAATATAAACATCTAGTCTACATACCATAGTGCAAATTGAATGGAAAAATATAAGTATAATCTAAACAGGTATAGTACAGTATGATTAGGCATCATCAGAGTTTCCCTCTTTTTGATGGCATGCCTCCACAAGTTACCAGTACCCTAACAACATTGACCTACTACTAAAATTTAACTGAAAATGTAATACGTGAACCCATGATATTTGACCCTCATAGCCCAAAACACACTAATTCTTTTTGGGATAGCTTCCCAAACATCCAAAAAGACATCATATTCAACAGCTTCTATGACAGAATTTCATGTTTTGACTTGGCATGAACATCTTGAAGTCAATCCTATTGTTCAGATCATGAACAGTTGCCTATATCACATGTCCCAGCCTCAAGAACACCACATCACACTAATGAATGCTTCATTGAATTCTGCTTCTGCATGGCAAATCGTGCCTTTTTTATCATTTCCAATGATTGTAAAATTTTTGTATTATGTGGGGCTACAGCATGCCTATAACAAGGGATCACAAAGCTTTTTAATATAGCACGGAATCCCATAAAATTGCCTCATCTAGATAGGATGTGCATTCGATTGGCTGGGTTCGATTTCTAAAAACTGAACTAACCAAACTCACAAGCAAGCTTTCATCAAAACAAAACCCAACAAAATTGGTTAGGTTTGATTAATTCAGTTTTCTAAAAGAAAATAGAAATTATTACATAAATATTTATAACATAATAAAATTTTGATTTTATATATAGAACAAATAAAAAAATTGAAATGGTTAGTTTATCTTTTCAGTTTGAAAGTGGTAACCAAACCAAACTGAATGAACTGAAATCTCTAGAAATTTAACTGAGCTGAACCAGATTTTTGAAAACTGAACCAAATTTACCAAATTGAATCAATTTGGTTTGGTTGTTTGCACACCCCTATCTCTGGGAAAATATAACTTCAAATTGGTTTACCACTTGGCTTATAAATTTAAAAATAGAAAGTTAACAAAAAATAAAAAAAAAAAAATACTCAAGATGCAATCAAGCTATACCAAAAGCAGGCTTGACCCATCTCTTTCCCCGTTTCCTCTCACAATTAAAATTTATGAAAATTTTCATTTAACCTGCTTTTATCATGTTGAATATCGCAGTAGAGTTAGCCACAATTCTTCATGGGTATGGGCAGCTTAATTAATCTGGCACCAGGGGAAAGTAAAATGAGAAGGATCAAGAAATCTAATATTGCCCACACAGAATTGAATTATTTAAACTCTCAACTGCTTACTTATAGGTTACAAACGCTTTTTCACCATCCCAAGGGGAACATGCCATCGGCTTGGAATTTTAAATTAGAGGTTCTAAGTCTCAACCCAAAAATATATCTTGCTGTATAATCCTCGCCTGATGGGCCTCAGGATAGACCAAACAATCACAAAACGAAATAAAGGCTTTGATGCCTTATGAAAGAATCATCAAAAAGGTTAAACCTACTGTGTGTCAGGTATTGGTTCACATATTAATCTCTCATGATGCTTAGGAAAAGTAAAGGAATGGCATAAAGTAGGCATAACGCCCATGATAAAACAAATATCTCTCACTTGAATGCATCATACCAAAATATTAATTGCAGAAGACTATTTTGTTTCAATGCATTTTATGAAATTTAAGGATCCAACAACTTTCTTACATAAAAACAGTATTCAAATTTCCAAGCCTTCAATACTATAAAAAATGTGCAATCAGGCAGTGAGAGTTTTAAAGAAATATAAAGAACAATTACCTTAAATTTTGTAGTAACACTCAGCTTTTGGGAATCTGCCCCTCCCGCTTTATATAAAGGACCAACTACAGGCTTCTCAGATTGAGCAAACATACTAGAAGCAAATATCTTAGGAAGGTGGCAGGAACATGAAGACAGAAGCTCAATGGAATCCAAGTGTAATAGGTCCCTATTCTTCTCTAGAAATCCAGTTGTATCATATGTAACCTGAGCATTGACAGTGAAGCATTCTAAAGTCAGGTAATTTGTCATCATATAAAACCATGGCAAATCACCCTGACTAATTATAATTAATTGACAGTTAAAAGGAATAAGAATTGCCTAAAGGGATCATAAAAAGACACATCTCAAACCATGCCAAATCAGGTATGGGTACTGATTTTATAGATTATGAGGAAGATTCAGGGAGAACATGGCACAGATGAACCCACAAAATTCACTCATTTTTAACAGAAGAGCAATGTAATATCAGTAACAAAAATCGAATGTACCTCCCCCGCATAATGGCTGACTGCGAAGGCTTTGTCTCTGCCTCCTTTGAAACTAGAATTTGAATCCAGGTGCTCCTTGAGTTTGTTGGCAAGTGTCAAGTCTGTGCCATTGGGAAAAGTGGACTCCTCATCCACCAAAGACAGTAGACCCAGTGGTCTCTGCATTAAATGTAAAACAACGACTCAGTCATTCAGTTGAATTTCAAAGAATAAACATTCTTGAGCAAAATTGGGATGTCCCAATCATAGTTTCCATAGAGAAAATATTTTATTTATTTACGTTAGTAAAGAATAGCAATTGGTAGAAAACATTCTTTCAAAGGTAGAACATGCAAATGTGTCAACTTCATACAAAAGTTATTGCAAACAGCAGGGAATAGAAAAATGAGAAGTTATATAAAAAGCCATACGTAAATGAGAAGGTACAGAAAACAAAAAGTTGACTGCTATACCTGCAAATTCACAGAATATATATAACAAATATTTTATCTTAAGAGCCACGAAAATTCAATGTTTTCCTTTAAATAATATCATATTGTATGGATCCTTCTTGCACAGGTAGCGGATTAAATCAGATTCTTGCCACCTAAATTTGGTAGAATTGTTTTTTACACAGATATAAAAAGAATCCCTATCAGTCCATATATGTTATGTCTAAGCAGTGGAGGACCAGAACATCTCCATTAGTGTCATGGCAGGACATATTCTTACAATAGTGTGAAAATGACACTCTGTATAGGGGTTAAGATAGAGGGGATGGATGGTACCTTCCAAGCCCTCCCCTCTCAGGTTCTTAGAGGGAGAGGAGAATATTGTCACACACAAACAATGCACTAAATGGGAGGAGATGAAGTAGAGCAGGATTGAGAGGAGTGGGCAATCTTAAGGGCTTGAAGGTAGCAGGTGAGGAAGGATGTCATGGTGCTGAAGTGTGCAGTAGGAATGTTAAGGAATGTTATAGAATGATGGGATGAGGATGACCTGTGGGCTAAATATAGGGCATCTTTAAGAGAGAATCTCTAGTGAGAGAAGCTCTCAGTCCAAAGAGGTAAAACGTTCCCAAATGATGGGGTCAAGAGGCATTCATAGGCATGGGTGAGTCACAGGTTGATGACAGATATGGTGCAAAGTTTTGCTACTTGCCCAGGAAGACATATGGATGTACTCAAGTCCATTACAGGGGGAAAAATGTGGTGCATTGAGTTTAACATTAATCCTTTAAGTGGCACAACAGGCCTAACTCTGGGATAAGTGGCACAATTCTAGAGTTAGTCCCAATCTAATGAGATGATTTAGAGAGTTTTGGCTTGGTGAGCTCAAAACATAAAATTTAATACAAAAGAATGAGGAATGGAATAACCAAAGGAGAAAAATGGAGAAGACATGGGCATTATCCAAACTTTCAAAAAAATGAAAAATCATGTTCAAGTGACCAAGAAGTCATTTTTAGGGTAAAATCATGCCTATTGGTGCCTTTCCAGAAATTAACATGCAAATTATGAGTATGATTGAATTGGGTATCAGGTTCACAAGTTATGCCACTTTTAAGTACTCAGTGGCAGATGCTAGAATTGTGAGCAAGTACTTGGAAACAAGGGACCTAAGTTAGCCCCTGTACATATAATTAGCCTTGTGATATCCAACATCCCTCAGTTAAACATTGTCACACAAGGAAGGTTGTAGAGCCAAAGAATTAGCGCAGAGGAGAAGAGAAAGGAAGAGGCTCCCCTGGGTCACTCCTCTAACCCATGCCCCCATTTACTTTCTTTTGTTATTGTCTTGCATTGCATGCTTGTTTAGGCTCGGGAAATATAAATCTAGTAAGCAAACCTAAGATTGGAGAGTTTTAGGTTAAAATAGAGAAATATGTAGGTAATGAGACTGTAAAAAAAATTTTAAAAACTTCAACAAAATAAAGTCTCCACCTTATCAAATGGTTTCCAGCCATGGGTACTCTACCTTCTCAAAAAGATTAAGGCAGTCTTGATTGTCTTCAAAGTCAACTTTCGCCCAGTCAATGCCATCTTGAATGTATTCCTGGACAGGACAAGGACAAAGGGCATTTAATAAATATATTGTAGGTAAAAACTTTGTATCATCTTATAGAAGCATTCTGATGTATATTCATGTGGAATCAACAAACTGCCATTTTGTACACATTGAAATTGAGAGAAAAAGTAAATCTAATGTGAATGCTTTCAAGAAGAATAGCTTCAAATACACTCTTTAGTCCCAACACCCCCTTCCCCAGCAGAAGTTTTCAGATGACAAGACTGTTGCATGGTTAGATAATTAATACCAAATTAAAAACCTACAGTAAGAACAATTTTCAAGAATTAAGCATTGTATTTGACAGTTCTTTTAGGTTTAATGAGTTGTTGATCTCCTGTTCATTTTTCTACTTTTCTACTGCACATTTTCCTATTTAAGAGATTTTCCCACAAAATAGAATATCTTTGTCAACAAGTCCTATTTCCTTTCCAAATTCCCACTTAGTATACATCTTGGTAGCCTAAAAGTACAAAGGCTCAATCAAACAAATCTGAAGGACTGGCATCTCCATGTATATTTTTGCAAGTTCAAGAGTTTGAATATACTTTTTGACAGTGCATTAGATGAGTCTTTATGTAATGTAATTCATATCGATATACAAGTTAAGAAGGGCATTCTATTTTCTAGCTGCTCCACGTTGTCACTAAAGGGTGAGCATGTCTTAATGTAACAGAAATGTTACTCCATTGTGTCTTGTTTTGAACTGGTGATCACGAGTTCGAGTTGTAAAAATAGCATCTTTGTGAAAATAAGTGTAAAACTGCATACATTTAACCCTTCCTAAAACCCCAGAAATGTGGAAGCCTCATGCACTAAGACAACCATTTTTTTTTTTTTTTTACATGTTGTCACTGAGTCCCTTGCACTTTTAGCCACAATTTACAATATTGTTGACAAGGAACCAACAAGAAGGCAGATTGGTTTAGATTGAGTAAGAAAAGTCTTAAGTATGATTTGGTGTGTATAAGTTAGATTGATAGTAATCTAGAATAATTACAATCTTATCTCTTTAGTCTACAATATTCTCTTTTTAGTTTGCTTTTGTGTGTTAACTAGATTAAGTCAAAAGTTGTGTCTAAATTTTTTTTTTTTTTTGTGTATTTCAATTCTCTATAAAAAGCAAAAGCTTTGTAATGGTTTAAGTAAAATTGAATCAAGAATTACCTCTCATTCCCTCTATTCTCCTCATTCTACTGCTACTTCCCTCTAAATTCTATCCTCACTCCCTAATCTCTGCCTCCTTTCATTCTATCTATTGTAAAACACCTATCCAACAGCTGTTCCACATCAATTGTACTTTCAGACAATAAAGCTCATTGGATTGATTTCTTTGTTTATTTTCCAAATAAGTTAATGCTTTCAAATGTTTTGAGAAGAAATTTTCCAAATGAGGAGAAGAGTTTGAGAACACAAGAAAAGAGTAGAAAGAGAGTGGAGAAACAAGACCAAAAATGAAATTCCACTAATTTAGGGAAAAAGTTGATAGCTCAATGTACTTGGCCGGATGGGTGAAAGTATCAATTGGATGCAAGATGTTATCAATCAGTTGCAAATGATCATTGATCAGTTACAAATACATACTATTACAGTGAGTTTTCTGTCAACACCGCAATAGTATGTATTTTGCAACTAATCAATAGTTTTTGCAACCAGGGGATAATAACATGCATCTAATCAATAACTTCATCCAGGAGACAAAATAAGGTGGCCATGTACCAACCCTCTAAATTTTAACATTCTGGGCATTGGATAAACTGTTTACCTCGCATGAGCATGTCACAGTAGATGCTAGAAAAATGAAGGGCAATAAAAATGAAGCTGCTAAAATTATTAGAATTCCTTAATGAAATGAAATCCCACAATCCAAAATATATGAATATCTGTCAAAATGTGCCTTCTCATAAGAACGATTTGGTTTTATAAGGGTTGTGGGAATTGCATTCCAATTATTTTCCATATATGATATAAAACCACCCTTCACACAAAAGAAATAAACTAATTTACAGAAATTACACCAAACCATAATGAAACGCAATATGTGATGTTATGCTTGTCTGGCATAGTGACAGAAGACTTGGAGTATTACCTCCTGCTCCAACTTGAACAAGTGGCGGTTGAAATGCTGCTGCAGTCTCTCATTTGCATAATTAATGCAGAACTGCTCAAAACTATTCCTCTGAAAACAAATCATAAATAAAAAGAACAAAATTATAAGAGCAAACTATTGACACAAAGTGAGACAGAGAGAGATGGACAGGGAATTTCACAGTGGAAGGATTATGAGAACATACTTCAAATGATTCAAATCCATAGATATCAAGAATACTGATGGATCTTCCAGTTCTCCTTTTACCAACTGCAAGTGATCTATTAATTTGTTCCACTAGCCAATCAAACAAACAAGTATAAATTGACTTTGCCAAAGCATCCCTAGCATCAATGGCCTGTAAAAGGAGAAGACAAAGTTGTTCACCATTAGTCCATTTACTTCCAGAAAAGGTGAGGGTCAATTAAGTCAATCAAATAAGATTTTCAGGCAATTCAATCAGGTTCATATCTCAAATATCTGCACAGAACTTTAACTGCATGCATTTTAAATAAATCCCCTTTAAAATTTACTGGGATCACACTTCGACGTGCCACAGACTTACCCAAAACTTGGCAAAGATGCAATGAAACTTATAGATAAGGAAAAATCACTAGATCAACCAGATGTGGGAGAAATAAGTTTGGCTGCCACACATTGTGCATCAAGTGACAGCAAGCAGAGGAAGAATCATTTTCTCTCAATATATCTTACCTGTGACAAGGTTAGCTTCTGGACAATGTTATCATTGCCAACTCTCATTTTCCGAGTTGATAGAGCTAGCTTAAGCCTTGTAACATCAGATCCTATCAATTTGGCAACGGTGATTAGACCTGAACACAAAACATAGCAAATCTCAAATGTTGGTGTTATTTTTCAAACTACAGAGGATAATTGGATAAGAGAAGAAGAAAAATGAAATTTATTCATTTAGGCAGAACACAGAATGACATCTACATGCAAAGCAGATGGCCCTTTGCACAGAATTGAAACAACAAAAATTATCATACTTATCACCAAAATCACAAGAATAAAAGGCACAATACTCACATTGATACCACAAAACACATAATATTTTATGCATCTTCGCTGGATCAGTTCATGAAAAAGACACTCTCATTTTGACCATTATTTTACAATGATCATCACCAAAAAATTATTCAAAACTATGTACAAAAAACGTTGTTTTAATTTTTAATTCTCACTCTAAACTCAATAGAGAAGAAAGTAGCCAAATCAACCAAAGTGCATCTCCTATGGCTGTCAGGCAAAATTTTCCTTTTTCATTTCCATCTTTGAAGGGCAAGCCTTGGTGTGTAACGGTAAGATTTCTCTGTTGTGATCTAGAGGTAATAAGTTTGAGTCACAGAAACAACTAATACTTCCCTAAACCCCACAGTGTAGGAACCTTGTGCAATAAGAACAATCTTTCAGCCTTTAAAGTCTGATTGTGTCCACATTGCCAACATATTGATTGAGTAAATGGGAAAACTAACATTGCAGAAAAAGCATAAGAAAAAAAAAATGACACCCAGTGCATGAAGCTCCCAATTTGTGAGTCAAGGAAAGGGTCATATGTAAGCAACATTACCCTTGTTTTTAAAAAAAGGTTGCTCCATGACTCAAACTTATGATCTCTAGGTCACAAATAGAGAAACCTTACTGTCACACTAAAACTCATTTGAAGGAAAAGAAATGAAAAAGAAAGATAAATGTTTGATGAAGATAATCCTGATCTACCATGTCAATAAACCATTTCACTTAAAAATTTAAATTATGGGTGAGGTCCAAAAATGAATTATATATTAAACTTCAACACGCCCTCCTCACTCAAAAACCCAACTCACTTATGCTGAACTCAGCTCACTTGAGCCTAAATTATGAAAAAAATTAGAAATTCATAATCAATTTACAATTAAATGTTAAAGCAATGCGATTTGAACTCATGATCTCTTGATTATAAAAACTCTAATATCATGTCAATAAACCATTCTACCTAAAAACTCGAGAATGGATTATATATTAAACTTCAACAAATCAATGTAGAGCACCTGGTGTTGCTGGTTGCACAATCAAATAGCCTGCCTGCAATAGATATTACCATAAATAGTGCCATCCACATGATAGGCTTCTCAAGTTTAGGACTTAGAGACATGTCTGTTTTCAAGATAAATGTGCCCACAGGTATCTCTTCAACCCATAAAATGACCTAAGCCAAGCATAACTCTTGCAATTATACTGAAATCTTTCACAATCAGGAACCTTATGGAGGTCAGATAACATGCTGGTCACCAACAGTTACTGGCCTCTAGCCAACAAGTTCTAGTCCTTTTTCTCATTCATTTTTCCCTCTTCCAAATCCAAAGCTCTTATGACACAAAAATATGAAGGAATAGATAAATTAGAGAAATTCCAAAATTGTGTAACTCTGCCTTATTAATGGATGTGCTCAATATTAACTCTGAAAGAATCTTACTTTCATCTGCCATTGGTTCAACATGATTCTCATTATCAACAACAGCAAACGAGATGTTTCCCAGCCACAGAACTGCAGTGAGCATAGAGAACACACTTTCTTGATCTTCCTTGCTGACATGAACAATATCCAAGGCGTCCTGGATATTAATGGCCATGTCGTAATTGGCATCCACACCAATCTCAAATTGTTGATATGAAAGTACTAACAAAGAACTGAAGGATAGACTGCAAAAACATAGAAAAGTAAAAGCATACCATGACAACACAAAAGCGCTCAGCATCATCAACCCCACTAATCGAGTAGCAATTGCTCTGCTTCAAGTATTTGTATTCACTTGCACTCCTCAAATTTATCTTCCCTGTTTTTAATTAAAGAATAGAAAACAGGGATAAAAAAAAAAACATCTGAATAATTGTAGGTAATAAACAAATATGATACAATAATCTCCCAGAAGATTCAAGTATTGCACAGAGATATGAATTTTATTCATAGCGAAGGGAATTATAAGCAGTAAATAGCAATAGGGGATACTAAGATGATGTTGTGCAACAAGTGATGTGCAATTGTAAATTTATATGAATCCCTTTCATCCTGATGCTCTGGCT
Source organism: Bruguiera hainesii (assembly GCA_023213295.1). Classification (NCBI taxonomy): domain Eukaryota; kingdom Viridiplantae; phylum Streptophyta; class Magnoliopsida; order Malpighiales; family Rhizophoraceae; genus Bruguiera; species Bruguiera hainesii. The sequence continues at coordinate 5,475,665 of JAHOYR010000009.1, forward strand.
TACAAGTTGTGTAGGGATCAACTCATTCAAAGACAAATGTTGAAAGATACCTCTAAGGGCAGGAGGAGCTCCGGCACATAGTTGATAGAATATGTGATATGACCTTTCTCCATCAGTGCATTGGACCACACGAGACTGTTTCAATAACAGGTTAAGTTGGCAACAAAGAGAAAACGAAAAGTACAACAATCATGTATCAGATAGATGAAATTTACCTTTTCAAGTAAAACTGTGCACAGTGCAGGAACAAGACAAATTCAAAACAAAGGGTCAGTTATGAATAGCGAAAAGGAAATTGAAAATATAACATCTCAGGGACACTGATTGAAGACATCTCACAAGTTTGAATTTTAGCCCCCGATATTTTTCCAGTTTCACTAAAGTGGATTTCAATCAACTTCCCCTGCAAGATGTTCAAGAAACTCATTATAAATACAGCCACAGTGAGAACAGTTATTATTGCAAAACCCTCGGCAGTTAATTTGAATCAAATGAAGGACTGAGATTTAAACAAAGTACATGGAACTTACAAATCGACTGGAGTTATCATTCCTCAATGTCTTTGCATTACCAAAGGCCTCTAGAATAGGATTAGTCTTCAATATTTCATATTCAATGCCACTGCCACCACCAAGAGCAGCCAAATATTGCATTGCTATCTTTGCAGTCTCAGTTTTCCCCGCTCCACTCTCACCACTGTAGAAGTAAATGAACATCTTCTATGAGGCATATGTAATATAATCAATAAAATAAGCACAAACCTATCACAAAAAGACACCAAATATTATAAAAGCAAAGCCAGAAGTAGTGAGTCAGTAAGCAATGGATAAAAATGGAAATCTTATAAATAGGCCTTGCCCATGCAAAATCAGACATCCCTTACCATGTTCAGCCCCAAGATTTATATCTCTCTGCCATACACAAAAAGAATCACATAGGGCAATCTAGAAATCTAAATGACTGCTACAGAGGACAACCCATTTGAATCATTCCTCATGAGAAAGTTTGATAATGCTTCAAGCTCCACTGATAATAAAGGCACATATGATTCTGGAAAAGAGCGGTGCTGTTTAACTTTCACATAACTTGGAATGCAAGCTTCCATCTTTGCTGGGGAAACAAGCCCACTCTTCAGTTTCCTTAGAATGCAAGTACCCACTAAACCCCAGTCACATAGCTTGTCAGGGTCCTAAGACTAACAGAAAACCATTCCCTAACACCTCAATGGAAATAGCATTCCTACACTACAGGCATACAAGTGCACACATCTTCCCCCTACTTTGATTATGGCTACTTCCATGACTTAAAGTCATGAATTATGAGCTTCAGCTTACAAGCAACCTCACCAACCAAGTCAACTAACTCCCAGCACAAACAGAATTATAGCTTGAACATTTGTGACAGCTACATTAGTAATGAACAAAGTCAAAGAACAACATATCTGCAACTGTACTAGCAGCAATGCTTTTTTGTACTTTGAGTTTTGTAGCCTTCTTTTCCAAAGGGTATAATCAGCAGCTGAAATACGAGTTCAAGGATGCAACTCCTTAGTCAGCACCTTCCCCATCACTCTTTTCAAATTCTAAACCCTAAAGAAGTCTTAAACACCCCTTTCTAAAAATACAGAAATAAATAAAGAAGAAGAAGTCTTGCACATCCTTGATAGTGCGTGTGTTTGTATAATATAATTCACTTCATCATTCAAACAATTTTGGTTGCTCAAGGAGATTTACAACTCCTCATGGCACCAATACAGCAAAATGAAGACAAATCCATCTGAGCACCCAAGAAAGGCTGATGCTCAACTATTATTCCATTTTCCAGCATATGAGGCAGCCTTAATTTACTACACAGTTTCTTATTGATGAAACACAGAACATCACTGTCACCAGAGCATGTAAGTAATACCAACTTTACCAATTTTCAGCATCTCAATTCTACCTTTACATCAGGGAAACATCAGAATAGCAATTAGCTTCCTGTGCTCCATTTTAAGGCAATAGGGCAACATTTGATAATAATTCAATTGCCCAACACAATGCCTATTATCCGGTAACCAAATGCAGAATCCAAGCAGACTAAAAGGTAAAGGAAATTTTGCAACACACCACCTGGATTTTTCCCTCAATTACTCAAGTATACATATTCCAAATGAAAATAATGTGAAATGATAAAGGATGAATTATGCTACAAAATAAAACTAGAATTTAATCAGAATTTATCCTATATTTTAGCAAAGTTCCTCTGAATATAAAGGCCAACACCAGCTATGGTTCCATTGAATTAAGATTCTAGGAGAAGAGTTTAGCAACAAGCCCTGTTAGCACTTTCATGAATTGCCCACACACCCAAGATCTACCCCACTACAATGAGCAACAGCATAAACCTTGTTGCAATCTTATAAAATTGGAATAAAATAAAATAAATGATACTGGTCTGCATGATCCAGGAGAATGAACATATTTAAAAATTGAGAACTAACCCATACTAGAAAATAGGTTGCATTTTTACCCCATGCCAATCTAAAGACAATGACTGAAGATGTTTCCCAACAAATATCCATGGACTTTGAGCAAAGAACATTCAGGTATTCAGATTCAAAATCAGTATAAGGCATCTCAAACATTGGTACAGAATAGGTCAGCACAAGTCAATGGGGAGTTCAGAGTTAAATTACTTATAGATATGCATTTCCAAACAATATAATGCGGCATGAAAAGATTAGTAGGATGGAATGTGCAACAAATAAAAACAAATGGAATAATAAAATTGGTAGAATGTTGAAACACCAGAAGTAAAAAAGAAATATTGATGCTCCACTGACCTTATAATGATGGATTGATTTACTTCATCTGGTGAAAGAAAACAATAGTATAAGTAAGACTCTCAGATGTGTGACTCACTTATCTGAAGTCATAAATGTCACATAGAAACAATTTGCAGGGTGATGGAAACTTAAACCACCTCGAATCATTTCTCTGATGGCTGTGTCTGCAATAGCATACACATGGGGGCTGTCATTGGACTTATTCTTATATGCTTCAATGTAATCATTGCCATATAAAGGAACTTCCTTAAAAGGATTGACAGCAACCAGCACTGGGCCTGCTTTTGTCTAAAGGGCACACATTTTACCACCATAGACATTAGGACAGTTTATATTTCAATGCCTGGTTCAAAAGCAAAAATAACACAAATGAAAGACTTACATATATCATATCTTGATTGTATCTATACTGAAGATTATACAAGACTGATGGCTCATTTAAGTAACTAAGTTGCATGAGATCATCTACACCATCAAGTATCTCAGGATTTGCTGGTACAAGAATTTCAGATTCCACCCTTAATGCCTATATGGAAAATAAAGAAAATACTTAATCAAACAGCTAAATTTGGCGCACAAACATCATCAAATATTTTGGGAGAAAGCTTACTTACTTTCCCATCAGGCATTGAAATAACAGACTCGCTACCCAAAGTTGATAAAACCTTTCCCAATGTCCATTCTCCATGTGGAAGTTGGAACCAGGACTGTACTTTCTGAAAAAGTAAACTTAGATCAGGAGGAGAAAAAAAGAAGTGATTTGGATGTTAAAAAGTAGTGGTTCATAAATCTAACAACAATGAAGGAATAACCTTTAAAAACTTGCTAATAATTTGCAACTGAAATTAACAGTCCATAATCAGAAAAAAGAACCGATTCAGTTACCTTTTTGGCAGCATATGAGGTGGTGTCAGCCCTCCTCCTTTCAATATGAAATGATGAGATTGAACTCAATGGCGAAGCCCCAGCATCCACGTCTTCATCACTCACAGAGTGTTTTTCTTCAGCAAGGAAGGAACTTCCAGTATATGGTGAATCTTCATTTGCGGCATTCCCAACTCTATTCTCAACTCCCTCAACATCCTTGTCGCCCAAACCATCGTTCTCAGGAATGCTTGAACTCATTTCTTCACTGTTTTCTGAATTTATAGCATCCGATTTTTCCAAATGACTAGATGATCCCAAAGAGGTGAGTTTAAAATCAACTGGCAATGATTCGATGGACTGGAGGGAAGCTGGAACCAGGGATTTCTGCGACATTTTCTCCAATCCTGAGAACTGAGTTTCCAAAGATGGCATCAGATAAAGATTCAATCAAAAAACCAACTTTTTAGTTTCCACCCAGAAAGTCATATCAAGCTTTGGCACAAGACCCCACCTGCCAACTTATCTTATTAACGTAATGGAGGGGACCATAAAAGCGGAAAAGACCCTAGTGCACTTCAACACTTAGTCACCATTGACAAGTTAAATACGAAGAAGGGATCACAAGATCCAGACGTAAATCCAAAAGTGAATTATTTCAGGCAACATGAGACCACATATAGATACACATAAATATATACGTCAAGGTAATTTGATCTTTTGGTTGGTCGATAATATGGACCAAAGATTATTCAAATAACATAAATATTTCAAAGAGTAAAAATCTGGAACCATAAAGTTTTCATCTTTCAAAACCAGAACAAGATTTAAAAGGAAATGAGGGGACAAAAAGTGAAACAACTACAAAACTGATTTTTTCCTGCATATCACATCATTTTCCTAGGAACAAAACAAGGCATAACGAGTGAAATCAAACGAATGTACCCAATGCAAAGCGATCTGGTAAAATCAGAACTTTCTACACCCAAGACAATAGAACACTTGAAACATTTTTTGATAATCACAAAGAAAACTAACCCTTAGAAGGAAAAAAGAAAAAGAAGAAGAAAGAAGAAAAGCAACGCGGCTTACCTTGACCAAGTCAAAAAAAGGGAATATCAAATCCTCAGATGAATCTCGGAACTGTGCTGGGAGAGGCGAATCTGGCCTCAGCAACTGTCAGAATCTCCTTTAAAAAGAATTTTTAAAAAAAAATTTAAAAGGAGGCGCAGAACAGAACAAGACCCTTCAAAACAAGCATCAGCAGCTAGCTGTACACATGCCGTGGAAGAACAGTATAGTGGTAGGTAGTCTCGTCTGGCGTAAGATGAAGTGACAGTGGGGTGGCAAGGCAAGGACTGCGGGTGTTTGGTTACCCAGAAAGCGGATGAGAGAAAATTTACCAAAAAATAGAAAAGGAAATTTTGAATTGGAAAATCCAAAGGCGCGTGGCGTGGAGCTTTTCTCTTTTCCACACAAAAATAAAAGAGAACGTATATATGAGAAAGAAGCGCTTTCCCCCTTCCCTCTCTTGTTCATTTATCTATCTATTTATTTATTTATTTATTTATAAATTTTGCTTCGCCGTTTTGAATTTTTCGATTTTTAGGTTTAATGTTTTTACCGTAACGGCAATATGATTTTATTACAGCATTGAGCCTCTGGGTAAATTTAAAAAACCAAAAGGCAGGACTTTTGAAAAATTAAATCACCCGTCTCTTTTTTGGCTTTTTTCTTCTTTTTTTTTTCCCTCTAATTCTTTTTCTCTTCCTTGGAATTTGTACTCGGCCATGTCCCTTGTGACGTATATTTTTATAATTAATCTCTTTGTAAAAAATAAATAGGCAAACCAAACAAAAGTTACACCATATTTGACTTATCGCTTAATCATAATCAATCCTTTACTATTGTTATTTAGTTGACCCAAACAGTGGGATGAGAATAAATACAAAATATTTTAAAATATTATTGTATTTATTTTGTTTCTCATATTCAAATAATAAAAGAAATAATAAGAACATAAATTACCAAAATCATGATATTACGGAAAAAAAAAGTATTTAATAATGTTTGGCGAATTAAAAAGAATAGCATCTTATACAATACAAAATAGTATTAAAGATAATATGCTGACTCTGGATATTAGAATCAAATTAATTAAAAATATTTTTGAGAGAGATACAAAGAGGGGTAGCCGAGAGAGCCATGGGATGAGTACGTAAATAGTATGAATTTAAAATTTTAGGCAATTAAAATAGAATAATAATTATTAATGGATTAAAATAAAAAATCACGGTTCCTTGGTGTGTGGGAATATCATTTTCCCTTTTAAAGTGATGGTAAACTTTTATTTCTTTATAAATGAGTTGTAAATAGTTTTTTATTGCAAAATTAAGATTAATCATATAAATATTAAATAACAAAATTCTAACAAGTTGAGTAAGGGTCATTCTTTTCAATTAATAGGGTCGATCTAATTTTTCACTATTTTTGTCATCTAATCAACAACATTATAAGTAACTTGAATAATTAATTTAGTTTAGTTTTTGAGTGATTAATTAGTCACTGCGCAATGTAACTTACAATAAAATTATTTTCTCAATGACATACAAAATTGCTAAATATGATTGCTTTAAACAAGACTTTATAATTACTTTCTAAATTCACTATCTCTCACATTGCATATATGGTAATCCTAATAATAGGGCAAAGTGCAAGCGCTTATTTAGTTAAAACAAATCTTACCCTCTTATGCATAATACCATTTTCTATAATTTGTCCTCCGTTATTTATGCAAAGAACCAATATTCTTGACTTTTTCTCTTGGATAAAAAATGTTGCATCAGTGATTGTTCTCTCTTTTAGTTTAATCCACTATCAAGCTTTTAGTACTGAAACTTAAGTGCATTGTAGCCTCAAAATCACAAACAATTTGAGTAGTCTTATATCATTCCAATCCATATATGTGTTATCTATTGTCTACCTATAACTAATTTTATTACTTTTAATGTAAAAGATACTTCTAGACTTCCAAATATTCTAGCATAGAACAGTAACTAAATAAAACAATTCCTAATAGCCTTTAATTATGAAATCTACAATTATTCTTAGCCAATAATTTCAAAAACTTTCTACATGAGAACACCCTAAAGAATAACCTTGTATGTTAGCAAACTAAGTTGCCTTTGCATGTTCACAACCATGTAATGGGTACACTATAGTCTTTAGTTAGGTTCTACACAATAGGCAACTCTTACCCTTCACTACTCCTCTCTTTTAAAATTGGCTTGAGTTAGAAAAGCATTCCTTAAGGCGTTACACAAAAATTATTTTATCTTTTGATGGACATTCAAGGCACAAATTTGCTTACAAAATGCTTGATACTTCATTTACTAATCTTGGGTTCATTAAATGAATCAATATGGTATTCATTACCTTGTGATACCTTAACCTATATAATATGTTTTAAATTTGTCATAATGCCAAACCAATTTATTTGAGTATTTCTCATAACTTAGTTTGGATTTTCTTAATGGTTACCACCTCATTAAAATTGAATAATTGTCTTAATTTCCTCATGTTCCACTCTTTCCAATGATCATGCATAAGGTCCCTACATCATGGTGTCATTAGTATCTGTATGTCTCAATATATGAACTTTGAAATTCAACAATTCCATAATCTATTGGTAAGTCATCTTAATCCTCTAGCCAAAAAAAAACGCTCCCTTATAACAAACTTTGCCAACGCTAAAAGGGATTGTGACATTTTTTTGTTGTAAGAAAATTGTCAAAAGGGAAGCCTAAAGTACTCTAGCCTATAAAGCTTTTAGATGTTAAATCATCTACTAACCTTATTTAGCTAAGATTACTAAGTTAAATGCCTTGAGATCCTTGAAGCCTATACCTTTCTTCATTTTTGGTAAAGATATAGATCGTCACTTCTTTTAATGCATTTTAAATTCATCACCTTGTTGGTTTAATTAGAAATTTGTTATTTTCTAATTGATTAAATGGTAAACCCTCTATGGCAACTTAAAGACCATTATGGAATAACTTGTTATGGCTTGTACAACATATCTGATCAAGACTTCCCTCTCTACAAAGGAGATTTGTTATTACTTCTAAGACTACATTTTTGGGTTCATTCTTTTATGAATGAATTTCAATGCTTTATTCTTTAAGCAACCTAAGTTTAATGGAAAACTTATGTGCCTATCCCTTTGATTAGAGATTTCATGCTAGCAAGTCCCAAAATCTAAGCTTAAGTCTCTTAAGACATATTATAATTGAATTTAATACCTAACTTATATAGATTTACCATCAACCCTAAGGCTCAATAGTAAAAGGTTATTAAGCGTATCATTATTACTATTTCTACCATCTTGACCTTCCTAAATAATAGAGTGTGTTAGTGAATAAGAAAAGCTGAATGACTAGGAACTTAGGCTTAATTTTATAGCCATTTATATGCCCAAATAGGACAATATTATCAATTAGCCAAGCAAACACATTTGAAACAATCTATAAGAATAATAAATACCCCTTTTGTAAACCTCAAGTGGGCAAGAAAGGCTTTATAGGTTAATCATTAACTAGAATTTGATAACTAATAATTATAATACATTGCATGACCCTTAGTCATCCACCATTCACTAAAACCTAACTTCTCCAAGGCTTTTTGTAAGAATCATTACTTAACTTTGTCATAAGCCTTTACATATTATGTTTAACAACCATGAATACCTTGTTAAAGGCATTTTAACAAAGAGACATTAGATGCAATAACTAAGGCTTCAACTAAATTACCAAGACCTTGAATATAATTTTACATGAGAAATTACACAAACTAATGGACTAAAACTCACTAATATCCATAGGGGTTAATGACTTAAGAATAAGAACAATTTAGGTCTTTTAAGCAAATAACCCAATGAGAAGAAGGACTTAACCATTCATATAACATCAAACCCTACGGTGGTCCAATACTTTTGGTAGAAAACCCTAGGATACCCATCCAAATTAGGGGCTTGCAAAAGGCCCATTTCAAATACTACATCTATAGTTTCAACACCAGTTACCACTACATAACCTATTTCATTCATTTCTTTTATGATTAATGTTGGAATTTGTTCCAAGACAACCTTTATGTCTTTTGTGTTCCTTTTATGTAACTCTTTGAAAAAATTTAGAACTAAGTTGATAATCTCTCTATCTTCCTCAATGTTACCCTCATTAGACTTGAGTCTCATAATTATGTTTCTTGATTTATGCTTAATAATGGTGGTATGGAAGAAATAAGTATTTATGTTACAATGAGATAACCAATTAACCCTATACCTTTATTGCCTAAATGTCTCTTTTTGTCTTTAGGTATGGTTCAAATCTTAAATAATCTATTTTTCTACAATTTTGCCAACTTCAATAATGGCTTGGTATGAGTTTTGCAAGATTCCTTTTAAGCTCTTTAATTCTCACCTTAAAATTTTTTTAATTTTAAAGCAATCCACTTCTTTAACAAAATACCAAAAAAATTGAGTTTTTTGGTTAATTGAAAGGTAAAAGACCCATTCAGAGGCTTTTGTTATACCTTTAAATTAATGTCTCACAATCTTAAAATTTTATCTAGTGAGATTTAAAATGAAAACCTCTTTTGACACCCTTAGTCTTATTTTCCGAATACAAAATAATGGGTCAATGATTTAAACTAATATGATGTTTATGGAATAGTAGTGCTCATAGGCATTCCACTCTCTACTCCACATTAGACATAACTCTATCTAACCACTCTTCAACAAAGGTTTACTCCAATTTGCCATTTACTAAGGGATGACTCTTAAATTCCATATCAAGTAGATTACAATCAACTAAAATGTTTTAAAAAAGCATTTACTTACATTGATTTACAAGCCTTTTTGAATTCTCCTTTACACTAGAAAAAATTATATTAAAATCATTTATGCAAAGCTAAAAGATACTATTTTGGGGTCATAGGCTCTTAGTTCATGTCTCTTTATATGGGTTGACATATACACAAGAAATTGCCCAATTAGGATTCCCTTTTGGGAGAAATATACTTAAGATAAAAATAGTGTTTAGTTTTATAAGCAATCTAAACATTAAATCTTTCTACCAAATAAAAAACCCACATCCTTTATCTTTTAGCTCCATAAAATCTGCATTTTTATATCTCATTCATCTCCTGCATTTATCTACATACCTTTTCCTTCGCTTTATTGTCATAAGGAAGATAATATTTGAGCAATGTACTTAAATAAGCTCATTTAGAGCTTTGATTTTTTGGGGTTGCTTGAGTCTATGCTAGTTCTAAGCCAATATGATCATTAATACTCATATTGTTGTAGGCCAACCACCACTATTGTTTCATTATTAAAAGAATCAAGTGCACCTGTAAGTAAAGTTTAGACATAAACATAGAATAATTTCCATGTCTTATATCTCTAAGATAGTTAAAGAAGTAAAAATGGAAGGAATTATTGTGTTAATAGTTCTGACTAAGTGTTTCACTTACTCTATTTTCTTAAGATGTTTTATTGAAAGTGTTCAAGCATGGCTATATGGGCACTAAAGATTAAGCTCCAAAATAGGGTTTGTAAGTAACTTAAAAAGGGTAGAGTTTGGGGTTTTCATGTTTATAATAAAAAGGAGTTTAGTCTTTTGGAAAGTTTTGCCTTTAGCCTTTTTAATTTGTTTGGTATGTGGGTGTGATTAGATCCTTTCTTCTTTTAGTTAAGTAGGCCTATAATCTTTAAAAGTTGCAACATTAGGCTAGGCTTAACCTTAATAATTGTGGGAGATAAACTAACGTCTTTAAATAATGGATTCCTAAATAAAGGCATTTTGTTCTTATTAGTCCCTTACTTTTCAAGGTTTGAAAAATCAAGGTTTGACCTCGAGGGTCTCATACTATAAGCAAGTTATCTTAGGTCATTAACTAAGACGTAGACTTTTAACTAGATTCATTTGTTAAAGCGTGGCAAATGGAAACATAAGGCCATTAATTCTATTAGTTGTCTTAAGAATTATGCTCTCTATTGTTAGCATTAAGTCATCTAACACCACTGAACCCTCCTTTAAGTGCTCTAATGACCTTTTAAGGGGAATTTTTTTTTACATAGTTTAAGTGAAGGGAGTTGTAACTGTGGATTTATTGAATACAAATTAATCCATACAAAGCCAACTTCCATACTACCCTTACTTCCTCATAATTGCTTTTTCATCTTTTAAGGTTTGATACATGTATTACTTGTTCATATGCCCTAATTTACCACACAAGAAGCAAAATTCTTAAAATTTCTCAAACTAAAAATGGACTTAGCCCTTACTACCATCTGCCTTCTTAATTTGAAACCTTGTCTATAGAGGCTTATCTATCTTGGCTCTCACTAAAAGTCTCATGTAACTATGTCATCCCAAGACATTATCTAATAACATGTAATTGACTTCCAACAAACCACTAAACATTCCCCTGATTTTTATAGCATTTTCTTAGGTCATTTGTTTTAAAGTCTAAGTCCTCAAGGGTGAGATTTATGGGCCAATTTTAATAATAAGAAGTCAGTTTGAAATGCTACATGGGATGTCATTCAAAATATGTCTCCTCTCTATTTTTCTATTGAAAGCAAAAAAAAAATGTTCATTTTCAAAAGTTAGGCCTTAAAATCCCTAGACAAGTTTTAGACCATCTTCAAGATAGTTCTAACTACTTTGGGGCTAAACAGTTTATCTAAGAGAATCTTCCCTGCTAATACTAATTTTACAATCCTTTATGCATTAACTATAATGGTCTCTAGTTCTAGCATATATTCTTACGTGGACACTTTTAAAATGATATATGTCCATATCGAACACGATACTTATCCAACATTCTTTTGACACATGTTAGACACTTCAAAATGCGTCCAACTGAAAAAAAAAAAAAATTGGATACACATGTTAGACACTTTTAATTTATATGTCAAATACTTTTAATAGATATGTTGGTTATTAATAAGTTGGATAAATATTAGACATATAAAATTAGTTTCAAAATTCTTAAAGGTAATGTATATAATATTTTTTTTATAAATATAATAAATAGTGTGATGATAAAGATGAATATATTTTATTCTATTAATCATATTGAATATTTTAAGTTATAATTTCTTAAATATTATATTAAATGTATATGTAATATATATTATTTATTAACCAAAAAAATATAATGTTTAAAATTCTTAACAAAATATTAATTATAACGTAAAATAACATAATAATTATTTTACATTATAAGTTTAAAAAACATTAATATTATTAAAAATATTCAGATTACACATATATATAATATATCTAATATATATTTTGTAGTTATGTTTGCACCATGTCTGTGTCTTAATTTTTTCAAGATTAATGTGGGCGATATTTATGTCATACTATACTCGTATCATTGTATCCATGTTTATGCTTTTTAGATGCCCCCTTAAAAGGCAGACAAAGTATGGTTGTTATGAGGCAACTGCCCATCTTAAATGCTAACTTACTAGCATGATAAAGTAAGGTTAGTTAGATAATAAAACTCAACTTGAATTTAGGCAAGTTATATTATATCAAACATTAAAGGGTTGTAACAGGGGACGAGATTGGTTAATCTTATTTCAATTCATATATGAAGTTTAAATAAAACAAAATTATTTTTTATAAGATAGCACTACTCAAATTGGCAACATTAGTTGGTCATGAACATAAAGGTATAACAAGGGTTATCAAATAAGACTAGTTAGCTAAGAGCTTAGAAGATCAAGATTGAAGAAGTTGATTAATCATTAAAGACAAGCAATTGTTAGTAGCTAAGGACACATTGAATTTAATTGACCTTTGAGTAAAGTTAATATTTAATAATGGATTGAGAACATCACAACCTTTAAAAGGAATATTTGACTAGGCACTTGGACAATGCCAATACATTTAAAAATGATTCATCTTAAAAGGGGGAAATCTAATTAAAAGGATCAAAAAATAACATTTGAACTAGATTACTAGAATTTCTAGAAATGGATCTAATAAATAATTCATTGGTCATGTATATTTTAAGGATATTAGGGATTACTAATAGTTACAGAGGCAACCATTAACCTTTTTTATTTTGAAGTTAAAAGTTTATATTTATATTCATAAATGTTAATTTTGATTGCTTTAAGTTTGTTCCCAAAAAGAGTGACATAAGCAATAAGAAATTTGCATTTGCAAGGATTAGGATATGTACCCATGCTCATAAGGTGAGAAAGGCATCCTTTCCTTAAATTAAAACCAATCATCATCTTTGTGTCAGATCCTCAACAAGTAAAAAGTGCACACAAAACCACTCAACCTAACCAAAACTAAGTTAAAACCATAAAAAATAGATTGGATATGGTTTGTCATTTAAGCAAATTGCATTTAATAGTTTAGTTATGGGTTTAGAAATTCAAAAACCACCTAAACCATATTGACTACCTAATTATACTAAAACCCAATCATCTCTGTTAAATCTAAAACTTTAATTGATTTACATTTGCATTTAAATGTACTAGGTTTAAACTAATGGCTTACTTAGAACATAATCTTATCTATCTTATTTATATAATTTTTTGTTTTTGTTATATAAATCTTTCAAAACTTATTTTTTCCTATAAAGATAGTTTAAACCGCCAAATTGACTAAACCAACCTATAACTACTAATGATAGTTTGATTGGTTTCACTTTTATATTATTATGGTTATAGTTTTAAAAATTTTCCAACCATTACTAACAATTTTGTTTAAATATATATGTCAAATTGACCCAAACTAATCTATATGCACCTTTACCAATTAGGATTAACTTTAGAGAACCATCCTTATCCTTATTAGAGATTAAGAATTCTTGAATCTAACCCATTTTGAAATAGGAGTTCTTTGTTTTTATTGGTTAGGCATGGATGTACTTAATTACAAGGCCAACTGTTTTGGTAGGTGCCATTAATATGTACTTTTAGCATCTATGTAAATAGGCAAGCTTAAAAGGGATCAATTTTATGATTATGGACAAATTGGGAGATATCATTTAACTTGAATTAGAACTTCAAGGAAATAATTATTCTAAAAAAGGAAGCCATATGATTTATCTTCATCATTCATTGTAACTTAATATTAATTAACATTTTTTTTCTCTTTTTCTTATTATTAATTCTAAAAGATTTAAGATATTTAACTAATAGACATTTGGATTTTATCTTGTGCACAAATTATTATAATAGGTTTTGAAAATTATATAATTAAGAAAATAGTGAATTATTAATCATGGTAGAATGAAAGCTAAGTTTAAGGATGGATCAGGAAAGGAACATTAAATACCATTTGGTCCTTATACCTATTCAAAAATTTACAAACTAGGGATCCTTGCCCCAATCTCTATTTATTTTTCTTTGACCTTACTTGATGAAATTCATGGAGGTACCAATACATAGAGGGATTTTAAGGATCCACTGAGTATTTAAGAAGAGCCAATGACACACTCCAAAGCTAAAAGGTTGAAAAAAACACTTAATGGGTTAATTAAAGACATTTAGGTAAAGGAAGGATATTCAAACTTAAAGGGCAACAAAATATATCTTAATATGGGCCAAGACTTTATTAATTGTATAAGTATGCTAAATTGACATAAGTTAAGTGATTATAGAGAGTTGAAGTAATAAAGTAATAGAATTAGTGAGTTAAGCCTATTGCGAAGTTCAAAAAAGAAAAATGTTGTTCCCACAACCTTGTATGGGTTGTAATTGTTGTCAATTAGGGTTAAGTGTGTAAGAAAGTAAAGCCACATGGAAGGGCAAGAAAGTAAAGCCACATTGAATGGCAAGAAAGTAAAGCCACATGGAAAGGCAAGAAAGTAAAGTCACATTGAAGGGCAAGAAAGTAAATCTGCTGTGTAAGGGCAAGAACGTAAATCTGTCACGTAAGCCCTATTAGGGTTTCATGGAAGAGAGTATATAAAGGCCTTGGAAGACAAAACTAGGGCAGAGGGCCAACACAATTGAAAAAAATAGCAACCCTACAGCAACTGGCCAAAAGGAAGAGAGAGCAGAAGGCAAGAGATCAGAAACAACACCACCATGATAGCAAACCAGAAACGTCACCACCGGGAGAGAAAACCAGAACATGCGACCTCCTGCAAGCAAACAAAAAACGCCTCCTGCAAGCAAACCAGAAACACATCCTGCAAGCAAACCAGAAACGCCTCCTGTAAGGAGACCAGAAACACATCCTGCAAGCAAACCAGAAACGAACAACCAGCAAGAGGAGAAATAAGAAACAGACCACCCGGAGGAGAAGACAACAGACCTAGTATTCGTGAGACCACCCGGAAAAGAAGACAGCAGACTAGAAGCATGAGGCAGGGCGAAAGACGTGAACCAGAAAAACCAGTAGCGTGAGGCAGGCCAAGAGACGTGAAACGACAGACCAGAAGCGTGAGACCAGAACGTGCAACAGCGTGACAGACCATAAGTGTGAGGACAGGCCATGAAACGGTAAGACCGTGAAATAGGAGATGGGTGAGACCGTGAAACGGTGAAAGTAGGAGTTGTGTGAAACAACCTAGAGAAGGAATTCAGCGAAGTATCGGAAAGAACTCAACGTATTTCCAGATTTCTTCAAGAGAGGTTAGAGAGCATTGCGGTGAACTTCTAAGCGGCAGTGGAGCAGCCTTTCAATTCAACAGAGACAAGACAAGATAGAAGAAGGGTAGACATAGTAAGTGACACTCTTTGTATTGTACTTGCTTAGTAATTGCAATAGTGAAAGAAGCAGAAGATTAAGACATCCATTGTAACTAGAATTTTCAAGTATAGTGGATAGTCTCAGTAAGGGAGAGTCCCTACCACCGTGGATATACGTCACATTGACGAAACCACGTAAATCTCATGTGTCCTTAATTTGCTTTACGTTCTGTGTTTTTAATTGAGTTGTGAATACAGATAAAGTATCAGCCAACCCATAACCTAACGAAGACCTAAACAAGAACATCCAAATTGTCTATTAGGTAAGGTGTCTGAAAGGTGACTTTGGAGACTATTGTGATTAGTAGGTAGCAATAGATCTACCTTAGTCGAATCTGAGAAAGAGTTCACTTTTAAGAAGAGATTGAAGTTGTTCACTTTCCTGCGAATTGCGAATTGTGGTGATACTGATTCACCCCCCTCTCAGTATCATAAACTAGTAGATCCTAGGATGAAGTTGGGAACTTCAAAAAACAAGGAGTGGACCGGTTGTAAAACTAGTTACAAGACCAATTTGCTATTAGAAGGTTAGACTAGCATGGTCATAAGTCGATTGGTGAATCAGTTTAACATTAGACATGTGGTTTTGTGAATCTAATCAAATCGACTTTGATTCACTTGCTGTTAGCTTATTTAGGAAGTTTTTCTTATTTCTAAGGTTAGGTTTGTTACTTCATCCTATAAATAAGTTTGATTTTATTGTTAAAGATGTAGATCATTGGTGAAAAAAACGAAGGTGGGAATTTTCTCTTTTAACTCTTCATTAAACTTTGCAAACTTATTAAAATTGTTGTCTTATGGTGTTCCAACATAACTTATCATTCCCAAATTCCTCTTTTTCTAGAATGTATTGTTCATATCCCTTTTTGTACCTTTGTTTCATATTCCTTTGAACATTGGGTCTAAGTTTATATTTTAGATTCGTGTTTTTTTGAATATTGGGTTAAGGTTTTACTTTTGTTAAACTTGATTTAACTTTCTTGGAGTTTTGAATTCCTTATTTTGTTTGTGGGTTTTATTGTGATCTTTGGAGTTCACATCATTGTCTATCAAGTTGTGGCTAGAAAAGTTCCTACAAAGGTAAAAACCATTATCATCCTTATTGCAAGACCAAAAGCCCTAAACCAAGGCTAACAAGGGTCATAACTACAAATCAAAGATGAATGTATTAAAGGAAAGGGCTAACCGATTGATTGATAGGAGTAAGATATACCAACCCAAGGGTAATCCCTATGCACTTAAAAGAGGAAGACCACAATATTATTTGAGATCTAAAAGGGCGCTCAGCTGCTAAAAAGGAAAGCAATAAAACTTGTGTCAATCCTCAATCTTGGAACAAACTACATAAATCAACTTTTATATACAATAAGAGGGGTCTATTTATGGGAAACTAGCTTGACCTATGGTCTCATATATCATCTGATGGAAAAAGCATGGCACAAGCACAAAGCCATAAGCCACGAGGCCTTTGATACATTAACTCGTTGAGTAAAAGAACAAAATGATTGACCTAAAAATTAAGGAAAGAACGAGTAATCGAGTTGAAGTTCTAAAAAAAGATCTCATGTTATCAATATAACACCTAAGACATTTAAACACATTAGGTCAATGTAGTCAAATCGCCAACACTTAAGAACTTACATTAAAGCTTTCGTAAAAAGGTTTCTTTGGGGACTAAGAGTTTATGAGGTATTAGGAATTAATTAGATGTTTATTAAATAAATACATAACATAATAGACTTTTAAAATTTTGATTTCTAATAATCAATTTAGTAACTTATTAAATATAACACAACTTAGCATAAAAGATAAGATACTTCTCAACAAATAAATTATTTTCTTCCTTTTAGGTCTTATCAGTAGGTTATTATAATTCATCACTATCTAAAAGTCTAGCCTTTAGTCATATAAATAGAAAGAAAGATAAAGAGAGAGAGGGAACTTTTTGAAATTCTAAACATTTTTAGAAGGGAGAGATAAAAGAGTAAGCCAAAAAAAGAAAAAAAAGTGTTAGCTCACATGAATAATAGTTGGCCACATGAGGTTCTCTTTATAAAGAACTCTAACTCTGGATTAGCCCTAATAAAAATTTCCTATAAATTGCACTTTAATCCATAGAATTTCAAATATCATATATTTAACTCTAAAAACTATATTAAACTTCTCAATCAAGTCTAACTTGATCTCTTTTTATATTTTAACTAATTTTTCTTATATATGTAACTTATTAGAGTCTTAATATAATGACAATAAATATAAATTATAATCTTGAATAATCGGATAGAGTAAATTATTTAATTTATCACTAATTTCTCAATTAACCACTTCATATTCATAAATTAAGATTAATGTTTAATAACACATTATGACCATCTAAATGTCAAGTTTGTCAAAATGATTTGTCATATCCTTTTAGTACACAATTTATGAGTGTAATTCAATCTTTTATCATACTAGTACTCTAATTAGATATAAAATATGAAATTAGTGTATACTCTACATTATCTAATTTTGTTTATTCTCAAATAATCATATGATCATTAATTAAATCAATGAGATCATAACCCTTAAGAATTCTCATTTAACTTGGCTTAAGATTTCTTGATTAATGCTTATTGAAAATAATAACACATTCTCTCATGATTACTTCAAAATAATAAATCTTTTGTTCATTACTAAATTACCTTTATATAGTTCATAAATACCCAATGCATGCTCATAAGTGATGCTTGTTTAGAAAAACTTATAAATGAGATCAAAATACATCAATATTTATATGAGATACTTAGGTATTCTCAAATCTAAAAACCATTTATACAACTATTATATAAGATATTATTTAGATAAACAAGTAATAATCTATTTAAAAATTCTCATTACAAGTTAATTCAATGAATTTGCTAAACTAACAAGCTTCATATATTTGTTTAAGTACCATCATACTTTAATTTATAAGACAAACTTCTTTTTTCATACAAACTTAATATTATCAATATCATGACTTATTCAATGTCTTATCTTTATAACATATTAATTAGAAATATTTAAAAATGATATCGTAATGTAATATATATTTCATAATTATGATCTCATCATAATTATCTTTATAAAATATATTTATTCAATGAAATTTTATTCCAAATTTATTGATAATTATATCATGTGGATAAACTATACCAAAGATTAAAAATGTCTCTTACTAATTAATTACATACATGAATATCAAATTTATAAATATAAGTCAATAATATACTCATTGTCTATTAAAACATATACTAATAGAAGGATAAAATGGAAAAGTACCCATGTAGGAAGATTCAAGACTCACAAGAGTGTAACATCAACAATGAAAGGAATTGACTTACTAGGGAGACTTACAAACTAAGTTATCAAGCATTTAAAACAATTAACCACAAATAAAGTTAAAACTAAATCTAAATTAAAGGAAATGTGAAGAAAAAAAAATTTGTTTAATTAGCCATAAAGGCATGTTAGAGTAGGTTATCTTCTTTAATGTGGTCTATGAATATTTATACTCTAAAATTTCTTGGATTTTTTTTTCTTTCTTCCATAAATTGGGACACATAGTGCCTTTTCTTGATTTTGGACAATGGCTCTCTTAATCATAATTACCTCAATTGAAGCATCTTATGTAACAAGTTTCCATGCATAGTCACTAAACTAACTTTCACTAGCATTAATACTCATTTAAAATCAATTAATGACTTATGCAAATAACTAGTTTACCCTTAAATTGATTCCTTATAAACAACCTTTCACCCTTTCTTGTGCCTTGGCCAATTTCATAGGTCGAGTGGTGATATGTTGATGCTTTTACTTTAGCACATGCAATTAATTAGTTGTGTACAATTTAGGTGCTAAAGGGGTGTAATCATTTAACCCCATATATAATTCCACTTAAAATATAATTTTGTTTAGTGTAAAGATTAAAGATTAAAGGGTTCAAGGAAATATATATTACCAATTTAGAGAAATTTGATAAAATACTTACATAATTATGTTTGCTTAGTTCCAAGAATAATTTAAGTAATCTTTATTAATATAGTAATAGAATTAAAATTTCAACATATATTTAATTTGCTTCATTTACTTTATTGTGATTTAACATATATTATAATTTATCCCATTTATATTAACAAATGTTAACATAGATTTAAGATTTACGTAACACAAATACTCATAATTAATGAAAATAAAAGAAAAAAGAGAAATAATTTTTTAAAAGAAATCCATAAAAAATACTCTTAAATTCTTCATAAAAAGGAATAAATGAAAGAAAAATATATTTTCAAAATTGTCTTTTTTTTTCTTAAAAAGAAAAATAATGTTCAAAATTTAAGTATGCTTTTATTTTTCTCTTTCAAATAAAATACAAATAAATATTCACATTTTAACAAATATAATAAACTCATACATTACACGTGTTTAATATTAGTGTATATTAATATTGATAAAATTGAGAAAAGCTAATGATTCTTAACAACTCTTTAAGAAAAAATAACCTATATGGTGACATTTGCTTAATTATTAATTTGTAGTCTTTCTTAGTATTTTAGTAAAATTAGAATTTCAATGTACACCAAATCATCTTTTTTACACTATAAAATCAAAAATATTTGGTTTACATTATTATTTCTTTACTTTCTCTCAACCTAATTACTTAATTTTAAATATCATTTTTTTTACTAAAACAATTTTCCTTTAAAGTTGATATACATAGATGATTATAATAATATTATTAATTAAAATTTTGATTATGAATTTAGGTATAATTGACCTGTAACAATGAAGTTTATTTCACCTTTTAATCAGTTACTCAATTTTAATTTCATTTCATCTCTTTAACACTAGTATAAACTTAAAAATTCTTAAATTAACTAGAATATTAAGTAGGGTATATAGCCAAATCAATTTTAATTTTAATTTCAATTTAAATGTTTTGCTTTTATCATATCATAAATTTTACTTATGTAACCACTTTTGATTAATTTTATAATTTTTTAGTATACTCTTATAATTTTGACTGTTCAATATTAACTTAATAATTGATTTGTAGTTTTTCTTAATATTAAAATAGAATCAAATTTTAATATTCATCTAATTCTTTTTTTATATTATAAAATCAAGTATATTTAACTTATATCATTATTCTTTTTTCTTTTTTCAATTTCAAATATTAATTTTCTCACTCAAGTAATTCTTTTTCAAGTTTAATGTTAATAATTGATTATAATAATATTATTGATTAAAATTTTAATTCTGGATTAAATTATAATTAATAAATTTTCTTTTTAAAGAAAGTTTATTATTATAATTTTTCATGATTAACCTTTTTAATATACCTATGCTACTATCATAAGATCAATTTTTTATGGTTATTTTACCTTAAATTTTTTGCTTTTTCCTTTTCTTTTTTAGTTTTTTGAGGTAGGTGCTTCCTTTAGTTTCCTCATTACTATTAAATTTCTCTTTCTTGATTGCATCTCTTGACTGCTAAAAAATTTTGTTCTTTGCCATATCACTTGACCTTTATGTACATTTCTTTCATAATTTCTTGATTTCTATAATTATTTACTTTCTTTATAATAAATTCATGAATTTCTTACTAAATCCACAATAGCAAAAAAAAAAAATCTTAATAATGACCTTTAAATTATATTAATACTAGTAATTTATTGTTAAAATTTTTCAATAACATTGTATTTTTTTTTGTTTTTAATAGTTACACTACACAAACAACCAAGTATGAGTTTTGAAACAAATTGTTCACTACACTTAAATCTACCCTTTACATAAATTTTTTATGATTATGAGTTCTTTTAGCATGAAAAAAAATTCAAAGAAGATTCATACTTACCTATATTTTAAAACTTACAATGACTATTCTTTCATTACATCTAATCATATAAAGAGTCAAATGAAATCTAAAGACATCAATGTAATTATGAGATTTAAGGGATTAAAATTGAACAATAAGTGAAAAGATGACCATAATGAAATCTAAAGAGTCACTACGCTGAAATAGAGCTATATTAACAAATTTTTAACAATAATTTTAAATTGTTACCTTAAAAATTTAATACAATAGTTTAAATTATTATTTCAAATAATTTGTATACAACATTATAGTAAGTAGTTTTATACTACATTTTACATATAGTAATAATTGCCACCTATATGTTTGATATAAAAATGTTGCATATAAACATAAATATAAGTATAACTTTTATATGGTAGTTACAAAATTTGTCACTTATAACATTCAAATTTGTCATTTATTATATTAATAATTTTTTATACAGTGATTAACAATTATTACTTATATAATATTAATTTATCTTCACTACTATTATTGTCCTATTGTCAACATTACTAGTTATTATTACTACTGTCATAACCATCATTGTTACCAATGCTAAGACTTATCTCTCTTTATTTTTCTTTCTCTTATTAATTTCCCTCACTCTCTTTCTCTTTTTCATCTTTCAAATCTTCTTTTTTTTTAAATTCTCTTTTGGATCTTTCTCTCACTCACTCTTTCTCTCCATCTTTTATCTCCCTTCATCTTTATTTTTCTTTATTATATGTTTGCCTTTCATTTATTTTTTTATTTCTTTCTCTCTCTTTTAAGTTTTTTTTTTCACTCTCTTCGTCTTTTATCTCTCTTACCTAACTCTTATTTTTTTTCTCATTTGTGTCTCTCTTTATCATATATTCCTCCTTTTCTTTCTTCAATTTGAATTTTTTTGTTGTCTTTTAGAGAAGAAGAGAGAGGAACTAAAAAGAGAAATAGAGAGAAAAAATTCAATAGAGAGATAAAAATGAAATGGAGTGAGGGAGAGAGATGAAAGAGAGAGAAAGGAAAAAGCAATTGAAAAATGAAAAAGAGAAGAAAAGGAGAGAAAAATATAAAATTGAGAAAAAGGAGAGATAAGAGAAATTAATAGATGAAATGGAGAGATATAAATAGAATAAAAAAAGAAAGTTAGAGGAAAAATATGAAAAAAGAAAAAAATTGGAAGTGTTAAAGGTGAAAAATAAGAAGAGGCAAATAAACAAGAGAGTGAGAAATAAAGAGGTAAAAAGAAAAAAAATAAAGATAAAATTTTAAAAGTAATTGAAAGAAAAATAAAAGATAGAGATAAAAAAATAGAAGAGAAAAAATATAAAAAAGAGAAAAGATAAATAAATAAAAGAAAAAGTAAAGAGAGAGTGAGAAGAAGATAATTTTTACAAATAATGAAAACAAAAATTAAGAATTTTGTTAAATAATTTTTTTTAGTAAAAGAATTTTTTTAATAATTAAAATATATTATTAATATTTAATATATTTTAATTATGTTATTTAAGTAATTTTAAGTATAAGATAGACTGATTAGGTATTTTACTTAATATTATCTGTCTTATGTTATCTAGTTTGTGTATAAAATGCAACTTAAAGGATTGACTTGAAATTGCCTTTTTACCTTTTGTTTTTGAGATGTGAACATTTTACGGGCATGACGGAAGAAAATTGGTTCATATAATTGTCAAAATTTGATATTGAGTTCAGTCAAACTCCAAGCCCTAACACAAATGGTTAGCACCCGAAGATGCTAAGATTGTATGCCAGACTGGGCATTTTGACACATTCTGCACATACTTGCGCCTTTTCGCTAAGCCAACCTGTACGTGGGTTTCATACAAATTTGATTTTACCATTAAATAATGACGAAGACGTCAAAATCTTGCAAAGGAAGGGACAGTATGAGTGCCAGCACCTTGTATCCATGGTGCAATGTCTAAGATAATTCCATCTTCGATTATAAGCCAACCTATCTGAAAACAAAAACTGCTCGATATATTGCTTTTACAAACAAAATTTTCAAGGAGCCTTGTTGTATGCAGTACATGTTTCCCACAATTTGTCCAATGTCCCCACATGCAAGCTTGCGACTTTTACCATTACTATTTATGGTAGCAAAGCCCTTTCACAAGCGAGTCTATTCGAGCATACGTTTCACCAAACTAACCAGATTTGATGGGCAGTCAGTTGCATCTTTTCCTGGTATATAAAGGGTTTGTCGTGTGTTTTTTTTTTTTTTTTCTTTTTGGTTCTGAATAACCGATAAAACAATCTAATTATTATTAGCTATGTTTTTTAAGCTAAATAATATGATGTTTGTGACATTCATATCTTCTATACAATTTATAAGCAAATTTAATTGATTCTCTTTGATTATTGAGCAAAATATTTTTGTGACAGTTATTTTGATTTTGGGTTCAATTTAAAGTTAATTTTATGAGGTCCAGGAAAAGGGAAAGGCCCCTTTATTGAATGGATTAAAACTAGGACTGAATAAATTTGAATTGAGTATAGTTTAGAGCTCAAATACGCATTTTCAAAATAACTTAACTGCAAACTCTCATTTGATTATCTTTGTGTATATAAATAGGTTGATAAACCGATTAATTCTTGAAAGAAAACGGTTGTTTGTGGATTTTGAAGATCTTTGTTGCTTGAATAGATGTTTCCATTACTTTTGTTCCAACTGGTTGCACGGATTTTAATTATTAAACCACCAAAAGTACTCCTTGACAGTGACACTGCCACAGAATGATCCATCGAGTCCTTTCAGAATCACCGGCAAGCACATAACATTGATGACTGGCACCAGACAGCTGCCCCAATTGGTTTAAAGTAAGGTACGTGTCAGCGGTGGGAAACGGGGGCCACATCGATTACAATTAATAAACCTTTAACCCAAACCAGACCAACTTTTCCAAGCTCGTATCTGTGGACCCTAGGCAGCTTTTTCGGACATTCGGCAATTTTCTATTGAGATGGGATGCGTGTCCATGACCCATCCACACAGTTTCTTCTTCGTTTGTCTACTGCTACGGTTTTTAGACGCAAACATGCCATTCAAGGACCTTCGGGGAAGAACATAGTTCAATTATTGTTGAACACTGGAAGGGCATTTAGCCCTACCATGAACGTGGTTTTGTCCACCACTCACGACCTCCTTTTAAGATTCTCTCTTTTTAGCTAATGTGAAGTTCACAATAGCGTTCCCATACATTAATTTTTCACAAAAATGACTTTTCTAATTTTTTTTTAAATTAAAAAACAAAAATGATGACATGTAACTCTTTATAATTTAAAAATTACTATCAATCAAAATTAATTACTATATAATTAATTTTTACTCATATTTATCCAATTAAATTAAAATTTAATCTTTTAACTGATATTACTATTACAATTAGATATGTTAATTTAATCAAGAGTTAGTATGAGATTAAAATTTTTATTACAAATAGCCTTTTTAACCTAACAAGATTTCATTGTTTAATTAGACTTATTATTTAAAATAGAAAACCTAATTGTATTATAAAACAATTTTCTAATCAAATAATTAATCAAATTAAAATGTTTTAATCTTAGTCAACCATTAATTATAATTTAAAAAAGAATTTCTAATTCACAATTGAATTAATTTTTTAATTCAATAATTTAATCTAATTAGATGTTTAATTTCTAACTAAACTTAGAAAACTAGTATTTTAATCAAATTAGACTAATATTAGGATTTATTTGGCATCAAGCTAGCGTATCAGAATGCTTTTTTGTATCACAAGTGTATGTTCACAATATTTGTGTCCATTAGCTACGTGATCATCTAACAAGATGTTTAAACACATGAGTAGGCATCTATTGCATAGCTACCAACTTGCATAACCAACATTTTTTGGCCATAAGAGTTATTGCCCAACACCTAACAACAAGGCCAACTTGACCTTTAATGGAATTGTTGTCATTTAGGTATAAATATACCTAAGTGCAACCATGTAATTGAATTATATGTAACAAGGAAACCTAAATTCTAATACTATTATTAAAAATTATAGGGATATTTATCAAATAAATATGATGTGAAAATGAATATTTAAAATTTTAATTTTTAAAAATAGATTGATTATTTGTTAAATATAATGATGATTTAACCTAAAAGATACAATTATTATTAAAGTAATCTTTAATTCTTCTTCTCTTTTAGGTTTATTAATGAGTTATTATTAACTTCCATCATCCAATAAGAAGGAAACAACTTTCATAATCTAAATCCTTTTTAGAGAGAAAAAAAAAGATGAGGCCAATAATTTTAATGTGTTAGATATAAAATAAATGATTATGTAGTGGGGTATTTATAGGGGTTACAAGTCTATAACTTTATTCCTGAGATTTATGTTAATTTTTAATAAATTATACTTTAATCTTTACATTTTTTGAATATTATATATTTGACCTTATAAGTTTTGTAAGCTTTTCAATTAAGTTTAACTTAATTTTCATTTTATATTTTCTCAATTATCTTTATATGTGTGACCTATTAGGATACTAATATGTTAGTAATAAATATGAATTATAATTTCAAAAAATTAAATAAATTAAATTCTTTTCATTTATCATTTAATTTATCATTAATTCTTTAATTAATTAATTTTCATTCATAAATTAAAATTAACATCTAACTATATATCATGACTATACAAGTGCTAAGATTATCAAAGTGGTTTGATTAATCTCTTAAGTATACGATCTCTTAATGTAATTTAATTATTTCATTATAATAATTTTCCAAGTGAACAATTGGCTTGTAAGTTAGAAAAGATAGTACAAGGTCTCATGTTTGATTTTTCAAAAGTGTAGTGTATTTTTCGACCATAGTTGCTTGTTAATTTGGGTCTTTTATCATCTAACTGTAACAATATGGTATAGGTGAGATTACTATTAAAGTGGTAAGTGCATAGGTGTGATCCTTTTGTACATGGTAGCGAGGAATTGTGCCATCTCAAAGTTTGGTCATTATGAAGTGGGCTAGTGGTGTCAATTATGGGGGCAAGCCTATAACTTATGGAATGATAGTTTGTGAGATAGTTTTAGTGGCAAGAAAGGGCAATATGGGTTATAGTTAAAGAGACATAATGTAGGATAATTTTGTAAAGGTGTTGATATGTGGTATGTATTAGTCCTCAACTCTTGCATATGTGAATCATTATGTTGCAAATGCATTGGTAAAAAAGCATAAAGGGGTAACTTTAATGATGTCAGTGGAGATACATTTAATAACACGTTAGTGACAAAAGTAGTAAATAGAAAAATAATCTCATTAAAGATTGTATCTGTAACTATATAGAATTATTGTTATTATAAGGAATAACATCAATAAGCATTAACACTTAAGGGATATTTGAAGAAAATACACTAATATGACTTGAGCTCTAGTTTATGCTTAGTATAAGGTTATAAGTTCAGGTATATAACATAGCTAAAAACTTAAAGATGCTTAATGGGTGGTACAATAGGAAAGAGTACTTTTTAGAGGTTGTATTACTGCAGAACTAGAACAATTAGTTAGTTAATAATGTGAACTGCACATTTAAAAACAAAATTCCAATAATGAGGGAATAAATGCATGTTGCATCATTGTCAAACCCATTTCAACTACATATCCATGTTTACGTTCGGTCAAACCATTTTAAAGGGTTAGACGAGGACAAAATGTTTGTTTATAAATGTCATACTCCTGTGACAATTTATTAAATGATGTAGAAAGAAATTCTTTGGTACAATCACTTTAAATAGCTTTGACTTAAGTATTAAGTTGGTTTTTAATGAAGTTTAGAAAGACCATGAAGATATATTAAAATTGATTACAAGAATTGAGCACATAAAGCCATAAAAATTTGGAATAATTATCGATAAAACAAACATAATATTTATGATTTTAGTGAAATGTTATTTGAGTCAATCCCTAAATATTAAAATGACTTAATTCTAAGGGAGCTGTAAACCTATGAAAAGTAGGAAGATGGGAATAACAATAACTCTTACTAGATATACATGCCAAGCAAGTTAGTTGTATACCTAATGACTTATTAAATATGTAAGAAATAGTTGAATATGCAATATGGCCTAAATGATGGTGCCAATGAACAAGAAAGTTGGACTAAGACAAGTAATAAACTGAGGGAGAAAAATCAAATTAATTCAACAGTTGATAGAGTCCTTGATTAAGATTTTCTTGGAAGAAAATTTTGCTCGTGTGATGGCACTTCACAAAAAATTAATTAGGTGAGAAAATAAAATCACAATTATTTTCTTGTGAAAATTAACTAACTGAAAGTAAATTTTTCTTTATCAAGATAACAACTAAGACATTAGAGAGACAAAAATTTTGGGAAATAAAAGTACTTGTATAGGTTATTGGGAGGTTAGACCTATTACCTATAGTAATATATTGGTTACCTATGTAGGGTTAAAGAGAGTACAATTAAGATGGATTGTTTGTGACGTGGTGTATGACACCAAAATCTAGATACCAAAGTTCCAAATATAATAATGATAGTGGTGGAATTTCAGTAATGTGAAGTTGTGATACTGAGCCTAAAGATTGTGGTGAAGGTCCATGATCATAACACATATTGGTTTGGTGGCCAAAACGATTACATAGTTGACATCAAACACTTCTCATCTTTTGATTTTTGTAGTTACCTATATTTAGTAAGTGATTTAGGGTTGAATCGACAGGGGAAAAGTGTCACCCACTTTATGGAATTTATTGTCTGGGCCATGGTAACCTATTTGTGTGAGAAAGAAATTATTTGTTTGAGAAAGAAACTGTTGTGATGATTTATTCACTTGGTGTGTTATGGGTGAATCTAATTAGTTTGATATTTATACTTTTGTAAGAGATGACTTTAATATCATTTAAAACAATAAACAAACAAGATGAAATTGAGTGACAATTGTTAATAAGTATTTTGTATTTTAGTCATAGGATTTTGTATATACTTTGCCTATGCATTGATTATGCAATATGATGTCTTTTTATAGTGCAAGTTAGAATTACGTCATTAATATGAGACATAATTATGATATTTTCTCTTTAGAATTAATTTTAATTGATAAGTAATCAGTAGAGATATTGTAGTTGATAAAAATTGAGCAATTGATAAAGAGATTATAGGTGATAAAGATTAAGCAATTGGTGGAGAGATTATAATTGATGGAAATTAAGCAATTGATGAATAGAGTATAAAGGGCAAAGATTGAGTAATTGGTAGAGAGTTTATAGTTGATAGAGATTAAGTATGGTGGTGAGATTGTAACTGATAAACACTGATTAATTAGTGACAAGATTGTAGTTGACGAAATTTGAACAATTGGTGGCAAGATTGTAGTTAAATTAATACACATCATCGTTTTCTTGGACAAAATCACATTAAAATTACTTTTAGGAATAATATTTGGAATAAAGAATCGTGGTCTTACTTGTCATATATAAGTAACCGTTGTTTGAGATATACAAAAAATTGATTTTAAACTTTTATGAATTTTGGCATTTAAGTTATAAATCCTTTTACAATTTTATTTAAAATTTATCTCTTTTAAATTCATTACATATCAATTATTTTTGAATCAAAATGAATTAAAATTGTACATTAATTAAACAAAAATTATTAATGACTTGACTTATTTTAATTAAAAAAGATCAATCTAAAATAAATTTAAAAAATATAAAATTCAAATTATAAAAATTTAGAAGTAAGTTTTCATATATCCTATCATTACCTTAAAGAGTTCTGAATCTAATCTATCATCTTTGTGTAAAAAAAGGAAGGGTATGTCATTTGGTCATGGTATATCTTTTTCTTTTTTGGAAATTTTTACATGCATACATACTTTAAAGTATAACTAATCTCTAATAATTATAAAGCTATAATAATAATTAAAATCATTTACATGGACTAAAACATAACAACATATGCAAGACCGTTTTTGTAAATGTACCATGTTTAGAGGCATAATTCCCTAAATAAGAGATGAAACATCAAAGTTTAACATTTAGAGAATATCAACTTCTTATTCTATGTATATGTGAGATATTGAGGTTAAAGGGAAAGAAAATAAAACTCAAAGTTGTTTATCATATATATCTCTTGATTGGGGACTCTTCAATTATTAGAGTCATTCTATACAAATATTGCTACAAATAATAACTAGATCAATTCAAAAAGGCACGTAAAAAAAGTGATAGTGAGCTTAGTTTGATACTTCTTCAACAAAAGAACTTGGAAAATGATTAGTTATTTCACATTCCAATATGTTAGTTTTTATGAATATGAAAATGTATTGGCCTACTACAAAATGATTAATTATTTCCCTCTAGTTATACACTTATATAATATCTAGAAAAAGATAAAATGAAAAGAGGTGTTGAATAAATAAGTTTAATTATAAATTAATGCAAAAATTTTGCTAAGAATTTAAAATGATGTTGGAGTTTAATCTTGGTAACCAATGAGTAAAGAGTAAAGAGAGTAGAAAATTGCTAAAATAGTTGAAGAAACATATGGCTTGACCACTCTTTTATCATAAAATTAGTGTATAGGATATATATATATATATATATTTATTTATTTATATAGTTTTTCACCAAATATTTTCTAACCAAGAACTTGAGAGACACACAAAGTAATAGTGCTTTAAAATTCGCGACTATTAAGGCTTAAGTAATCATACAAGGCATTTTATTATGTTAGTTTCAAATAAATTAGAAACACATATTATAAAATCATTAAAATTGCAAACCCTTTCTCATTCTACACAAACATGGTGTCTTTCATTATATAAATAATAAAACTTTCGAAGGGATTATTTGATTTTAGTTTAAAATCATAATCAAAATTAAGTAAAATTAGAAACAAAATAATAAATTTTATGACATTGTACTATACTTTAGAATCAAATTAAATTCCTTTTATAATCTTTTGGTTAAATTCAAAATCATAATTAGAATAAAAAATTATGTTAATAATAATAATATAATTAAAATATATTTAATTACCATAAAAATATAATTATAATTTATATTAAAGAATACATCTAGTAATAATGATATTTATAATAATAATAGTTCAAATTAGTAAATTATTATAATATATTTAATTACAATAAAAGTATAAATAAAAATTATATTAATGAATTTATTTAATAATAATGATATTTATTATAATAATAATTCAAATTAATAATCATATATAGAAAAATTTAAAATAAATATATTAATATAACAATTTTATAATAAAATATAACTTATTAATTGATAATTTGAATATTTTATAAACTTTACAATTTTTTTTTCTCATTATAATAGTAAATATTCTCTTATTTCCTTTAATTAATCACATTCTCATTATCTATTTTGTTTTTATATATGAAACAAGTTAACCATTGTTTGAAGATTAGGCTACCTAATTTTCAGTTGTGCATAATCTTATTTTAAGTACTTCTAAAAGTAATTCACTTCAAATTTCATATTATGTCTTCACTAATTTTATGTATCAACTCTTTGTATTTTAAATTATACCTCATTCTTTGTGTACTGATGTTGAAATATTTATATAGGTGAAATATGAACTAACCTTCAACGATATATTGTAAATTTTCTTTACTTATTTAACTTTTCTAATATAAAAGTTATCTATGCATATTATAGTAAATAAAAGATTTGATGTAAGACAAACAAGAAGATTTAGACAACTAATATGGAATCCACCTAAAAATTAAGGACAAATAGGCATCCACTTAAAAACAAACTTAATATTAAACATCAAATTAATATTCATAACTAGTCTACTGGATAAAGCTAATTCTAAGCCTTAGTTATTGAACTGGTTAACATAAGAAAATGGAAATAATAAAAAAAAAATCCTTACTAAAAAAAAGAAGATCCTAAAATAACTCAAATAAAAAATAAAGATTTTCCAAATAAGAGATTCTTATTAAGTGTGAAAATAAAAATATGTTGAATAAGAGAATCTTAATTAGATGTGAAACAAGATCTTCTAGAATATTTCTTTAGGAAATATCTTCCCTTTTCAATTATCGCATCATTCCCTTTTGGCTGATAAGAACTTAACTCTGTCAAGGTAAATGCCAAGTAAGCATTAAGCAAAGCAAGATCTAACAAATGAAGCTCATCATGAAGAAGCCAAATAGCATAAAAAAAAAACAATACATGATTTTCATTGGACAATGTAGCGTCAAAATCCACCTTAAGAGGAAGCAATATGTTTATTATCCAAGATAATGTCCTCAACACACAAAGCAAAAGATGACATCTTAGGCACAATAGTTCTTGCAAAAGAACTAAAAGGCAAAGAAAGAGGTTAGAAAATGCCTCATTGAGATGATAAATTCTTTACATTAAAAATAGGAATATTCAAATTAGTAGGCAAATCAAGTAAATATGCATTAGATCTAAGTTTTTCAATGATTAAGTAAAGACCAATAACTCGAACATATAGTTTCTTGGGTGAAAATTTAAAAAAGTGTTCAAAATCACTTACATTAAAATGTTTTTCTTAACAATACACATTGGTAAACAGTTTATAGTCAATATTACTCAAAGTAATTTTGCACCTAATCTTGACATATAGGTCATGGATGTGTTTGGTGAAATTTTCAGTAGGTTCAGAGAAACAAATGTCAAGGGGAAGGGGAACAAGATTAATAAGAGTACATAGAGTATAACTATAAATAATCTCAAAAAGACTTTTACCAATTGACCTATTAACAGAATTATTATAAGTAAACTCAGTGATCAATGGGATCAAGTCCCAATTACCTCATTTTGCACCCATAAGATATTTAAATAAATCAAGTAAACTTCAGTTAACTACTTTAGTTTGACCATTTGTTTAAGGGTGGAATACAAATGAAAATTTCAAACTAGTATAAAAGTAATTTCCAAATTGTCTTCTGAAAGTAACTAACAAATTTGACATCCTTATTAAACACAATAATAATAGGTAAACCATGCGACTTGACAACTTTTTTGAAAAATAATTGAGCAATATGAGATGCATTAGTGGACTTATTACACAAAATGGAATGAATCATTTTAGAAAATTTATCCCCAACAATCAAAATGAAATCATGACCATAAGTTATTTTAGCCAAACCAAACACAAAATCCATACTTACATTACACCAAGGTGCATTTGGAATAGGAAGTGGAGTGTAAAACCAATGTTATGCTTTTTAACATTAGCAACCTAACAAGTCTGACACTATAACACAACTTTAGATATATTACTTTGTAAAGAAGACTAGTAAAATTTATCCTCAACAAGTGTAATGGTCTTATCTCTTCCTATATGTCCAATTAACCCACCAGCATGCATTTCCCAAATCAAAAAGTCATGAAGAGATATATTTGGAATGCACAATTTGTTAGCCCTAAACAAATAACCATAATGAATCATAGCATCAACATATTCCTTGTAATGACCAACACTAATAAACTAAAATATAAGATCAAAATAAAAAAAAAAAATTAAGGTACTCTTTATGCAATCTTTTAAACCTTATGACATGAGCATTCATCATTTAAAGGATACAAACAACTTGACTTTAAGTATTAACAATTTGTTTTCCACACTAGAATAATACTTTATTACAAAAGAATATTCATTAAGAAACTTAACCCATGTAGTATGCCTAACATTTAATTTCAAATGATGCAATACTTGATAGTCAAACAACAAAATAAACTCTTGAGGTAAAAGATAGTATCTCCAATAATAAAGGGACTAAATCATAATATAAAACTTTTTATTATAAGTTTAATATTTCTACTTTGCCTCACTAAGTTTCTCATTAAATAATGTTATTAGATTTTCTTCCTCACTCAAGACTCCTTTTATGCCATCTTTTGATACATCACAAGCAACTTTAAACACTTTATTAAAGTTATGATGCCTCAAAATAAGAGTTTCACTAATTTGGTTATTAATGTCATTAAAAGTTATTGTAGCTTTACTTTATTATTGAAATTCTGTCTTCTTCAAGCAATCAATGATAAGGGTTAAGATGGTATTAAATCCCTTAATGAACCTCTAATAGAAAGAGGTTAAGTCATAAGAACTACAGGTATTAATAAGAGACTTAGGCTTAAGCTATTATAAAATAACTTTAACCTTTTCGAGATCAACAACTATACCTCAGGCAAAAACTATAAAATTTAAAAGTAACACCTTAGATTTTAAAAAGGAACACTTCTTAAAATTTACATAAAGTTTAACTTTCCTAAGAATGAGGAAAACAAGGATATCATCAAAATAGACCACTAAGAACTTACTTATAAATGACTTTAAGACATGAGTCATAACCCTCATAAAGGTAGTAGGAGCATTAGACAATCCAAAAGGTATGACTAACTACTCATACTATTTATCTTGCATTTTAAACATAGTTTTTCCACTCATCCTTAGGCCTAATGTGAATTTGGCAATACCATTACAAAAGCTTATCTTAGAATACCAACTAAAACTAGCCAATTTGTCCAACATTTCCTTTAACCTGTACTTAACAATGATTTTATTTATGACTTTACTATCAACACACATCTTTCATGAACTATCTTTTTTAGAGGTTAACAAGGTGGGAATAAGACTATAACGCACAAAATCCTTAAAAAGCAGTTTTTTTACTTACCTATTCAACTTCTCACATTCTTTAGGGTTTATTCTATAGTGTAAAAAATTTGATAATTGTAAACCAAGACTAAGTTAGTGGCATGTTATAGGTCTTTCAATAAGTGATAGCTCACTAAGAAGATTATTTGACATGATATTGATAAAATCATCTAACAACTTATCAAGTGCAAAAGGAAGGTCAACTTTGGCTATACTAGATGATGGACTTACCTCTTTAACAACAAAAGCTACCAAGTAATTTTTACTTCTTAATTCTTTCTTTAAGATCTTATAATCTAAGATGGAAAGACCTTTTTTGGCAAAAACAATATAAGAAGATTTAGGGTTTGGCTCAATGTCTTTAACATAGTGCTTGGCAAGATTTAAAATGATGTTCTTACCTTCATACTTAAAGATATCTATATTTTTCCTACTATAATTGGACACATTAAGGTCATAAAGTTAAGGATGGCCAAGGAGGATATGAGTTGTATTTATGGTCAAGACATCATAGTAAATCTTATCTATATAGTCACCTAATTAAATGACAACTAAACATTACTCAGTGACTGGTAAAGTGGTTTTGTTGACCAAGTCATCCAAAAAGGTTGTAGGTGTAGTTATGCCATAAGGTTCAACTTATAAAAGACAAACTTAACAATAACATTCACAGTATTCCTTTTATCAATAACCATTTTATGGCTATAATCTCCTGACATGATGTAAATGTGAAAAATACTTCTACATTTTCACGTATCATTGTCCACAACAATAAACAAAACACACTTAACAACAACATAATATTAGTTATCTTCCTCAAAATCCTCTTTATTCTCATCCTTTTCCCCATAGTACTCTATGGGATTAACTACTTAATTTTCACTCTCTAAAAGTTCATCAAAATGCTTCTTTAGAACAAAGGCACGGTCAAGGCAATGAGAGATAATGTGACTCTTCTTATGACATCACTGACACTAAATAAAAGAGTTACTAACATAAGATTCAAAGGAAGAGCTTAAAGAACGAAGGTTAGTAAGAAAAGAGTTCTTGTCCTTTACAAAAACAAACTAATTAACAAACTCAAACTAAGACATAAAACCATAAAAAAAGAATGTATGGATTGAGACTAACATAATGTAATAGTAGAGGTAGTTATATGAGTGAATGAAGAGGTTTTATTGTATTTTTCAACATTTACAGTCATATGATAGGTCTCTTTTAAAGATTTAGGAGCAATTAAAGTGACTCTTTTCTAGATATCAAATTTAAGACCATTAACAAAATGACAAATAGTAACAAAAGACTCTTCGTATAACTCACACTTAAAAAGAAGCTCATTAAAGTTATACATGTACAATGTAACACTAAAAATTGGTTATTTGTAATTTAAGAGCTAATTAAAAGGTGACTTCTATGGTAGGTGGGAATGTATTTAACTTTCAATTTCATTTTTATGATGTCCTATTAAGTGATAGGTTGCTCACCTAAATGCTCTAACTTACGAAACTCATTTTACTAATGTTTCTTAACAAGGCCAATTAATTTCATTTTAGCAAAATGGACACGCTCAAAATCAGTCATGTCATGCCAATCAAAATAATCTTCTAAGATATCAAGTCAATCCATAAACACATCATTTTTTAACTCACTATTATATTAATTTCATATCATTCTAATTTAAACATGCATAAATGTGATATGACCTACGAGTTCAATGATGCTTAACATAAATATCATCATGAAAATCATAAATAGGATATCTACATGGACCTCAAAGAGCATAGTGAATAAGGTTAGCATTAGGATTAACTTCACTCACATCAAATTAAGTTTTAGGTACAAATGCGCCGTGTAAATTTCCAATAGGGGGAAACTTACCAATTGGTCTTAGAGTGATAAAATTCTAAGGTCAACTATACATGAATTAAGTGTAGGAAATTGAAAATTAATTGAACCCTCAACATCACAAGGTAACTCATTTAGTTACCTAACATATTCATCTTTTAGTTATTTGTCCAAACATCGTATTATTGACTTTAGTGTATTAGATAATTCCACGAAATGACTCTTGATATTGTTCATGCCAAATTGAAGGGCTTGGATATCTTCTTAATGGGATGAAGATGTAGTGGCTCCTTTAGTGTTAATGATATTTGTGGATTTTTTTTGTTTTTTTGTGATAAAATATTAAGCTGAGATTAAATATTATTTGCAAAACATGATAAAAACTATAAAATACTAAGATGTATAATGCTAAAAAAAATATATATGATGAGAGTGACATCACAGTAAATTAAATAATAAGATAAATAAAGGCAAAAAGAGAATATGAAACTTAACCATAAGGAGAAAGTTATAATAAATAGAGTGTAACAAAACAATACAGTAAAAAAATAAGCTGATGATTAAATTAAGAGTTTTCTTCTTCTTCTTTTTTTTTTTTACCTAAGACAAATTCACTCAATTACTAACAAAATAATAATCCCAATTTTCAAAGAGAGAAAATATATCTAAGAAAATACATCTATCAAAAAGAGAAACTATGATTGTCAATATGAAATTCCAGCAATGGCAGTAGCCTATATGGTGTTGTCTATGTTAGCTAGTGAAAAATAAGATAGTAGTAATAGGAAAAAGAATAGAATTTGCTAGTTTTAGTGTGATTTTATGGCTATTTGTGTAGATTTGGAAGCTCTTTGTAGGAATTTGGAACGTAATTTAATCTTTGATACCAAACTGATATAAGACAAATAAGAAGAATTAGGCAACTAACCTAGGAATTCACTCCAAACTAAGAACAAATAGGAATATACCCCAAAACAAACTCAATACTCAATATCAATCAATATTCTTAATTGGTCTACCTAACAAAACTAATATTGAACTTCATCTATATCGCTAATAATAGAAAAAGATAAAAATAATAATAAAAATCTTCTAAATAAAAGAATCTTATTAGGTGTGTAAATAAAAATATTTCAAATAAAGGAATCATAAATTGGTGCAAAACAAAATCTTATAAAAGACTTCTTTAGAAAATATCTTCCCTTATTAGCTACCATGTCAAGCGTGTTCTAAATAAGTCATCTTGGCATGCTTCTAATGCTATGGTCGAGATGACCTGTTGTTCGTAGGCCTTTGAGATGAGCTTGACAGTTTATGCAAATAAGTCCTAAGCCATACTTTCCGTTTCTCTCATTCCTTGCAGACAATGCAATGTTTGAAGCACCTATTTTGTGATAGGGAAGGATGAAATAATTGTGATGTGCTCTGGATGATACATTGTTTTTCACTCACACTTTCACTTTGACAATTCTCATCCTCATTTCTTTAAATTTGTCCTTATCCACCCTAGAATAGGTAGTGGTAAAGGCTCAACATCCAAAACTGTGTAGGCAACCTACTGAGCAAATAGAGGCTTACAAAATGGGGATGAAGTTAATGCTATGCTAAGTTCAAAATGAG
This sequence comes from Bruguiera hainesii, assembly GCA_023213295.1. NCBI lineage: Eukaryota > Viridiplantae > Streptophyta > Magnoliopsida > Malpighiales > Rhizophoraceae > Bruguiera > Bruguiera hainesii. The sequence continues at coordinate 5,513,161 of JAHOYR010000009.1, forward strand.
ACTTAAGAGAAGCCTGGATATTCCTTTACATCATACCAGGGTTCTCTCCTTTCGTTTTTGAAGAAAATTCTCTTAACTTTGATTCAAACTTCTAGCACCATACGGACAATATGAGTCCATGCAGGTTTCAGTTTCTAATTTATTATTGCGAAAAGACGCATTTACACGTCACGTCGCTTTCTTTCTCAGAGGATACATTTTGTCCAATTCTTGGAGCCAAAATTGAAGTGGGACTCAGCTTTTTTATACAAAATAATGTGATCAAAGCGTACACAACAACATGTTATTCTGCAAATGCTGTTGCTTCATAGCTTAAACCATGTTCTCTGACAGTGGCATTAAATCTGTGTCTCTCAACTCCATTTTGATTCCTGACTCATGCTATGTTGATAATGACACTGTATGTGGAGCATGTGGACATCCAGACGCTTATATGCTCAAACTGCAGTTTTTTTCTTTTTTTTTTTTTCCCTTTACAGTGTGTCATTGTCGAACCATATTTTAGGTGATATGAAACTTGAAATTTAAGTAATAATGATATGATTTGGCATCATTTTCAGGTTTCTGATTTCCCAGAGAAAGTTTCTTCATCCCAGTTATTCACCTAGATTGAACCGTTTCTTAAAACTGTTTCTTTATATCAAAACACTGGTTGGCTCACCTCTTTTCACAAACATGACAGAAATCTTCGGTTATGCTCCCGGCAGACGGACAGCGCAGATGTTTTTGGCAGTAATCTGCTTTGACAGCTCTGAATACCTAGTAGCAGTTGCAATCCATGGGAGAGAGAATGCAACTGATTTAGCGAAAATCTTCTTGCAATGCTCTTCAATAGTTGAGCACATTGTGGAAATTTTTTTTTTTCTGGGTGTAAGGAATTTTGGTGGATAAGCAACGTTGGTCTTACACTGGTTGTAACTGGGGAAACCATTCGGAAGGTGGCAATTATAACCGCTTGTCAGGCCTTTACCCACACCATCAAGACTTATCATAGGGAGCATCACAAGCTGGTTACACTCGGAATTTATAGGTTTGTCCGCCACCCCAGGTACTGTGGTTTCTTCATCTCGTCAGTTGGCACCCAGATAATGTTGTGTAATCTTGTGTCGACAGCTGGATTTGCCATTGTTTTCTGGCGATTCTTTGCACAGAGAATACCATATGAAGAGTATTTCTTCAGGCAGTTTTTTGGGTCACAATATGAGTATGCTCGACAAACTCCCTCTGGTGTTCCATTCTCGAAATGAATACAGTCCATGGAAACCATTGTATTTAGTCACACTAATCGGTACCATCATTTTTTGCCTGGAAAGCTTCACAAGGCTTCCTGATGTTGTATTGAACAGACATGAAACTCTAGGCAATGAAAGTTTTATCTACTTGCTGCATGATCACCTTTGTTACCAAGAGAAATTTCGAGTAGACATCACTGAATGAGTGGTTAAGCTGAGCCTGGTTATTTGTACAGCATCTTAGCTGACAATTTGTGCAGCATCTTAACTGACCACTTTACATTGATCAGAATGATGATTTTGGCACACTGATACAAGCCAGATCCTCACTCAGTGAAATTTTGCTGAGATTTTTCAAGTATTAATTTATTCCTTCAGGATAGTTAGACAACAACAGAGTTATGCTGTGATCAAAACTGTCAATTTGTGGATCTACGTATGCTTTAGTTGCTAGAAATCTGTACAAGCATTTACAACGAGTGTTGGTTCTAGCAAATGTGCTTATAGAACAGTCTGCCTTAATAAGCTGATTCCACATTTCCAACAGTGCAAAGCCGTAGAATCTATCTATTAGCTTAGTGGTGGTGGTCTTCTTTATCCATCAACTGCTGGTTGCTAGTATCTTACCTGCTAAAATTATAGCGGTTCTTGGTATTATGATTGGTTTGTAGTTCATAACACATATTCGTTGTATTTGCTGCTAAAAAGTTGATGCTTCATGCAAGGCAGTGGTGCAAATTCACAAAAATAACATGCATTGCAAAATAGGTTATCTTTTTCTCCAGATGTGTCATGTGGTATATGCCTCATCCCATGGACAAAGCTCAATCCAGACACCCCTAAAACATTAGACTATTGATTCAATACCATCCCCTAAAGTATAGCGTCAAGAATCATGTCTGAGAGTACATGAACCTGGGATATCTGCATTTAAGGATTGTGTCCGAAGATTCTATCCAATTGATGAAGGATGGCATTCACCTTGCTGGCAGTTGAAGGCTTCATTGACTTACTTTCAGAGAATATTCAAGCAACAGGAATTTTAGGTTCACCTAAATTCACAAATGCCTCTGCCCTGCCCATGCGAGACATTGCTGCATTCCAAGATACAAGGTGGTCCATGAATGCTTTCACATACTTCTCTCTGTCATTCTGCATAAAGGTGCCCTTCAATCACTGAGCTTTTTTCTTTTCATGCCCTTGGGGAGAGGGGGGTTGATGCAGAAGTGATGGTATCATACCTTATAATCCAAATAATAAGCATGCTGCAATGTAGAAAGAAAAAAAATGTAAGACATAAGAAAGTCAGAAAACATGAAGCAACAGCTATTGATCACTGTGCATTGTTGTGTTGTTTGTCCATGAGGAGAGAGACAGAGAGAGGTGTATAAACTTACCTCCCACATATCTAGACTGATTATTGGCTGTAGAAAGTGGCAGGGAGAGAGAATAACGGTGGGAGGGGGGGAACAGAGAGAGATAGATTACTATTATTTCTTGATAAGTGAGAGACATTAATATTATTGACAACATGAATATTTGAGCAAAAAGGGCAGAGAGGTTGTCGTACAATGTCGTCCCACACAAGTGGTGTAACAGCATTTGATGTTTTAACCACTTTGAGTTGTCTTTCTTTTTTCTTCACTGCAAACAGTAAAACAAAGGTTACCAGATGTAGAAGAGTAAAGTAAAGCCAACAGATCATGAGAAGAAATAGCTCAAAGACCTCCAAGCTTCACCAGTAAGTACATCCGTGTGATGTTTACCTCCTTTCTTAATGGCAAGTACGGGCTAGTTTTTGATGGGTAAGAATAGTGATAATTGGGAACAAGTAATACAATTGATGATATCCAACAAATAAAGAAAACATGTATTGATAGGGCTATGGATTAGTGCATGAATCCATCTACTGCATACAAAAATCCAGATAGTGTATACCAGAAGAGATAAGTAAAAAGAGAAACCAACTGCAAGTGTTTCATGCAATTTTGACAGCAGTTGCTTCTAGCTCTAAAAGTTGGCAGTCAGTGATTCATAAATAATCCACGTACTAACATAACTGCACTCAATTTAAAGAGAATCTTTGTGGCCCATAGCCAACACCCAACTAACATGCTTCGAAGTCCAATAAAACTAGGGATAGTAAAGCATAAATCTGCTTTGAAGTCCAATAAATCCTCTATGAAGTCCATATATATATATATATATATATATATATATATATATATATATATATAAGAAATGGCAACACATATAAAGCATAATGTTTGTGAGACAACTAATTAAAGTGAAGACATACAGACAAGCCAAACCCAGCCAGATCCAAACGTTGTAAGGGCTGCTTCTACAAACTTTTCCTTGAAATTGTTGAAGGAACCAAAATCCTTTTCAATCTGCTGGAGTACACCAAGTTCAGGCATCTTTCCTCCTCCAGGTTGCATGGATTCCCAAAAGAAGTCATGACTCCACACCTGCAATTTTCTCTTACATGTTGGCTTTTCAAAGGAATCTAGACTAAATTTTGTTGCCCATACAGGACTTTTCAGCATAAAATTTACATAAGAAAAATAGTATTGAGAAGGACTAACAGAAGACAAGTTTAGCTTCTATTTCCAACAAGGATGGAGAAGTAAAGCACAACAGCATTATGTGACAATAGCATGTGTTCAGCAGACCACAGAACACATCCAAACAATGCTCACATATGGGTAGAGCAAGAAACAACAAGGCAGGTAATAATTATAATTGCAGGAAATGGAAACTAAAGTTCAGACCAGATATATATCAGGATATCAACTTTAGAACAAATAATCCTCTTCCTTCAATGAAAAAGATAATTTCACAGTGACTGGATAGATGAGAAAGTAAAATGATTTTTTCAACTAGCATGTAGTTTTCAAAACTATTACAGTGGTGAAACTATAAATTCAACACCAACGTACAAGGTATTTGTTCAACAGACAGTAGAAGTAGGTGTTGCAAAACTTTTCAGATACAGTAAATGAAATCTAATTTCTCCAAACAACTTATGTCAATTACCATCCTCAAATCACTGCTGCAATCTTACAACAGTCACATTTGTCAGGGCCATATGTCATTAATCTTCCCCTCAAACAACCCACTATTTAGGATCACGGACAAGAAGATAGTTTATGAGGCTTACAACTCTAAATATCGACAACTTGTTAAATTAGCTTTCCGTATTTTGAGCTGCTAAGTGATAAAAACAGAAGCAGACACACATTACAGTCTAAGTGACACAAAAACCAGCTGATTATCCAAGTGATACCAAACCAGAAATCCAAATGTCAGATGGGTAGCTACCAGAAATAGATATGTGCATGCTGCAAAATCTGGGGCACCCAAAAGCTTAACATAATCAGGAGTTATGGTTACAGCTTGTAGATCGTAATGTAAAATGAGAGCCGGCACTATCTACTATGAGGTCCATTAGCAAATGAATAAATTTGTTATAAGAACATTCAACAAAAGTAATTTTGCAAGAGAAACTAATATCAGAGACACCTAAGCCTCCCCCTAGCATCCAATTATGAGAAAAAAGCCCAGCCAAACAATGTCTTTGGTTAAACATACAAGAAGTACCATATTCCTCAAAGCAGAGGCTGTTAAAAGTAAGTTTCTAGGTTAGTTTGGGTATTAACTTTAAGATTTTATAACAAAGCAGCTGGCAAATGAGACATACCTGAGCAGCATTATTGAATTCCGGTAATGGGTTCCCATTGTTATACGTCACTTTGACAAGTTCATCCATGGTACACCCATATAGTATATCATTCTTCCCAAGCGCTTTATTTAAACATTCCAAATACTGGCGGTGATGTCCTCCCCAATGCAACTCTAGGGTCCTCTGGCTCATATATGGCTCTAAGGCATCCTAAGGGGGAAAAAATATACAGAGAAAAAGAAAAGCAAATAAGCCTACCCAACATCCTGGATGCAGCAGATTACTTGGATCTTACTTTAATGGGCATTAGATAGTTTACAAGAACAAATCAAAAGCTACATTTGAGGAGAGAGAGAATTATCTACTTAAACCACCCTCATGTTTCTCCATTTTCTCACAGGCAAGCAACTGCACGGACGCAATATCTTCAATTCATCTTATAATACACAGCAAGAGCTCAGCTTCTCGATCCGATTTTGACAGAAAGGAAATTACGTTTTCTTAAAGTTAGAGACCACTTTGAATTAACGAATTCTGAAAACAAGAAGATTGATAAAGAAAAACACTCACAAGTTTATAGGGAGGTGTCTTCAATCCATAGTAAGCAACAACTTTCGAAGCTCTCTGGCAACTATCCAGCAGCTTCTTCTGCGGCCCGTAAATAGAAAACTGAAGCCGACAACTTGGAGGGAAAAGATTCATACAACTACACCACCCCATCTCTCTCCGTCTCGGTGCCCCCTCTGTGTGCTTTGTTTTTCTTGTTGCTGAACAACCCCTTCTTCTCTGATGAACTCGCAGTCCCTTAGAAGAAGCACTTCTCGATCAGCCTACTGGTTCGGCTGAAGGAGGATGTGATGGCAATTGGGTTTTCAGTGCCTTTTGGGTCTGTGGCCCCCTTCAGTTTCAGTGATGGGAAGGCTTGAGAGGCCCTCACATGTTCTTATGGGTTGTCTCCACAAAACAATGTTTTTCTTTTTTTTTATATACATATATATATATATTAAAATACAAATAAAAATATTAATTATTATACTTGTATATTAAAATTAGTTATTTTTATTTAATTTATTTTATATAAAAAAAACCCATCATTTGAATACTCTTGAACTAATTAAAATTTTTTTGTCTAATTTAATATTATATTTAAAAAAATAAATTTCTTTTTATTATCTTATATATAAGTTAGTGAAAAAATTTAGATTTTTTAATTCCCGAGTCAACTTGACTTCTTTTTGTGATCATAAATTGCTGGGTCCGTGTGAGTCATCCGATTCTTACTAAGTACCTGATTACAACTAGGTCTTGACCACCTTTCTACATGTCTCCCCTTAAAAGAGAAAGAAAGAAAAGAGAAAAAAAAAAACACAATAAGACCTTTGTACAAGGGCGTGAATCAAGTAGAAGAATTGTATTAGGATAATAAATAAATTTTTAAATATAATTTAATTTTTATATTAAATAAAAAAATTTTAATTATATAAATAAACATCCCGTTTATAGGTCTTATTTAATAAAATAAAAAATAATACCTCCAATTCTTTTTTTTTTGAAATTTTAATTTTTTATTCAAAATTACTCATTATACAATTAAAATAATAAAATATAAAATAAAAAATATAAAAATATACAACTAGATATTATTAAATATTTATATAATTTGTTATATATTTTATATTATTTATTATATATTTTACCATGTTAATTACATATCTATTAATGTTTAAAAGAAAATTTGAAATTGTTAGAAAAAAATTAAAAATATATATATATATATATATATATGCACCAAACATTTTTCAGGCCAAATGTTCAAGCCATGTAACTGGCAGACAAAACAGACGCACACACATAGTGACACACTGTAAGATTAATGTTCAATTTTCTCCCTTCCCTTTGCAATTCTGCAAAGAAGATGAACCCACCAATGAATTTGTTCCAAGCTATTTTCTGCTTTCCCTTGTTGCTTCTACGTCTTGAATTGTCATCTTCATTGCCTTTGGCTTCCACCATCAACTCTTCAGCTCAGATATGCTCCAAAGGCCAGAGCTTTGCTTTTCTTCAACTCAAAAACGCATTTTCCTTTGATCAAACTACTTCATCAAGCTGCCAAAATTCTAATCCCAAGATGGTTTCATGGATAAGTAGGATAGATTGCTGCTATTGGGATGAGGTTGCTTGTGACCTCGTCACGGGCCAAGTGATTGAGCTTAACCTCAGTTGCAGCTGGCTTCAAGGTCTCGTCCCTTCCAACAGCAGTCTGTTCCACCTCACTAGCCTCAGCAGGCTCAACCTTCCTTTCAATCATTTCAACCACTCCAGCATGCTTTCTCAGTTTGGGCAATTAGCGTGTTTGACTTATCTTAACCTCTCTCCACTGCATTTTTCTCTGGTCCAGTTGCATCTGACATCTTTCACTTATCCAAATTGGTTTCATTTCATCTCTCTGGAAATAACATGTCAAAACTAGAAACGCCTGATTTGAGGACACTTACTCAGAACCTAACCAATCTCGAAATACATTTTCTGGATTACATTGACATGTCTATGATTCCAGCTAGCTCCTTGACAAACATGTCTTCTTCCTTGCTGTCACTCAGTCTTGTTTTTTGTGAATTGAAAGAAGTCTTAACAGAGAAAATTTCCCGCATGCAAACCTTTGCGTGCTCAGCTTATCGTTGAATAACGGTCTTCAAGGCTATTTGCCACGGTCAAACTGGAGCTGTCCCCCCAGTTGGTTAGACCTTAGCGAGACAAGTTTCTCAGGAGAATTACTTGATTCAATTGGGAATCTCAAGTCCCTAGAAGTATTGAATATTTACAACTGCAACATCACAGGGTCGATTCCTCCATCACTAAGTAAGCTTGAGCAACTCACCAAACTAGAACCTTCAGAAAATAGCATGATAGTAAAATTCCAAATCTTTTTGGTAACCTCATCGAATTAGCTTTTCTTCGTTTCACAAACAATAGTCTCAATGGCCAATTGCCACTATCAATCTTCAACCTATCAAGACTTTTCCGCTTAGATATTTCACAAAATCAACTTGAGGGTAGCCTTCCCAATCAAAAATCCAATCTTTCCAACCTCACCTACCTTGATTTGTCATACAACTTTTTAAGATACCCCCAAGTTTGTTCTCTCTGCCATCTTTGGTGTGGTTTCACCTCTGCAATAAAAAATTTACTGGTGAACTGTGTGAATTCCAGTTCCAGTTGTTGATAGAAATACATATGGATGGCAATATGATTAAAGGCCAAATCCCATCATCAGTATTTGAACTGGTGAATCTTACTAATATCAATCTGGCCTCAAATAATTTGAGCTGTGCAGTGGACTTGGAGAAATTTTCAAAGCTAAAGATACTCTAGGGACTTGATCTTTCATTTAACAGCTTATCGGTAATCACAGTGTCAGAGGCAACTCAAACTGATTTGCCAATGTTTTACAGTTTGGGATTGTCAACTCGCAACATAAGTGAGTGCCCTGACTTTCTAAGAACCCAAAATCAGCTGACTACTTTGTCACTGTCCCACAATTCAATTCATGGTCAGGTTCCAGAATGGCTGTAAACCTCTGCAGTGAGCAACTCCTTAAGGTCTTTAGATCTTTCTCACAACTTCCTCACACGGGTGAATGCAATTCCACCTAAGCTGGAGACCCTTGACCTTAGTTCCAACTTGCTTCAACAAACATTTTCAGTTCCTCCACATTCCATGTACATTCTCATCTCAAACAATAAATTGTTGGGAGATCTCCCACCAACGATCTGCAATATCACTAACCTCATGATTCTTCACACATCTAACAACACTTTGAGTGGCATGGTTCCACTTTGCTTAGGAAAACTGATTAATCAAAACTCTGCCACAATCTTGACTTGAATGGCAACTAGTTAGAAGGGCAAGTGCCACAATCTTTAGCCAATTGCAAGATGTTGGAAGTCCTCGATCTTGGAAACAATGGCATAAATGACACATAACCTGAATTTTTGGAGACTTTTCCTAAGTTACAGTTTCTGGTGTTAAGGTCCAATAGATTCCATGGTCTCATAAACAGTCTCAAAATAGTATCTCCTTTCTTTAGCTTGAGAATCATTGATGTTTCTCGCAATGGCTTCATTGGCCTGCTTCCAACACAACAATTTGCAAATTTAAGAGCCATGATGGCAGCAGATGGAATCAAAGCCAGACATCCTCGGTAACCCGAGTACATGGGGAATGTTTAGTACAAAGATTCTGTTGTTTTGACAATGAAAGGAACAAATTTGGTACTAGAGAGAATCCTAACTATTTTAACAACCATTGACATTTCCAACAATCGATTCGAAGGACCAATTCCAAAAATAATCACGGAGCTACGGTTGCTCCACATGCTTAATTTCTCTCATAATAGCTTAACAGGACAAATTCCACCATCATTAGGAAATCTAACTAAACTTAAGTCATTGGACCTATCTTTAAACGACCTTAATGGAAGGATACCTGAGGAACTAGCGAGTTTGAACTTCCTTGCAAAGTTGAATCTTTCATATAACCAGCTTGCTGGGCTTGTGCTTGGACTTTCCATCATACTTGTTGTATTCTCAGCAAAAAAGCCAAGGTGGTTTGTGAAGATGATGGAGGAGTAGCAAGAGAAATGATTAGGAAGACCAATTAAAAGATGAAGAAGAAGGAGACACTACGAAACGTCATAGTGATTCAAAATGCTATTTTGACCTTTCTATATAGTATACAAACAACTCTTGATGACTTGCTCCGTAGACACTGTGGAACTCTGCCCAGAAATCAAGCTGAATGGGCCAAAATGAAACTTAGTTTGGATAATGTTTTGAGTGTTTCACTTATATAGTTTTGTCCAAATGGAGTTGCCCACGGGGGGGCTTGTAACTGGATTCTTCTTTGTTTGACCTCTAATTAAGTAGTTTACAGCTTGCCCTCTAGTTTTTAAGAAAAAGGAAATCAGATAAGGAAAAGTCCGTAGCCATGTGATTCTCAAACTAAATCCAAAGTTAGAAATATTATTTTTGGGTATAAATTGTATTATTGAATCATAAAAAGGACCATCTACTTCTTAAAGACCTTCGGCTAAGAGTCATAGTATAATAATATTAGTCCAACCCTCCCTTCAAGCCCTAATACCTTAATTCAAATACAAATCTTATAAGTCAAATACTTATTAAATATTAAATATGTATAAAAATAATTTCAGTTATCCAACAAGAAGCCACTGAACTATCAAACAAGATCTATTATAAAAAGAGCTAACATTAATTAATATTAAAGAGGAAAAGAGCCATAAAAGAGAGTAAGGGGAGCAAAGCATATATTAATTGTAAAATAGTTAATGTTATTTTAAGAGGGGATAAAAACAACTAGCTAAGAAGCATGAGAGCTATAGTTAAAAAGTCTCACAAAGTAAGCATTAATCGAGAGGAAAGAAAGAGTTAGAGACTTTATTTTAGGCACTCAAAAGAATGCTCGTAAAGAGTATAATAAGAGCATTTAAGATAGTCTAAAAGGGGCAAAAGAAATAAAGAGAGATATCACTACCAAATATCAAAAAATGTATAAGCAGCAATTCAATAAGAGATATTTCCTCTATTTAATAATGATAGGAACAAAAATACTCATAATATGACTATGAAATTTTTAAATTTTGTCTTTTATTTTTTATTGCATTCAAATTGAGTTTAAAATCATGATCATGCCACAAAAAAAATTAAAATTAGATATTAATTGTTAAATGTCTAATCAAAAGGCATTATTCCACCAAAGGACATTTAATGATCATTAAGGGGAACTTCAATTAATTTGGCATTAAAGAGGCTCAAAAAACATTATACTTAGCAAGAAAGGAACCAAACTAATAACACTATCACACAACTACACAATAATCGAATTGATCAAGAAAAATACTTATTTCCAATAGTGGCACTCTTCCTTTAACCTAACTAAACATTCTCACATGAAAAAAGGTATAAAGTATGCATGTTTTGTAATTTTTATTCATCATGTACTAAAAATTTGAGAAAATAAGAAAATATTAACAAAAAAACATAAAAGTAGTCAAAAAGGTTAAAAACATACCCAAAATTAGGTATTCTGCCATGGGAAAACTCGCCAAAATCTCATTAATGACACCATTGACCGTCACCACCGGCCGCCAAAATACATTATTAACTCCACCCATAAAACCCCCTCAAGCTAATTTATGCATTACTGAATGCCACACGTTGAAAAAAGGCTAACAAACCCACGAATTGGTGAGCAGCCCTAGGCTAGCCATTGTCCATTGCCACCTACACCATCGACCAATGCTACATTAGCCTGAAACTAGCACCATTTGATGTGCTGGGCATTGATCTATCAAATGGTGCCCTTCATGCCCCAAACGGAGTTCTGTCTGGCAATGACAATTGCCTCAAAGTTTAACATCGCTATCCATTTCATCTCCTGCACGCGTTGTTTTTAGCCATTACCACCTCACGAGGTTGAGACCAATAGACTCATCAAGCGATAATCTACTTGTTAGTGCCTTCTATACCATAATTAGAGGCTAACAACATCTCATTGTTGATAACCACCCCTTTCTTTACAACAAACAGTATCTGAAATAGCCAAAAACACCATTTTTTAAGCCAAAATTTGGCTTTCCATGCTAGAAATCCCTTCTAAAAGTTATGATTAAGGTGTTTTTAGGCTCAAAATCATGGGGGACAACCATTAAGGAAAAGACTATTTATGGGGGTTAAGTTTTCTAGGACACAAAATGAGGGGGATGTTCTTAGTGTTTTGGAAGCTAAGAAAGGAAAAAATAAAATAAAATAAAAAAGGAAAGGGAAAGAAAGGAAAAAGAAAAGGAAGCTGAGGAAAAAGAAAAAAGTAAAAAAAAGAAAATGGAAAGATGAAAGTTAAAAGAAAAAATACAAAAAAGGAAAAATTAAAAGAGACAAAGTTCTCAGTAGCAGTACTACTTAAAGATTTCTTAGGTAAACTTACAGGTGCAAAATTACGTTAATTTCTCAAAGAGAGAGAGAGAGAATAAATAAAATATTAGTAAAAAAAATATAAAAAATAAAATTGAGTGAATAACAGTATTGTTGCTTATAATGAGCATTTAGGTTGACTACAACCTTTACTAAGTGTAATTGTGCTCTTAAACTTTGAAAAATCCTAATAAAGCAGATCAAGTCATTTATAGTGTTTTAATCGCACTTAAACTAATTGGTAGCAACTTCAAAGTTAACATAAGTATATTACAATATGCCCTTCCCCTTGTCCACATCTACTGAACTCTCCCCTTGTCAAGAAGCCCGTCACAATAGATTTAAAGTACCAAATGTGTAAGGGCGTGCTTGTCACAATGACTATGCTATTTGATGTAATTACAAAAGTTAATTTTACAATCATTTTGTATAAATGAATCCTTACAATATAAGAAGAAACCTTGTTAGTAAGAAATGAAGTGATTATCTCATCCTTCAGAATTTAGACCATTTAATACTTGTAAGAAAAACTAATCACAATCAATGAATCATTTGTTTAATGAAATTTAATAGATTTAAAGTATCAAAAGTGTAAAGATGTGCTTTTTTGCAATGAATATAATGTTTGGTGAAAACACAAATTACTTTTATGATCATTTTGTATAAATGAACTCTTGACACAAAATGGAAAAACATTGTTAACAAAAAATGAAGTGAGAGTCTCACACCAAATTAAAGAACTGCTATGGTAAGTAAGCCTTTATGGAGATGTCAATAGTTTGATGGGAAGATGTAAGAAAGAAAAAATAGATTTTATTGTGCAAAATGTGTTGATGTTTGATGAGAAGATGTAAGAAAGAAAAAATGGATTGTATTGCGCAAAATATGTTGATGAACAAAATAACAATCATTTTCAATATATTTGGTCTACTTATGAAAGATATCATTATGACACTATGATTGTCATAATCAATAGGTGTGGACGAGGAGTATATAATATCCATGTCATGTATAAGCCTTTGTAGCCATAATAGTGTAGAAGGAATATCTATAAGCTTGATATTTAAGGACAATATTTGATCATGCAACAACTATTTCTGTTTTATTACACCAAGAAATGAGATACTCTTCTAAGAAGAAATAGTATCTAGTTGTAAAGTACTTGTTAATAGCATTTATTGCCAATCAACATTAACATATGCTTGTAACTCAAAAGATGATTAAGTAAAGAACTAGAGACTATTGAATATTGTTCCTTTAAAATATTAAATCATATAAAAAATGGCAACAAAATGAGTAGTTCGAAGATCAACCATAAATTAACTAGTTGTATGTACTATATAAACAATGTCTAATTGAGTTACTATGAGGTATAATACATTACTAACAAGCTATTGATAAAAAGTATGAGCTCATAAGTGTATTATTAATGGAAGTAAATTTGACATTAGTTTCAATGGGAGTAAAAAATTTTGCTATCACTAATTCCTTACGAGTGAGTAAATTAAATTTATATTTGGCTTGAAACATATAATATCCTTTATTATTAGAGGAAACTTTTAGTCCCAAAAAATAATTGAGCAAACTAAGAACTTTCATCACAAACTATTGTTGAAAAAACTACTTAAGTTCAATAATTCTCTGCAAATCATCTCCTATAATAATCATAGTATCAATATAAAATAAAAGGAGAACGATTGCTCTAGCAATCTTGCAAATACATAAAGTAAGAACATAAGGACTAGAGGAAAAGCCAAATTACTGTATAATGCTACCAAATTTAGCAAATCATGCTTAAGGAGCATGTTTGAGACTGTAGAGCATTCAATGAAGTCGACTAACCTTATTCGGGGGATAATCATATCCAAGTATAAGTTGCATATCTTTTGTGAGATTGTCTTTGAGAAATGCATTTTTAACATCCATTTGAAATAGATTTCATTGTCTAATTATAACAATTGCTAACAAGCTCCTAATTAAAGTAATGTAAGTAAGATGAGCAAAGGTATATCTATAATCAATCTCATATTCTTGGTAAAGTTTTTAGCTATTAAACAAATCTTATATCTCTTAACATATCCATCTAACTAAGTCTTAATCTAGTTGACCCATAGGTGGTTACTTAACTAAATCCCAAAAGTGAGTTTTATAAAGTCTTACAATTCTTTTACCATTGCTTATTACCAAAAGGGGTTAGTATTAGCATTATGATAAGTTTAATGTTCACAAAAAAAGGCAATAGTGGAGTAAACAAAAAAGTCGTGAAAGTGAAAAGGTAGTTTACTTACTCAAGTAGAATGACACATTTGTAAGAACTCGGAGGAGGACATTAGATCCATAAATGAGGAAGATACTTCAAAATGTGTTCTTTAACTACCATTTGAACATACATTAATGTTGAAAGAAAGGGATTTATTGGAATAGACTACAAAGCAAATTCATGAGTCACATTGTCAGGTAGTAGCTTAATAAAGGGATTAGTGAAGAAGGACTGTAAGGAAACATTTTTTGGGAATGTGGAAAGAAGGAAAAACATCTTATGTTCCAAAAAAATAATAAGATGAAACTCGAAGACTTTTACACACAAGATCCTAACTTTAATATCTAATGTGTTGATTACCATAAGCAAGGAAACAATAGAGATGAGCATGAGTTTCAGCTTGGTTCATTCATGATGCTATAAAAGAATAGAGCAATCATAACTAGAGACTTGAATAAATTGATAAGTAGGAGGACTACCATAAAGATGCTTAAATGGAGACATATTCTTGTTAATTGGGGATAAAATACAATTAATGGTGTATACAAAGTAAGAATAGCTTCTCCCAAAAAAATGCTTAAGATAAGGGATAAAGATAACAAAAGGTTAAATTGTGTCTACTATGTGTTAATGTTTGCATGTGACTTAACTATTTTGCTATAAAGTACTAAGATGAGAGCATTGGAGAATGGTGTCATTCCAGAAGAGAAGTTGGATGAATTTTAACTGTGTTCCATGGCATTATAAATACAAGACTATATTATAGTTTGAGAAAACTAAGTTTTAATCATAACAACAAACAAATAATGTGTTTCAAATAATTTATAATAACCTTACATAAGATACAACCATTTATAACATGAGTAATCATAAAAAAAATATAATAAAATATCGTGATTCACCAATAAGATTAATATGAGAAGATCCTTAAATATCATAATGAATCAAGTTAAAAGGTACAAAAGAGATAAAATCATTATTATTAAAAGGCAATGTTTAGTGTTCAACAAGTTGACATGAAACACAATCAATATCAATGTCTTTAATAAAATCTAAAAGATCACAATAAATTAAAGGATTTAATTTTAAACAAGAAACATAAGTAAGATATGAATGCCAAAATCTAGAAGAAATTGACACAACACAATGATTTGTTAACTAATTAGTAAGCTTTAAAGAGACAAGTTTAAACAAACATCCAACTTTACAATTGATCCCAAGTCTTTGATTTGTTTACATATCCTATACACAACAATTATTAGAAAAGAAGTGTAAAACAAGACCAAGATCACATAGTTGATCCAAAGAGATAAGATTCAAAGCAATTTTGGGAACTAGAAAAGTATCAAACATAATTAACTTTTGACTAGAAATATATCTAATAGGAATAACATGCATTTGGGAATTATTGACAGTATAAATGGTTAGTGCATGAGGAACAACATATTTTGATTCGAAAAGTGTGTGATCAAAGGTCAAATGATTACAACAACTAAAGTCAAAGAACCAAGATAGAGTAAAAAAAGAAGTATTACAATCAGATTTAATTAAGGTTTGTTTAAAGGTGTCAAAATCAACTTGATAATAGAGTCTTGAGATTAGTGCTTGAAGCTTTAGTATCTATGGTAATGACAATAACCTTATAAAACTTATTAGTTAGCTTATTAGGACCAAACTAATGTTTATTTAGACCAAACTATTATTTAACATGCATTTTGTAACATTCAAAAATTTAATGTCTTAGTTTGTGACAATAACACAACTTACACTTCACTATTTGTTAAAAGAAAAGGTAATTAAAGCAACATCAAAAAACATTATCATTTAATGAGCCTTCATTTGGCAAGATGAATTTCCCCATTTAGTAGGTCAACAATTATACTCTCCAATGAACGTAATAAATCTAAATAAAGCAAAGAGACCTACATAGATTCATAATTATGGGAAAGAGTCATAAGAAATTGTATAATTCTTATTATATCACTATACTTTCAAAACTTAACAACATCACTAGAATAGTCTAATGCATGTTCATAATGAGTCAACTGATCTATATAACACTCATTTAAGATAAAAAAAATAAATAAAGCATAAATAAAGCAACATGACTATTATCTTAAATGATAAAAATCACATAAAAATTGTTATTGATGTATAACATAGTAGTTTAAATATTGTAAGGCTGATAGGTCTCATACCTCCTTTACAATGCCAATATGATCAAATTGAAATTTAATTATTGAAATACATGTATTGTAAAATCATAAAAGAATTCATATAAGAATTTTGTAATTGTTACTCTATCAATCTTCCAGCCATTTAATGATCATTTCGAATCAATTTTGTTTTCCTACAATGGGTTAGGGATATCTTTGCTAACAAAGTAACAAAACTTGCACTCAATGAGAAAGTTATACATCACTTTGAAAGTAAAGAATATAATTAGTTTCATTAAGAATAATACTTATAGGAATATAAATCTCAAGTTTCTCCATTACAATAATAGAAATAACATCAAATATTGATAAAATATATAAAATCTAACATAAGTTGTATTAAAATAGTTTTGCACGGTCAAATTTAGCCAAAATAAACCCCAAAAATGGAAAACAAGGATACCTCAAAACCTTAGGAACTAGTATGAACCGGGCAAAAATCGATCTAAAAAGAAGTGAACAAACTGGTCAAAGTTTCAACTGATTTTATCAATGGTGTTGACATGGCAGGTCAATGATGCTTAACATCGAGATGCTAACGTGGCAGGTAAACTCGATGATGTGGAGAAGGCGTGGCAATGAAATGGCTGAGGTGGCAAGTCATCATAGATGACGTGGAACTGACGTGGCATCGTCTGAGTTGCTGCCAGCGCGTAGGTGCGTGAGGGCCCATGGGAGGACAAGGGGCAGCAGATGGCGTGCGAGGATCACGAGACAGAAACTTCAAGCCGCGCATTGGGGCATGCGAAGGACCGAAAAACGGTGAGGTCAGTGACGCTGGGCTTGTCGGCTCTGTGTAGGAGTGGTCACTAAAAGATGGGAGTCTCTCTTCTTTTTTTTTTTTTTTCCTCCCAGACTAGTAACAATCACTAAAACATTGAAATTAGTAAAAGAAAGCACGTCGAGCAGAAAGGTAAAATTTCGATAAAAAGAGAAAAAGTTGGTATTCTACAAGTTGAATTGCGTGAATGAAAATTCGATTTGATTATTCATAACTGAACAATTCCCTGAACTATCCTCGTATTGTTTTACATCAATTGATAAATTTCTAGCTAAAAGCAGTCACCTTATGGTCCTCCTCCAGTGGACCAGCACCTCCTAATTGGTCATCACCATCACCTTTATCCTCTTTGTCTTTGAAGTAAATGCGTACTTTGTGCTTGATTGGTGATAGATAGTAATTCCCAAAATCTCTCTCGTAAGAAGCACACACTGTCTATTTAGTTCTGTAGGAACGAAACGCAGAAGAAAATGACCAAGCTATTGGGTTTATCATGGTTAAAAAGAAGCAGAACAAAACATTCACTAAAAAAAAAAAAAAAGAAAAGAAAAATCCAAATATACGAACCGTCACCAAGCTCTGTTCTCCTCTCAACTCACCCACCAAGAAACTAATTCAATTCAGAAGTAGGAAAATCTCTATTTATTAATTTGATAAATATCTTTGTGATTCTTAACATATCAAACTCTCCCTAGTGTGATAAGTCCTCTGGTAACCTTCGGCCTATGCAATTCCAATTAGAGGCTTTGATCTGTGAAGACTATACGGTATACTGGAAACTGTGGCCTCAACTTCCTCGTTGCAGTGATCAGGGAAAATGACAATTTATCAAACATTGTATATTGAAGCTTTGCTTCCATTAACTTTCTTGAACAAGGGAATCGTTCATTACTTCTAAGATCAGACCGTGACTTGATACTTTCCCAACAATGCATTCCCTATTATTGCAAGAATCATATCACACAAGAAGATACCGAAATTAACTTATGTGCCTACATCCAAATTGATTTCGTTAAAAGATGCATGTCAATACATTAAACATGGCTCGGATTCATGGAAGTCGATCGAATAAAGGAATCGTTGAACTTGCATAGCTTTCTATGATTAGAGAATTGTCCTTTTTTTTATGAGGAGCTTGGTCACTTGATTCTTTTAAGAGTAATGCTTCTCTTTTTATTGCCAGGGATTATTCACACAAAATAATCATAAAATTAACTCCAAGTTTTTTGATACAATGATCTCATTTATCTCTTGCATGGTTATCATCCATGGATGTCTTTGGAACAAAGGAACCCTTTTATCATTATTGTCTTTCTTGAATAGGATAATCATGCGCTGCTTGAAAGATAAAACTATCAATTGATTCTTTACAAACAATGCTTCTCCTTTCATTACAAGGAATCAATCCCACAAAAGGATGGTGAAACTCATTTATATTTCCACACTCAAAATGATTTTGTTAGGAGATCGACACCAATACTAGGTCCCAAGCCATGGATGCCAAATGAAAGAATAAACAGTTTTTCTTGATCTGCTTTGTGTAAAAGGAGAATAGTTTATCACTTAAAAAGATGAGATTGTCATTCGATTCTTTGCCGATAATGCATGTCTTTTCGTTGTAGGTATTTAATAACACAAGAGGATCCTAACTTATTTTCAATCGAACCATTTATTTTCAATTGCTTGTTGAACAGAACAATCATTCATTGCTTCAAAAATAAGAATGTGGTTTGATTCTTTCCCACTCCTAGGATTCTATTGTACAAGTGGATGCTCTAATTAATATATGTGTCTACACTCACCTTGATTTCGTTGGGAGATGGATATCAATACATCAAAGGTGGTCAGGATTCATGGAAGTCGATGGACTAAAGAAATCATTAAACTTGATTTGCCTTTTATGATTCGGAGAATTGTCCATAACTGTATAAGGGAAGTAGTCACTTGATTCCTATACAATAATGCTTCTCCTTTTCCGGCTAGGAATCACTCCCGCGAGTTTCATAAAGTTGACTTACGTTTCTATGTTCATAATGACTTTTTTTTTTCTTTTTTCAGATTGACGTTAATATCTAATGGATAATTGCAATTTATGGATGTCAATCGAACAAAGGATTCATTTTATCATCAGTAGCTTTCTTGAATAGAATAATCATTAAATGGTCGAAAGATAAAATTGTCGCTTGAGTTTTTGCAAACAATACTTTTTCTCCATGCAAGGAATCAATCACATAAGAGCGTCACAAAATTAACTTATATTTTTACATGGAATATAGAAAAAAATTAGCCCTAAATTTTTATAAACTTCTATAATTAAGTTTTAAATTTTTTATATATTTTTAAAGTCCTATGCCTTTTTAATTTGCTCTAAATTATTCTTTTTTTTTTTTTGATACAAATGATCAAAATGATTGGAACTCGTATATTATCTAAATGAAAATTATTAATGATTTGATTACTTTTATCTAAAAATTTAATTTAAAATAAATTTAAAAAATATAAAATTTAAATAAAAATATAGAAAAGTTAAAAATCTAATCATAAAAATATATAAAAGTTTAAAACTAATTTTTTGCATATCTCATTTTTACACTCATAATGGTTTCAATAGGAGATCAACATCAATACCTCACATATGGTCCTAATCCCTGAAAGCAAATGGAATGAAGAACCCATTTATCTAGATTAGATTTTTTTTTTTAAAAAAAGGAAAATCATTCGTTCCTTAAAAGGAAGACTTTCACTTGATTCTTCGCTCCATTCATTGCAAGTATTCGTTAAAATGAGAAGATTTTAAAATTAACTTATGTGTCCACACCTACATAGTCTTCATGAAAGATGCAAGGAATATAATGAAGTCTAATCATCAAATTAGTTTTATGCTCGATTAGCTTTCTTTAATAGATGAATTTCTCATTGCTCAAAAGATAAGATTATCACTTAATTATTTTGCCAATGTTACCTCTACTTTTGTTACAAGACGTCTTTTACACAAAATAATCATAAAATGAAAGAACCCTTTTTCTCTTGGTTAGCTTTTATGGATAGGAGAATTGCTCATTACTTCAAAGATGAGACCGTGACTTAATTCTTTCCCAACAATGCATCCCCTATTGTTACAAGGATCCTAGAATTAACTTAAGTGTATATACTCGCATTAATTTCATTAGGAGATGCATGAAAATATATTATAGGTGGTTGGGATTCAGGGAAATTGATTGAATAAAGATTTCATTAAGTTTGATTAACTTTCTATGATTAGAGAACTGTTCTTTACTTTATACAAGCGGTAGTCACTTGGTTGACTATTAAGTTTCCCTAATAATCTTTACTTCTAAACATTTGCATTGATCTTTAATTTCTTAATTATTATACAATACCATCAACCAATGAAATTTCATAACAATATTAGTTATTTTAGTAGGGCAAGTTTGACTGAATTTAATCAAATAGCTTAGAAATTTAAACTCAAGGAATGTTGGGTTTAACTTTTTAGATATAATATTACTGTTCATTTTGCCAAAAGCAGCTATAATCCTATTTAGTAAAGATTTTCTTAGATTGTTGTTCGTTGATGAATCTCAACAAAAGTAGTTGATCGGAAAAGTAGCTTTAAACTACTTTTTTAATTTTATTTTTATTAAACAACAGTTGATTAATTATTCATAGGCTAAAATAACACTAATAAAATTACCTTATTCCTAAACGTCTCCTCCATGCTTACCTCTCCGTGTCTGATGGGACGCGCATGCCTTTTGCCTCCAAAGCATTTTTCCTTTGTTAACCTTTTCTTCATCTTTTTCCAATTTCCAAACAATTCACATGCAATTAGAACTTATTTTTCAATAGTATTACGTTATTAATTTGCAAGAATTAATCTATTTATGCTAGGACCACTTAAGGTTAGATTTTTTTTTTGTCACTCGACAAAAAACACAAAACAAATTGGTCTAAAAAATTATTAATTATAATAAAATAAAGATAAAATGTTCTAAATAGTCATTTTATCTTCCACAGCAATGAATAATATCAATGTAACAAAAAAATTACACTTTTTTCACAACAATCAATGATCAGTAACAGCAAACAGTAACAACAATTAATAACAGGTAAACCAAACAAACTCTATGCGGGTTAATTAGGCAAGTTCAGTTGAATTTTTTGGTCAACCGTTTCCCCTCACCACACGCCGCCCAACCCAAGAAAAAAAAAAAAAGAATCCCACCTCCACCTCCTTAGCGTTTTTGTGCAGGGAATGAATACCAACATAATGTGACATAAACATAATGACACACAAACTGTTAAAAATTTAGAATATGGATACGATATAGATATAATTGTAAAATTTGTATATTGGATATTTTGTACATAAATAAATATATAATTTAAATATTTTAGTTTATTCAATATTTTCCAACATATATTTTTGCAAAAATTTATGTTATTTTACATTGCAATTATTATTTCATTAACAACTTTAAAAGAATATTATATATAACATGATATTTAAAAAATTATAAATTAAAATATCTAACATAATTGTTTGAATAATATATTTTTATTGATAATTATTGTTTTACCATTCAACTATTCATTAATATGTTTGGGATAAGTTTAGAGAAAATAATTTATTGTATAGTAACTTTAAGAATTATGAAATTAATTATATATTATATATGTGCATAACACATTAATAAAATAAAAAATATTTGATATGTAAGACACAGGCCCCCTAATTTTAGAAGTCTGTTTCCATCCATTGATTGGGCCAGTATTTAAGCTCATAATATGACTTAAATATTGTTTTTCTTAAAATAAGAACAATGGACATTTACCCAATAAAAGTAGTGTACTGTTATACAGGTGACAAAATTTTGATCATTAATGGGACGCATTAAACATGTTAGCTTTCAAATCGAAGATATCCTACCAAGCTAATATTAAGAGAAAACCATTCAACAATGGTTCCCGCGCAACTGTGCACATGGGGATCAGGAGGAATTCAATGCTATTTGACAGAACATTGGCTCAATGGCATTAAAACTGACACGAGAACTTCCAATCAACGAGCTATATGGACGATTACCGTAGCAGTTTGGCTGAAACGAAAAATTACACAACATAGACATGATGAGCCACCTAAAACAGGCCATTAGATTCGAGGGAAACGAGGAACACCGAGATACGGTTTGAGAGTTGTGCAAAATCATAATAAAGGTTACAAGAATGCACTTGTTTACATTGCACCTAACAGGGGATAATACAGTTTTGCGAGGATCAAAAAGCTACTCCCGTATGCAACGTTTGGCACGTAATTTGGACTTGTCAAGAATGAAAGTCCAGCCACTGCTAACTGTGTCCAGAAGTGGATACCTCAGCACTGCAAACAGGGCAGACCTGTAGTCACAGCAAATGTCACAATTGGTAGGTAATGTAAACATGTAATCTAAAGAAGAAAAATGTGTATGCCTGTGTGCATGCGTGTGTTTGCGTGCATATGTATATGTGTGCGTGGGTGTGTGTGTGTGTGTGAGAGAGAGAGAGAAAGAGAGAGATCAGTTTGACAAAATAACAATAAAAAGCAAAACAAGTTCGCTGCATTTCACGAGGGTAAGATACTCCTTCAGGTGGTTTAAAATGCAAACTACATGTACATAAACCTGAGGACAAACTGCTTAGACCCACCTTGCAAAGGTGTCAAAAGAAAAGACATTTAAGTTTATTTTACTGGAATAAAAGTGGACAAGAAATGGACAATCTACCAAAAAAGAGGTGAATAAATGAAAAGGCATCGCCACCAGTGAAATACGCTCCACAGTAACTGCCTTCGGTGTGGGCAGGACACCATACATAACATTTAATGGCCATTAATAAAATGCAACAGCATGTTGTCCATTACCCATCTGCCTATCAAAAGTTAGTGTAACAGACCAGACATTAAATATGATTACATCCAAGTCACTGAAGAATAGTAGGTAGTTAATTTCGTCTCCAACATATTCCTAGAACTCTGAAATAGCTATAGCTCATACCAATGGTACATTTCAGAAAGAGGATCATTTGATTTGCAATATCAACTGCTAGCAACACCCTAAAGCAGTAATCATCCTAGAAAGAGTTAAATAAAAATGTAACTCCTGCCCAGCATTACACATTATAGCCAACGTCAAGTTGCGTGTGTGTGTGTGTGTGAGAGAGAGAGAGAGAGAGAGAGAGAGCATATGATTTTCTTTTTGGACAAAGGTGGGGTAGGATTTAGACAAAATAAAGGAAGAATACCTTGTTAATTTTCAGCCAATTATTTATGCACTCCAAATGGTAGGTATGTTTGCAAGAAAGAAAAGTCAGAGTCTCACCATCCTCATAATCCTCCCGACATATTACGCAGCTGAAACCAAAGGATGCAAACTTCATTACAATGTAAATAAGGATGACAGAAAATTAGAGAAGTTGCACTTACAGATCACTGATTCCATTCTGACTGCTTCCTGACTTGTATTTTATAGAAGACAAAGTGGAAATAGTATCAGCTGAAAGCCCTCTGCTCTCAGTTCCAACAACTTCACCCAATGCAAGCAACTCCTAAAATATTGGGCATGGAAAATGAGAGGTAAAGCAAAATAGAAACCTCAGCAGAAGCACTAGATAGAAGCCAAGCTTACCTCATAAGAAAGTTCACCTGCGGCAATCTCCTCCCATGTATCCTTCAGGTCCAAAGAGCAAATAGGATCAATTGATAGGCAACAGATTCAAGTATAAAAACAGAACTGTGCCTGCCTCCAAATTGTGGCCCACTTCATATACAATTGCATTCAAATATCTCATTGACGACGGGAAGCCAGAAGGGATATTAAAGGTTATTGGAACAGAACAATATCAAAAGCCTAATAGATGATGAAATGTAATTTGGTAGGTCTAAAATCAAACCAATGCTTCCATGTTGCATTTACAAGAGAAATGCTGAGGACTTCACTTGATAGACCACAAAGCAATTTATCTATTATGGAAAGAAACTGGATGTGTCACCTACTCTTAAGTGGCAAAACCCAAGGTTATTTGGATAGTAAGAACATGATAAATGCTAGATGGGCACAATAGCCTGTCACTAAAAATATATGCAACTGATTGAAAATCTACAGAAGGTTGATAGCCAAAATCAGGCACCCAAAATATTATTTGTTTCCCACAACTGGCTGGGCAAGCATTTTATTGTCCCATAGGGGTTGTTAGGTCCAACAAAGAGATCATTTATAGGCTGAGCAATCACAAAATCTCATAAAGTGGTAGCTCTTTCCAGTCTCACCTCTTGTGGCAAACTAGTCCTAGTGGAGCATCTAGTGTGCGAGTGTGTGTGTGTGTGTGTGCACGTGTGTGTGTGTGAGAGAGAGAGGCTCCAGCTCAATTGAATGCACCACTTAACATAGGAAGGAAAAGGAACTAAAGGACAAATGAGACAATAACATGGGAACCCACCTGAAATGAAAAAGAAAACATGCGGAAATCCATGCAAAAATAGAAAACACCAGAAGAATCAACACTTGTTGAATAATTCAATATCAATATAAATTGTCAATATTCATAAGGAATCTTCCATGATTGAATAGCATGAGCCCTATTTATAGAATCTGCTAAAGTACTAAAAGGGAAAAATAATTATAAAACAAAATAGGAGTATACCTCTAAATAAGAGTTTGGTTCTGATTAGGAGATTATTTAACCTAATAGTTATAAGGTCATAATCAAATAAGATCTCCTATGAAAGTAATATTATCAAAAATAAAAAAATCAATAAATTCCTAAAAATAAAAATTCTTCTCTATTCTTCATCACTACTCACCACCATTCAAACCTTTGTAAAACTATCCCACCACTGATTGCATTTTCCGTTTGAATTAAAATGGAAAACAAGTGCTCATATAAGCATGAGCTTACCGAAAAAACTTAAAGAAGCCTTCATTTTTAATATGCTAGATAGTTGCCTACTCATCACACCTTAAATCTCAGCTGAGAATTGTGAAAACAGATTGTTGCAGAGGACAATGGTTGCAAATGTGCACATAGAAAATACCTTTTCTGTGGCTACTAAATTGCACTCAATGCACAATTTTCAAGAAGTTGATTACAAGTCCACGATGCCAGTACCAACAAGCTCACTTTTTTTTTTCTTTTTTTTCTCATAATCAGGACTGCATGATATTTTTTCAGACTAAGAAACAACATAAAGCTACATGAATCTAACTATTTAATAAAACAGATTTGTCAATTATCATAGGTTAAACATGGAATCAAGATTTGCAATAACTAATTGAGAAATAGGACAAAGTGATTAAATATACTCTTTATTTTGTAAAAATTGAACAGACAGCATAATTAGGTTGCCATAAAGTTGGAGCACCAGATGACTACAACCACATACACCATCTGATCATGATAAAGAATAAAGAAACTCCAAAAAACTCAATAAACTGCTAATAATAAATCTTGAAATCCAGTGTCACTTATAGTCAGTCATGTCCATGAATGTCCAACACCTTGTCTTATTGCTACAAACTAATTTGATCACACCAAAGGTTGAAGTGTAACCCTTGATAAATCCTGGTATTCCATGGCAATGTCGGCAGCATCCTTGAATTTCTAGACACTTAATTTCCTTATGTTATCTGAAGTAGTTATTATAAATATATAACTGAATCACATGCTTAAGTCACAACATTTTCATAATCTCAGCCCAAGAGGGGTCTAATAATGAAGTAAGCCTTCACTGGGAAGAAAAAAAGGCCTACCCTTTCAGTCCCCCAATCAGCTTCAATAGGTAAGGTTGAGAGTGAATATAGACTATAGCTTAGCTTGGAAGTAAGGCAACATAACAGAGGTGGGAGGGCACCATGTAGTGAATTGTTTGACTCGGAGATACACTACTAATGTTCCAAAGCAAACAAGGGAGAAATAAGCAAATCCCCAGCATCTCCTCATGCCAAGAACCAACAAAAATTAGGGGACTCTAGTTGGATCAACGAGGAATAACACTCTGATCAAGTAGAGGTTGTTTAGCTTCTCTAGATTATTAAATGGCAGGAATTAATTTGCATAGACAATTGTCAGCTAGCATATGCCCAGATAGATATTTTGACAGCGCATCAATCTCATGGTGAGAGAAGAAATACCATATTTGGAAGCCTAAGTAAACAAGGGAGAGTTTTTGGTCAAAAGAAGAGTGTCCTAGCAGATTGTTAGGTCAAGCTACAAGTGCTCTGTTTTAATCATTTCATATGAGTCTAAATTAGATTCTTACTGACTATCTCCTGATTAGAGAAGTGTTTGTCCATTAAGTCTAGTTCTGTTTGGGTTTGTTTTGGTCCTCTAATTTATCCAGGAGAGGTTTATCCCAAATGAAAAAGGAGTGCTAGTCTTGAGTCTAAACACATATGTTTATGAGCTTTGGCCCAAGACTGGGTTTTATTGCATAAGAATCTGAATTATGAGAATTTGATTTCTTGTTGTTCTTTTTTGTATTCGTCTCTTTATTATTCTGCCTGCCATAGTACCTTGATAACTGTTTGCAGCTCAAACACATCTTATCCAAGTCAATCCCCACTCAACCTTAATCTCTTGTTATCATTATCAAGAAAACCTGAATTTCTGAGTTTTATCTAGCCTAGACCTGCAACAAATCAACAAGAAGACAGACCTTTAATGTTTCCAAAATTGCACGCCTTCAGAACAATCAGTTAACTACCCATCAAAAGATCATTTTATAACACTAAGTATTCCTAAAACAACCAGGAATCCTACTCTGCTACTAATAGTCAAATTAATACCCCAACATCTTTATAATGGTAAAGCAGGATTTTGGCATTCAATTCATCGCATCATACGCTGAATCTGAAAGTTACCACCGAGAGAACTATCTGAGCCACAATTAGTGGTCATATTTCTTTTTGCTTTTCTTGTTTATTTTATGCAATTAGTACTGGAGAGTGGAGACACCCCACATTAACATGGGCTGAAAGTTACCACAAAGGGAAAGTACCCAGCAATAAATGGTCATACCTCTTTTTGCTTTTACTATTTAATTTGCAATTGGTTGCAGTGACTCACTGCATAGATGCGTGGGGATAATTGATGAAATCAAACAAGAAAAATGGCTCTACTGATATGACATCTTGATCATATGTTCCATCAAGTGCCCTTCTTCTCTTTCTTACCATTAATCATAGTTAAAAGTTAAGACTCATTGGTATGTTACCAAGAGATTCTCAATTAAAGTGTCTTGCACTAGAGAAGAAGTATGTGACAACTGTGATCTTGTTTCAAACTTTTGTTGAGTATTAAAAATTACTTGTCCCTATCTAATTGTTGTATTAATGGTTGCCATAAGCAAAACCAACATAAGAAAGTTAATGGTACTTCATTCATCCCCTGATCATGGAAATTCTAATACAACCCAAATCCAAGCTTTCCATATCAAGGCCATTTGCTTTTGCATTATAGCACATGCACCCACATTGAAAAAACTTATTTCACAACATGTAATTGAGTTTATATCCCCAATTGTTGCCTCACTCATAGCGTAGACTTCGCAGAAAGACTAAACTTACTAGCTTCTGTTTTGCTATGTTAAATCATTTTCCAGCCTATTAAATGCTAGAATCACATATTAAGTTTATCTATCAATTACAGCTGTATAGTATAGCAAACAAAGAACATCAACAACCAAGCACATAGGCTACAGGTCTCAATTTTTTTCATAATGCCCAATATAATTCAGGAAAACAGACGGAGTAAACAAAGAGAAAGCAATGAAAAGGGAAATAAGTTTAGAGTTGTACAAGTTCATACCTGAGAGTTACCACCATGATCCTCGGTGTGCACAGCTTCTCCTATAGAGACATAATATTACTAAAAGCACAGATGATATTGTTAAAAATATGCAATTTTATTTAGAGTTACACAGTAGATCTCAATACTTACTATCATGGATTCCAGCAAGGGCCAACAATCTGGCAGCCATTTCTCTTTCTTCAACATCTTGTAAAGCTCTAGCATAAGCCTCATCACTAGAAAACTCAGCAAGGTCAAATTCAGATTCAACATGCGCATCAAATGCATCTACACCACCATCTGGATCACTCTCATCATATTCATGCTCATCATCACCATTATCTCCATGTGTGTAGTCATTTTGATCACCAAAGTCATCTTCATCATCATGCAAATAACTACCAACCTCCCAGCTCCCATAATCACTCCCTTCATTGTTCATTCTTAGCATCATGTATGCCCTTTCCTAATCCAGGATAAAGCACATAATCAAGAAATTAGCCTAGGAACATGAAAGCATAGGAGCTAAATTATGTGAACCTCTTGATTATCAGTTTTTGGGAAATCCAACTTTGAACTCTCACAAAATCATGTTTATTTTCCATTTTATGGTTCCCTACTTCAAAAAATCGAGGACTACTATGGGTATCCTATCATCCATGGCACAACACTATAGGATCAAGCCACTGGTTTCTGCTTCATCTAGTTCAAAGACTACTGAAATTGCAGAACATGATAAATTTTCCAAAGAAAGCAAAAGAGGAGCCTAAGTAACCGAAATTGATAGGAAAATTTTGTCCATTGGAACATGTTTGATCGTTTATGTCGTCAAAGAATCAATTTGGCAAATTCATAGATTGAAGTCGAGCATTTGACGACGACAAACAGCCAATTGAGATTCAAACGGCTAATAAACAAATGCAAACCCTCGCAGGCTAAGCAAAGAAAGAAAGATAGATAGCTACATCTATATTATATATATATATATATATCGAGAGAGAGAGAGAGAGAGAGAGAGAGCCTGTTCTTGCAGGGTACGGGCGAGAGCGAGGTCAGTGTCGATCTGACTGAGGGTAGTGAAGGGAGTTCCCGCAATTCCTCTAGGGGACTGACGAGCAATAGAAGTAGTCTCCCTCTCCCCCCCTCCTTCGTCGTCGAAGCTATCGCCTTCTTCTTCAACATCATCGCCATCCTCATTTGCACAACTCAAATTAGGGTTCGCTGCTTCTTCTTCTTCTTCTCGATGCCCGCGCTCGTCATCGCTATTGTTGCTGTTGTGCTTCGCCCCTCCTGAACCCGATTTCGCAATGCTCTCCATGGGTTGTTCCGCTGCACCCCTGCTATTAGATTAGATTTTCAGCCTGCTTTCTATTTAATTGGATTATTATTTTTATGCAACAAGTTATCCCTTTTGTTTTTCAATCCCACAAAAGCTTCAATTGACCTCGTCCATTTTCACGCTCTTGAAATTGTTTTCGTGTCGTTTTCTTTTCTCTCTCTGTTTTTCTGTTCTTTCGTCTTTCAAATCCGTCGTCAGTTACTTTGTCCGTTAACTTTTTCCATACGTCGACCATTCGCTCGCCATGCCAGGTATCCTAGTCAGATGTCAAGTCATTGAACTAAGGCAACACGGCACCTTCTCTTTTCCTTTTCAATTTCTTGAATTTTTTTAATGATATAAAAATAATTTTAAAAAACTTAAAAATTTGTTTGATTATATTACTAATTTGTTATTCATTTATTATTATTATTTTATTTGTTGCTAATTGTCAATTAAGTGTTATTTGTTATCTATTTTTATTTTTTATCACTTATAATTATTTTATTATTCTTTTGAAAAATATATGAAACTTATTAATAATAAATTATATATATTGTATTATTTTTTAAATATAAAATTATATATTAAAAAATAAATTTATAATTTTTACAAATTTTAATACTGATAAATTTGATGTGAATATCAATAATAATTATTATATTATTACCAAAAATTTTATACAATTTCATCTCAAATTCCACTTATATAAAATAGTTAATATTAAGAAATATTATTACTTTATGAGCTTTTAAAATATTATTTCTATTATTTTCTCCTATATCAACATTTAATGTGTTATAAAAAAAATCTAATTATCTTATATTATGATAAAATTATAATATGCATAATAAATAAAAATAATATATTTTTATTTTTTAAACTCATAAAATATCATCTGAAAAAAAAAATTACTTTTAATACTCTTAAATATTTTTTAATCATATCACATAATAAAAAATGTATGTAATTGAACCATTCTTCTTGACCTTAAGGTCTTCATCTTTATTCGTAGTCATGCAAATAATGCATATTTTTTATGATAAAAAGTAAAAAACCTAAACATGTTAGTAAATTTAGAATTAATTAAATAATACTTTTTTTATGGAGATATGGAAAAATAATATTTTTGTTAAGACAATATTTCTATAAGTACCTTAACGTTATTATCTATTCCTTCTCAACTTGTTATAAGGAATATAAATCTTGTATTAAAAGTACATATAAATAATATATTTTAAGTAGTTGTAATCTCTTTTCCACAAAATTGGATTTATTTAGTTGTTAAAATATGTGCAAAAATATAAGTAATGTCAATTAATCCAACAAAATCCTATTTTGAAAATAAAAAGGAAAACATTTTTATTATTAATAGGTTCTCATTTGGGAAATAAAAATAAGAAAAAAATAAACAAATAAATATAACAATTTTGAAATAAAAAAAGAAAATATTTTGAATTATTCTAATCTCTTATAGAATTTTATTAAGATTTAAAGGAATAATCACAAATTTGGCAAGTATACAAAATGCTCTCAAACCCTAAACCCTAAAAATCAAAAACTTTGAGATAAACATTCATTATCTTAGTCTATTGGACATTATTCTCTCTAATGAATTTAGGTGGTAAAAGTGGAGAAAAATTTGTAGAAAATATCTAAGAAAATTGATTCTATTTTTTGTAATACGCCTTTTTACACCTATTTTCCAAATTTTCACTCCCTTATGTGTTTCTCTCTTATTTTTGCACACTATTCTCACTCTTTGGTAGGTCCTTTAAGAGCTAAAATGCTATAATACCACTATTGTTACTTTATGTTTCAATTTTTTGCAAGTTGTAAAACAACTTTGTAGATGATAATGCTATAAGCTAGTTTCTTTTTTTATTACTTATACTAAATTTCACAATAGGCCTAAGATTTGGTCAAGCTTTTTGGGATTCCTAAACTAACATTATAGTTAAGAATTTAGCAAAATAGATGCAATGTGTCTAAGTTAAAGTGAAGAGGAAGTTGGAAGTTGTTAATAAGAAATACAAGAAAGGTGTATATAAACATTAGAAGTGCAAGATAATTTAGAAAGATAAAATAACGATGGTGTTCTTCTCAAGAATCAATTTTTAGTGAAACATGTGCAAGTAGTAGCCCAAAAGTATAATCTATATCAAGTATTAGGGAAATCAATGAAAATGCCAATGTGATTGATTTGACATAAGGGTGGGTATATTTATTACCTTTAATGTTGAAGATGTTTATTAGTTGCACCTAATTGATAAGCTTTTTTTTTTTTCTCAATCTTAATTTAAACTCAAAGACATGATTCTTCTAAGTGTAGATAGTTGATATAAAATAGGTAGCCTAAAAGTTTATGCATGAAAGAGATTGTTAAAAGCCCAAGGAAAATTGTACAAGTTTTTTAATGAAAATAATAATATCTTTTATGATATTTTCCCAATTAGTATTGCATATTTAAGCAACTATGTAATATCTAGGTTTATTTTTCCTTTTGGTTTGACTTTATTATTAAGTATTTTTCTTACTAACTAGAGGAACCTTAAGTTTAAAATAATTGTCAATTTTTACTTTCAATAATAAAATATTATCTAAAGTCTAATTGTGTGTTAGTCTTGCAAATCATAAGGTTAAATAGTAACAAACAAAAACCTTGTATGCTAGCAAACATCAAGAAAATATTTGTACAGATGCATGACTTGACATGATCAAGACAAAAGTAGTCATACATTCCATTTAGTAGTAAGAGAAAATTTATTAAAAACAAATGTGAGTGCTAAGGGTGCCTTTATAGTACCTTCCCTCAGTGTTAATTCTAATGAAAAGTCTTATTTTTTCCTCCTCCTCTTCCTTCTCCCCTGCATTTTGGATATGTTATTTAACTCTAATAAAGGCCTTAGTTACCCTCTAATAACATAATTAGGAAAATGTTTAGCCTTTGAATGTGGTACAAATATAAAAGAGCCATTAACTAACAAAAACTCACCATCATTGCAAAAAATTAAGCACTTGTTGTTATTTGATGTAAGAAAAGAAGAGAGAATCTTTATTAATAAAAATGCTTATGGCTAACGAAGAAGAAGAAAGAGGAGGAGGAGGAGAAGGAGGATAAAGGTGGAAGGTAATTAGTAAAGGCTTGGCTACTTGGCTTAGAACTAAAGGGATTATGGTTTTAATATTAGTGTATGTCCTAATAGTTAATGTGTTAGTTACTATTATGAATATATATTTGATATTTCATGTACATAATTTATCAATTAAAGATATTCTTTATATTTAGTTTTATATATATACATATATGATCATCAATAAATTTTAAAGATAAAGTTTATGTAATAAATATATTTTGCAAATGTAATTATAATGAGATCATAATAATGAAATACCTATTGCATTAAAATATTATTTTAAAATATTCTTAGTTGATGCATCATTAAGACTAAACATTGATGGAGTTATTGGCTTAACACATGATGTGTTTTTTTCTTATAAAAAAAGTAATTAATCTCATAGACTGAACTTATTAATTGAACAAATTTACTAAATTAACCTGTTATAATAATTCCTAAATGGAACTTGTGTGTTTAAAGAATTTCTTATATAATGATTATATAAGTGATAGTTAGATTATAAATCACCAAGGTATCTCATATAAGAATTGGTATGTTTTGTTTTTATCTTTAGCTTGTCCTAATTACGGATCTATTGTAGAGTGAATGTTAGGCATATCATGAACCATATTGAGATAATTTAATAATTGATAAAGGATTCGTCACCATAAAGTAATTATAGAAGAATGTTATGTTTGTTTTCAATGAGTGTTGATTCAAGAAATCCTTGTGTAAAGTGGAATGATGACTCATAAGAAGTTATGATTTCATTCATAAAATGAAATAATTGAATTACACTAAAATATCATGCATTAAAGATATTAGTCAAATTATTTTGGTGTTCCAAACATTTAAGTAATAATGATATATGGCTAGACATTAATCTTTATTTTTGAATATGAATTGATTAATCAGAGAATTAATGAAAAATTGAAAGAGTTTAATTTATCTAATCATTTGAAATTATAATTTATATTTATTATCAATTTATTATAATCCTAATTGGTCACACATATTAGAACAATCGTGACGCATTAAGATAATTAAGGAAATATAACATGGAGATCAAGGTGGACTTAATATAAAAGTTTGAAAAACTTGTAAGGTCAATTATATGATATTTTAAAATATAAAGACTAAAGTGTAATTCATTAAAAATTAGCACAAAGTCACCTAAGTATAGTTTTATAGTTAAAATCCTTATAAATGTTTCACTATATTGTAAATACTATATGCCTAGCACATTAAACTTATTGTTTTGTCTAAAAGAATTTTAAATTATGAGAGTTGTTTTCTCCATATCTATGTGAATTATCATTAGAGGCTAGATAGTAAGTTTGAGAAACTTTTAAGGTTAAATATATAATATTTTAAAATATTAGGACTAAAGTGTAATTTATTAAAAATTAGTATAAGTCACCTAAATATAGTTTTAGAGTCATAATCCTTATAAATATCTCACTGTATGGTTAGATATTGTATGCTTACCACATTTGGATTATTGTTCTCTTTAAAAGGATTTAAGGTTGTGAGTATTGTTCCCTCTATATTTATGTAGATTACCATTAGAGGTTATATGCCAGAATAATAGTTGTTTATAATAACCCACTAATAGGTCTTTTGATAATATTTATATCTTTTAGGTTAAGTTGTAATTATATTTAGTAAGTAATTGATTTATTCCAAGGAATCAAAATTATAAATTCTCATTTTCATTGCATATTTATATGATAAATATTTCTACAATTTTTAATAGTGGTATCAAAATTTAGGTTAGTTTGTTAAATATAATATAATTATATATTTGATTGTTATTGATTATTGATTTAATGATTTATATGTTAATTTAATGTTATTATAAATATTGGATTAATTCTTCAATTTTGATTTTAGTCAAACAAAAAAGAAAGAGAAAAAGAACAAAACAAGGAGTTTGGCAATGCTTAAATGGATAATTAATTATCTATGGCATAAAACCCTTTTAATGGCTTTAAGAAAGCTAGATGGTGGGATACTACCACTGTGACTTGGTATTGAAATTACTAATAATGAAACATCGTAATTGTTACCATGTTTACAAAGTGCACAAAGTAATCTCTGGGGCAACACATGGTGTTATTTTGGGCAACTAGTATGACTACTCTACGACAATATATGAAGGTTTCTTTTAGATAGCAACCTAGCCATAAAAAAGTGGTCACCAAGTCATAGTAACACAAATGATAAAAACTCATGTTATGAACACGCATTTATGATATTGATAAATGTTCTCGTGTTTTAGTTTAATACCAAATAAAACCCAATAATAGTCCAATTTGATTAGAATACTAATTTTCTAAATTATTTAGAAATTAAACACTTAATTTGATTATGTTATTGAATTAAAAGAGTTTTAATTCAATTATACTCTAAAAAATTGTTTTCTAGATCATACTAATATTTGACCAAAATTAAAGCATTCTAATTAGATTAAAGAATTAAATCTAATTAGATTTCTTTTTTGATTAAACAAATTGTTTCTAATGCAATTGAGACTTTTATTTGGAATAATAAATTTAATTAAATAGTGATATCTAACTAGATTTGAAAACTTATTTGGAATATTAATTCTAACTAACAATGAGTCCTAATTTGATTAGGATATTAATTTGTAATAGAAATCTTAATTTAAAGATTAAATACTAATCTAATTAGGCAAATATAGATAAAATATTGACCATGTAACAATTAACTTTGATTGAATATAACTTTTAAACATAAGGAGTTATCGAGTCCGTATGATATCAATGAAAAGCTCGTTTTAAACTCTTTTGAGATATCTTTAAGAAATACCCATTTAGGAAATTATGAATTTAGAATTCAAAAAAAAGAATGTTTAAAACAATTTTTAGGCAACTAATATTTGGTCAATATATCTTTCAATTAAAAAATGTTTTCCAGTTAAATGAGATATTTTGTTTATAACAAAACTCTTAATTAATGTTCTATTATAAATTGATGATATCAAATTAATTTAATTTAATATTTCAATGGTTAAAAATCTTATTTTAAATTACATAAAAAATTAATAATTAGAATTAGACATGCATGTACCTTTTGTGCACATAATATGAATATGATGAAAAATGGATGGTTATAGATGTATAGACCAATGTGATTGTGTTTATTGATAGTTAAATGAATGTAATTTTTAGAGCATAGGAACTATGTTTCCTACCTTTGGCTTATTCTCTAGTTGTAAATTCTCTTTTAATTTAAATTTCCCTTGAATATAACTTAAGGTTTTTCTTTAAATTATATAATGGCTATGTAATTAAAGAATTTAAAGTTTAGATAGAATATGTATTTGTAACCATTAAGATCAAGATAAAGGTGCCAAAGGAGACACTAAGAAAAGGTTGCAAGGAAGGAAGAGGACTTTTAAATATCATGTTACAATCCCTTAGGATTTGAACATATAACTTCTTTTTATGTCTTAAGAAAATTAGCTTAGTAAAGTCCATAATCATTTAAATAAAAATGACATGTTAAGGTGGTATGAGATATATATGTGATGTATATTGTAATCATGGTGTTAATGTATGATACTGACATTAAATACAAAATCCCTCATTCATAATATTAAGTACATATTAAAAATATGTCTCCTTAATTTGATTTGAGCCCAAGGTTGAAGCCTTGATGTGAAATTGAAGAGGTTATCCTCATCAGACATATTGCAAATGTCAATAATTAAGGAGCTAAACGTTTTAACATAGTTATACACCATACCACTATACTTCAATCTCTTCAGTGATTCGTTTCAATTCCTGATGTGTTGTAAAGTAGGAACTTATCCCTAAAGTCCAGTTTAGCACATCTCATGTCTCAATTCAAGGTTTACTTGTGCTTATATAGTCATTAAGCCTAGTTTGTCACTATTACTTGGCATCCTTAACAAAATACATGTTAGTGAATATCACCTTTTCTCGTATCTAGCACATGAGTAGTTTTAAAGTATTACTCTATATCCCGTAATAAATTTTCAATGGCTTTAGCGTCAAGTTCACTTTTAAAGGTCTTAGGTTAAGACATATTCATCTTCAACAAGCCCTTACCTCCTTCGCTAGGTAGGCTACTTACCTTCTTAAGGACAACAACATCCTACTTTAAATCATTAAAGTGATTGATCCATCCTAAATCGAGACACGTAATAAGATTACAAAAGATGTACCAATTTTTCTAACTCATCAAATTTCCCCAAAATCAAAAAGGCCTACTCCTTAAGAAAAATTTTCCTTATACTCGCATAATGTTAGCCCAAACTTTTGTTTAGACATCAACATTGACTAACTCTCAAGTAAAGCATGTATGCCCCTTTAAAGAGTGAAAAAATTTGATCTTTTGATTGAAGGAGACATTGGTGTGTCTGAGCACTCACTCAACTACCAACAACATTATAATGTATTGCTAATGCATGTTGTAACATTGCTAGGCACATTACCAACCAACAACCTAAACACCTTTCTCTCATAACATCAATGCTACTACACACTACTACAATGTATCTTATGCTTCGACGTCCACTCATAGCCTACTTAATACCAACGTCATAGCCTGAACCTAATCTTCTTTGGCTTATTGCCATACAAGTTGACTCCACATTCACTTTATTTATCTTAATGTGTCCACCTCACGCCAACTCTATGCCAAGTATTGGTGTAAAATGTCACCAAATACTTGTATTCTCAAATTAAAAGACTTAGGGGGCTAACATATGCAGCATAAGTTGCTTTTTCCATCACTTTTGAATTTATACTTGACTATTATTGATTTTCATTTGCCCTTTATTACTTTTTATTATTTAATTTATAATTTCCTTTTAATGTTAACTTTTTGTTATTCTTAGTTAGGTTATTGCTAGGCTGGTTACTACTAAACCTAGACCATAAGTCTCTATTTGAGGGCCAATGATACACTAGGTTTTTAGGCTTATTGTTGACCATACAAGTTTGCCACTATAGGTAGCCTTGTTGCTAACTTTTGTACTAGTTAAATGTCCAATGATGTGGTGAAGGCCTATTGGAGTATTAAGAAGATCATTGGATTTACTAAATTTGTATCTAAGCCTATTAGACTTTGAAAAACCCACTCAAATTTAAAAAGGCCAATTGGACTATAGAAGTTTTACTAGAAAAAGAGTTTTTTAAACTCATTTCTTTTCTCTTTATTATAAGTTTTGGTATTTTAGATTTTTATAATTTATGACTTGAAGCCCATGTTGTCAATCATTGTTTTTCTATTCTTTTTCTTCTTGTTTATTTCCAAAAGCCAAGTATAGATAATTTGGTGAAAGCTCATTTTAACAAAATCTACTTATAGGTCCAATGCTCATATCCAATGCTCATATAACAAACAAACTTATGAAACAAAATTTAATTGCAAAGAAAAAGCCAAAAATACTTATATTTAAAAAGAATAAGTGTTAACACATTCCTTAAAATGTAAAGGTTTTAGATTAAGTCACATAGAGGCATGTTAGTAATATTAAAGTGAAAGAAGATATATTATTAAAGTAGATGTACAAAAATCCATCAATCTAACTAATTATATTATTTAGACTCCATTATTTAAAGATAAAAAATATATAAAAAAATTCATATAATGAGAGTCATATGCCCAAATAGGAGATGTAAGATTAAAACTTGATATGATCGTAAAATTAACATTATATTGAGGGATAAATTATTCGTAATGAGTATTAAGGTATTAAGAAATATGTTTGGGAAATTATTGAGGTAAAAATAAAAATATTTAGATAAATTTGTGACTATTCTAAGAATGATCAAATAATAATGAAGATATTTGTAATAAA
The DNA here is from genome assembly GCA_023213295.1 of Bruguiera hainesii. Taxonomy (NCBI): domain Eukaryota; kingdom Viridiplantae; phylum Streptophyta; class Magnoliopsida; order Malpighiales; family Rhizophoraceae; genus Bruguiera; species Bruguiera hainesii. Next base: position 5,551,436 of record JAHOYR010000009.1, read on the forward strand.
GTAAAGAACTACAATTAGAAATTCATGAAAGGAGTCCAAAATACATTAGTTTATACACTTAAACATAAACCCAAAAATACTTTGATCAAGAGGATCAAATCTTGGTAGATGATATAAAAAGTTAAAAATAACAATTAAATTAATTTAATATTTTTTTGTTAAAAAGTGTTAAAATAATTATCATTATATCACTCAATTTATGATAAAAAAATAATATATATATTATTGTTGAAAAGCTCAATTGTCTTACAAATAAATAATAGAATATCAATTTAGTTGGTAACAATAGCTATCAATTATTTATATCGAACACTTTTATCAATTATCGGCTTGTACCATCATTCACTAGTTATTAGTTATCAACCCCCAACTAAATTCAACCAAATGGCGTGAAGACAAGAATGAATATTGAAAAATGGTGGACACAACTTACTTCCTCTCTCTCATCTCCTTCGATGACAAGAATGAATATTGAAAAATGGTGGACACAACTTACTTCCTCTCTCTCGTCTCCTTCGGATGAATTTGAATCCAAAACTCCAATTTAGAACTTAAAAATTATGAACTCCTAAAGAATCCACTAATGTTTGGATCCAAAAATAAAAAGGGATCCATTAATGACATTAGTAATCTTTGCTTTTACTACCCTTTTCATTTCACTTTTTTTTTTCTGTTTCTCGGGTTAACATATCTTAATGTTTGCATATACTGATTTTTTTTTTCTTTTTTCGGTGTTTAAATTATATTGGGAGAGGTATCTCATTATCTGCCTTCTACCCACACGAATCTACCATTTTCTTTGATTAGAACCATCATCTACCATTTGCTTTGATTTTAACTATCATCGGTTTTTCAGATTCTGATATGTGGGCGCTAGTCGAAGCAACTTGCTTTATAGTTAAGCACTAGCTTGGCACCTTGCTTGACCTGTAAATCTCTTTTCCCTTTTTTTGGTTTTTCTCTTTTTGTTTTTGCCCATTCAGTCGCCTGGGCTATTAATTTTAGTGATTTGCAAACAAACGGGGATTCCCCAATGAACGACCACATAAGATTTGCTATGCTCGAGTTGGCTAATAATCCACAACTCGCATGATCCGTGGTGTGGACCATCACGAGTCCTGAACATACGATCAGGTAACCTACCAAGACCCAAAGTTGTATTCCGCTAGCGCTTAAAACGAGTGCAGTTCCCGGAAAAGTCCTAATGAAAGAATGAAAGTAAGCTCATCAACCATCAGCCACGGTAGTCTGGTCTTGTAGCAGACTCGTTGCCCTGAGCATTGAAATTTTGACACCGATGAATTGGAAAAAAGAAAAGGGAAAAAAAAGAAAATACACTCACTCAAAGGAATATATCCCCAATGCATCAACCACATGCTCCAGGACATGGCCAGTTCAAAATTGGAAGATATTTTACCATTTAAATGTCGACCATTAGCTCCACCTTCTTCGATCTTCCTCCTCGTCCACAGGCGTATACCACGTTGGCCGTCTCTTTGCATTGCTCAACCTGTAATTTAGGAGCACTTCTTCATCGCAAAGTGCCCTCGTGGACACCAGAACAAGAGCCTTGAGAATAGGCACACCAGAACTTCCATTTTTCTTCCCAGATCTGAACCAGAAGCTGCCAAATCTTCTCATATTCACTTCGTCTGTGTTTCCAAACGAAATATTTGGTATGTAGGTCCTCATGTCCTTCTCAGTTAATGGGAAGTCATAGGGGCAGATCATGACATTTGGAACCATACCCTTTGCCGGGTGGTTGGCAAAATGAGCCAAAGCTAGGGGATTTCTCCGCTCCAGGACATCACCAGCACAACTAGTCCGTGTACTTTGTGAAGGCTCACTGAGCATTTTCCAGAACCTGTCTGAACCTTGCTCACTCTTTTGGAGCCTGATTTCTGGCACCACTAAACCATTCCACACCTCACGGGTTTCAGCCCCTGAGCCCCAGGGCTGGGCATTGATCACGGTGTCATCATACCTTGTTATCAAGTATGGGTTCTGGGCATCAACTCTTGGGTATCCAGGGATATAACGGTAATGAGCTGGGGTGTATATCACACCAGGGTAAAAGGCAATCACAGTGCCTACATCTGCTTCCCCATTTACAAATAAACCTACTCCGGCTTCCTTGTGGGGTATCTGAGAGGGTTTGAGATCAATTGTGTATCCAACAAGATCCTTTAACTTCTTTGAGACTTCAGCACGCTTTAATGGTCTAGTCTCAGGTATAGCTGTGCTGAAAAACATCAGTGATCATAATTGAGGAGAGTAGAAGTTTAGCCATATTAATAGACTCTGCATTATTAACATACAAAATTCAGAGGCAAACTCCACTTAGAAATCTCAAACAAAAATATCATGTTATAGTGCTCAACGCTTTAAGAATATGTACAGCATAGAAAGCTTAAATTAATTCAAGAACGTAGAATATATACCTAAAGTGAAACAAGGACAAAATTAGAATGCACATGATTCCTTTAGATATACATCCCTTGTTCACTCTATTTGAAGAGGGCATTTCAACCTTTGAACATCTGACAATTAAATGAGAGTTTTTATCCATCAATTGCTCCTCTCTCTCTCTAGACACACACACACACACACACAAACATGCATGTTCTTCTACATGATGAGGTATTGTCACAACTGGAATAGGTCATAATTCCATTATAGAACTCACAACATTCTGTCATGAATGCTTTTGACAAGAGGTTATTTTTGAATCAAGATTTCCCATTTCTAAGCTTCACATTATCTCACAACCTTACCACTAACATGGTTTATGCAGACAACAAACAGTTTGATTGGATTTCGGTCCAAAATTTCCACAACATTAGCAGAAAGGAGTATTCTTGTAATTTCCACCTGCATGGGAGAAGGCCTGTAAAAGTTGGAATCAGTTCAAATCCTATAACAATTAGGTGTAGTGTCATGAATATGGGTACATAGGGGCTGATGCAAATATCTTCAGAGAAGCTTATAAATGAGTTATTGCCTACTGGTAAATTTTTTCCTACCAATCTACACTTACTTTCTGCATTTCCTTTTAAGACTTAACCTAATCAGCTAAAGATTAGGAATTCGTGAACAGAAGATAATTATTGGTTTAATAACCTCGGATAATGGCAACTGACACATCAATGAAAATGAATATGAAGAATTCTACATTTAAACAATAAAATTGCTGTTGTTCAACCTTTGATCGGTCCTGAATTCTATCAACCATAAATGGTGCTACAGAAAAAGTGTAGGATATAAAATGCAATGAAGCAGCTGCATGCAGCTCTGGAAGCATATGCTAAACAACATGGGGAATAAGGAACATGAAGGGCAGGAAAAGGTCATCTCATTGAGCTTGTCCTGATTGGGCACCATTAAAATCTAACATAATACTGGTCTGCTTTTCATTTTTCTTTTATTGTAATTCCAGTTTCACGATTCTGATCTGCTGCAAATTTTCTACTTTTGGCATGTCAGAAGTCTTTCTTTTTCTAAGGCAATACTTGGTGTGACAGTAAAAAATACTCAATTGTGACTTGAAAATCTTAGGTCCATTTTAGGGAAACAGCCTCTTTGTGAAAAAAAACAATGGTAATGTTGTGTATATTTGACCCTTTCCCAGACCTCACAGTGTGTGGGAGCCTTGTGTAGTGAGTAAACTATTTTTTATGCTACAAAGAACATTCTTGATACTTTTGGAATTGAGTGAAGGATTATTCATGCTTTCTATACAAAAGAACTTAAGAAGTTCATTGGGAGGTCATGAAGGGATGCAAGCAATGACATTGCCATACTGAGAGACAAAAATCAAGGGGGACAATAATGGGTTACAGCACAAAGAAACAAGGCCCTGATATGGTATCCTGCTTTAGTATCTCTATAATTTGCAAGTTTGCATTTTTGTATGCAAACAAAAGTACCTGCTTTGGTTCATCAACTATCTTGATGGTTTTGGTTAAAAATATTTAGTTTCTAGTTCAAGTTCAGCTTCATTACTTCAAATTGGCCTGGAATTCAAGTCAGTTGAAAACCAAAGTCGTAGAAGTCTGCTCTAATCTTTTCACTGATGCAGATTACAGTCTAAATTTCAGAATATAGTACTGTTCTCTACATGTTGGGAAGGGTCATTAAATGTTATTTTTCATTAATTTTATCATCTTTTCCATTTAAGCTGCTGCAGCCTACATGAATTATATTTTTGCCTGCTGCAACTATAAACAGATTCTTGGACTCGGACCCAAAATGATAGTCTCACAATTGCAAATAGAAATTTACAGACTGAGGCAACATAAAGGCAGATAAAAATAGTAGCCTGCTCTGTCAAGACAGCATTAGGACACTTCAGATTAACATTAACCAGCCTTAGGATGAGCAATACTTGCAAAGTCCTGTTCTAGGTGAACCTTAACATAATAGCAAGCCTTGCACATGCTGGGTTCTTGTCACACCAGCTTAGATTATGTAAAATGGTTTCACCTAATATATTCACCCTTAAACAGTAAGGCTTGAACTATCACTCGGTCCAACAACTTGATGCCAACATCAATAAATGCAATGGCCAGATCCTTGGTTTATATGTAATGTTCATGCCCACGAAAGCAAATAGACTAGAACTTTTGGATTATAGGCCCGTGGTGTCATATATGGAATCATAGTCAACCCAAGCCCATTATTATGTGCACTCAAGTGGTATTGGGGCTTATCATAGTCGATTGTGGTCTCAGAATTTTCAATTTTGACTGGACCATTCCTCCAATTTGGGAGGACACCAAGAAAACAGATGGGGGGAATGATAACTCCTTGTGTCCCAGACTAGAACTGAAATAGGGAGATCCCTGCCTTATATTTAATCCAATGATCCAAATGAAAGCTACACTCTGCCTGAGGTGCAGGCCCACAGTGTTACAAAATGTGCAAGAATTTAACCACATAGTCTCCCTTATTGCAAGAATTTAACCACATAGCCTACCTTATTTCCACAATCTATATCAAAGAATGTACTTGATGAAGTTAACCCCAGTCATACAATGGACAGAAATCTTGTGGTCCAATGCATCAACTCAAGAGGCCAATCCATAATGCCTGCAGTTTTGGAGCTTTTCTTCTTATGTCTACCATACAAGCAGGAAAAGAATGTTTCAAAAGCTAAATCTTACCCCCATGTAAGCTGTCCTTGTCTCCCACCTCATGAATAGAAAGACTGATAAGCACCCACAGCTGAGAACTATTAGTGCAACATAAGTCAAAAGTGCTACAAGCCTGCAACTATTCTATCCCTCCCTACAATCGTACAAATTGTTTTCTTTGTACTCTTCAACAGACCATTCTATCCTTGTCAAAGCTTCTGCAACCACTATCTAACACAGCACTTTATTGAACACCCCTAGCTTCCTCTTTTTCAATCTACATGCTAGAACCTCATTCGCTTGACTAAAATTTACTCAGAATCTTCTATCACATTGCAAAGTTAATGCCTTTTCTTTCTTCTGACACTGAATAATATGATGGAAAAATGTAACCAACAAGAAGCTTTTTGGATGAAGCAAAAATCAAATGGGATTGTAGTAAAGAGACACATGGTTACCCTAGCAACAGAACCCTCCCATATATCCATAAGTTGAAATCAGCATGATAAGTCTCAGAGTGAGATACAAATAATGAAGAGTTGGAAGTCTAAAGATGTGATAAAGTACTAGAAGCATCCATGTAGGACCCAATGAGCCTATCAACCCAATCTTGAAAACCTTGATCCAGGCCATGCCAACCATTGATGGAATTGCTTTCTTAATGTCATTTCCCAAAGATGTGAGCTAAGAGTGGTTTACAACAAGAGGTTTCATGTTCTCATTGAAGACACCTTCAAGGAGTTTCCAAGGCAGTCTTTGAGCGAGAGAGATTTCTAAGATGTGCCACGGCAAAATTTTGGTGCAATGGAGAAACATCATCTTTTCTATGCACAACCAATCATTCAGCACATGAAAGTCCATAAGATATTAATTGAATTATATAACACATAAAGAATGAAGGGCAAGCCTTGTTGTAATGATAAAGGTTACACCATTGTAACTTAACGGTAATTGGTTCAAATTGCACAAACAGCCTCTTTATAAAAACAAAAGTAAGTCCTAGAACCCACAAAGTGGAAGCCTCCTGTACTGGGAAGTTCTTTTTCTTTATTTAACACCTAAAGAAAGTATTGCTGCCAAGGATGACATACAAGACATACTGCATCACTACTCTCCCTAAAGAAACTATTAGTTCCAATTCAGGAGACACAAGCTGCATAACAACAACAACAGCCACAACAGTGACAACAACAATAACAGCAAAGTCTTAATCCCATTGAGGTTAGCTAGATGAACCTTTTCTTGTCATTTCATTCTATAATGAATCTTTTAGTAAAATCCACAATGCAAACAGAAAAATGAAAAAAGTTCATTTTTGTATGAAATAAAAAATAAGCTACATTAGATTCTATATATTCAGACATGTCTATCTCAATATCAGAATAAGGTACAAGGAAACCCAGGCATACCACACTCCAGAGAAATCCTGATGCAACTTTCAATGAAAATGAACTTTGAAATCAACTTCCCAACAATCAATGAGCATTTGCATACTAAACTCACCAGGAAGATCAATGGATGAATTACTCTTTCCAACAGCAAAATTAAGGCCACTTCGACGTGAAGCTGCCTTGGATTGCATAGGTGCTTCACCCAGCTCAATTATATTTGTATCATGGAGAAGAATTTCATCCATAGATTTACAGAAATTTCGAATTTGATAATGAATGTTTTCTTGTACTTGCTTCTGTTGGTCAGCAACCGAAGCTTTACTAGCCATATTAATTATCTCCTCTGCATCTGCCTCTTCAGCATTCTTCCCTAGACGATTGTAGCTACAATATTTGGAAACTTTGTTAACGCAAAGATATTCAAAAGAACGACTAAATTAAACATTGGAGGAGTTGAAGATGACAAGGTGACATGAAAATGTCAAACCCCTCAAAATTTGAAGCAGAACCATAGCACCACAGAAAGGCAGAGAGAATCATTTCTACTAACTCAACAGTTCAATTAAATTTGAGATTAAGGCTTAGTTGTTGTTGTTATTGTTGTATTAAAATGCGCAAACCAGTAAATTCTAATGCCTCCAATTTCCAGCAGTATAAGTTATGACAAATGGAAAATGAAATTCTTCACATAAAATACAGAGATATTCAGAAAGATACAATTCTGAGGAAGTGGAGCAGAAAAATTATTATATACAAAAAAGAAAAGAAAAAGGGAAAACAAGGAAGAAAATGTAAGGAAAAAAAAAGGTATGCCGTATCCATGGGTAAAAAAACAAATAAAGGGCACAATGAAAAGAAAAATCAGAATATTGCAGGGGCAAGGTTAGTTGAATTGCTGAGCTTGTTATTACTAGGCCCAAAATTGATCAACCATAAATAAAAAGCTACAAATGGCACTGCCTAAGAATCCTGGAAAAATTTACTTTTAGCGACCTCTAAACCAATCGGCTGACTATTTCAAGGCGCTAGCTAATGCAAAGTGTAATGTGGGGGAAACTGGCAGTGGCAAAACGCAGGATAAGTCTGAGTGTCAACAAACCTGGTGTATAAGAAGAGGCGATTTATATCCGCTTCAAATTGCAGCTGCCTCAGATTTCTTTTAGCAAAAGTGGGACTTTTGGCAAGCACCTTCATGGCCTGGACAATTGCAATGGTGAATCACCCAATGTGTCAAAGGCCAACAAAATAACACAATCAATAAATAAACAAGAAATGACTTACTCATCAAATAAATAAATAAAGAAAGCCACATGGATAAGAATAGCTATGATGCTCAATTCAGCAAAGCCAATAAAGAAATGCAGAAAAGGAAAGGTTCTACAATTTTCAAGCCAGGCGCTCAACTAAGAACAAAAAAGAAAGAGTGTCCCTTCTATCCTTCTTCTCGGATGAGTATTAATATGATCTCATACACTATAATTGTGGAAAACACCGCAAAGGGTGTCTAAAAAACTTGATTTCTTCCGTAAACTCAATCAAATTTCTAGTCTTTTATCAATAAATAGCATTCTTATCTTTTCAAGTACATCTGAAAAGATGGGTCTTCTAAAATTACCTGATTGTTCAGATTAAAGATTAAATCAAAGTTAAAAACAGAGAGAGAGGGAGAAGGAGCTAAGCATACCTCTTGAAATTTGTTGAATAAAAAAGCCATTTGGCCCTTTTTCTTTTTTGGGCTGGAAAAAAAGAAAAGAACAGAGAAAGAAAGCAGAGGAGGGGAAATAGTGGTGGGGGTGGGGGAACAACTCCGACTCTGGTGGGGTTGGTGTTGAATTTGCGAGCGCTGGCTGGCTGCAGCTGCTGGCTAACTGGCTGGATCCTCTCAACCCTCGCCCCAAAAAGACTATATGTAAGTGGACAAATCTGCCCATGTCTCCTTTATCAGTTGACCCATCTAATCTGCCACTAAATTTTAGATGAACCTGATGCGCATCCCATCCCACAGTGACGTTGCAAATATCAGTATAGTTGCTTAGTTTAGGTTTGACCTCCATTTTCGGTTATTATATTTTAATTTTTTTAAAAGGTACGAAATTTATAAAAAAATAATAAAATTATTTTATTGAGTAATTTATATTTTAATAAATTTTTTAAAATATAAAAAAACGAATAAATTGTACCGGTATTATATGGTTTTGTTTTCTTTTTTAATTTATTATACATATACATATTTATTAAAGTTAGATTTATATGGTATGAAAATTTGTATTTTTATTTGTATTTTATCTACAATTTAACAAGTACCTTTTGTACTTATGAAAACTATTAACTGCTTCTTTCTAATAAGGTAAGTAAATGAAAGTAAAGTTTATGTTATTGGCTCTTAATTAATTTAAAATCCATTAACATAGTATTAAATAATAAGATATTATTTTTATATAAAATGATTTGAATACCTTATAAAACATTCTCATATATATTTCACTCGAGAAAAAGGTGTCATACTCCCTTATATTTTACATTTTTTGTGGTTTTTTCTTAATATAAACTTATAATCTTATATTTTACCACTCAAATTTCTCTTTTTAACTCTTTAAAGAATTAAACAATTTAAATCAAAATAATCAGTTTGGAAAAGAGTAAGGCGCATAAGGTAAAATTGAACTAATTAGAGAACAAAAAGTTAAAAAAAAAAAGACAAAAAAAACATCAAGGCAAACAAATTTAATAAAGACTCAAATAAAATAAGATATGAAGTTAAATATAGAGGACAACTTAGATATCATAACAAGAAAATGGATGATAAAATTTGAATTAAATAAGAAGATTATATTATTATTATAGTCAATTTGACTAAATTGTTTAACTTTTACAAATAACTTGAATTTAATACTTTTTTTGTTCCTTTTTTTTTTTTTTTGCTAAATACAAAACAACAATAAGACATTTAGAGATAGCAAATGGAATTAACAATTACATGTTTTTTATAGTTATATGCTCTAACAAATAAGCAAAGTAAGAAAGATTACAAATAGACAGATTAGGGCATTTAAATGTTAATACACTTAATTGACAAGTTAAATAGAAATAAATAAATTATAAGGTAAAAAGTTAAATAATTAATTAATCCAACCTAATTTAGAGTTAGGCTCTAATGCCAATTGATGCAAAAACCCCTAAAAAGACGTAGTTTAGAGACCCAACGTACATAAGAAATCAACCAATACCCAAAAATACTAAGTCAAGTTTAATCATACAAACTCTAAATCCAATATTCAAAAAAACACAAACTTAGAGTATTAAAAAGAATATGGACATCATACTCTAGAAAAGAAGAGAATTGAGAGTGATAAGTTAGGTTAAACACCATAAGAAAAGTTTTTTTCTTAATAAGCTCTTTAGTTCTTAAAAGAACCAAAGGAAAAAAACTTTTACTTTTTTATTTATTTCAAATTGTCTAATTTTAAAGTTTACAAGGAGATATTTATTTATAAGTTAAAATAATAATCTTAAAAATGACATAAATTTCTATTTAGGATAAATCTTTATTTAGGACAAACTCCTATTTATGAGTAAATGTTATTATTTAACCCTAACCCATTGAGTACTATAATTATATTAATAAGATTTTGATTTTCTTCCAAATTTGAATTTGTACCATTTATAGTTTGGTTAATCTAAATGTCTTTAATCAACACATTTAGTATTTTTTTTCTTCTTTTTGGCTCTAGTTTATATTATTAAACCTTATAGAATGTGCAATAAATCTCTTTCATCCTTTAAAACCTTCCACGCATCATTTCTAAATTTCTCATCATAACTTTATCCATCGATAATCACTCTATACACCTTTTTATCAATCATGTACCTAGTATAAAAGATGTTTTCATGTTATTCATCATCTATTTTTACCTATAAATTCAAAATGCATCGAATTACAAGCAATTCTCTCTTATCAATGTTCTCTATATTATCTCCCTCTAGAGACTTATTTTCTTCTTCTAACACTTGTTTATCTTCATTATCTACATTCCCTTATAATTTTTGAATAATCATCAACCTTTTATTTGGACACTTAAAAGCACTATGTCCATGCCCAAGACATTTAAAGTATTTAATGTTTTGGACTCTTTTTAAAGGCTCCTTTTTCCATTTATTTTGCACTTTAATTGAAATTAGATAATAAAAAGGTAGAAGTTAAGTTGGTTTGCTTATTGTCAATGTGTTATAACACACTTTGCTTATCAGTAGCATACTTAAACTCTCTCTCTCTCTCTACCTTAATCACAAGGTTAATCACATGCTTTAAAAGTATAAAAGATTGTATCTTCATCATATTTATGATCTCTATATTCAACTCTCCTAAGAACCTCATAATGGTTTATTTTTAAGGTTTTTGTAATTCACATCTCATCATCAACATTTCAAATTCCTTAATATAAGTTTCAACACACATACTCCCTTGCCTAAGACTTTTCAACCTAATGTATAATTCATGTCTATAATATTCAGGAACAAGACATTTTTGTATTAATCTCTTCATAACTCTCTAACTTTTAATCTCTTTTTCACCATTTCTCCTTTATTGTGCTTTCAAGTTCTTCTACTATAAATTAGTATAATCTATGAATTCAAAAGTGACAAGTTTTCATTTTTTTCACCTTAGTATAATTTTAGCACTTGAATACCTTTTTTACTCATTACACCCATTCCAAATACTCTTTAGGTGATCTAATTCCTTTAAATGGTTGAAAATTCATTTCTAAATTATTTCCGTAATCCCATTACTACCTATTTTGCTAATTTGTTCTTCCATACTATCATTTATTTCAAGTTTATCTCTATCTCCCACATCATCACTTATAACCCCTCTCAGTGCTTGAGGCTTATGTTGTTGTAGGGGTTATTGCACAACCATTCTTTCAATAACTATAGTCAATCAATTAAGTTATTTCATCATATCCTCTTGTCTTCGTTAAGACCCCATGATTTTAACTTGTTTTAAGGAGTCTTTTTGGTACATTTTCCCCTACCATGATTTAGATCTAGTTGATTTAAAGTAGAAATCACTCAATTCACATGTTTCTCTCTAACAATCCTCCTTCATGTGTTTTACTAAATATACCAAGCACACATAACCTTGTACTCTGATACCAATATGATGTGCCAAAAAATTAGAGACCTATTTATATTTATGTTTAAAAAAATTTAAAGTAATGATTGTTTTGTTTAGGTAGTTTATAATTCAATGAAAAGAAACAAAAAAAAAATAGCAACTCCTTGTTTGATAAAAAAAAATTTGCTACAAATAAGAAGAAACTAATTTGATTTGTCACACCTTTAGATAAAAGAAAAAAAAGTGATAAAAATAAGTTATTAATTTGTTACTAAATAAATAAATTACTTAAATAAGAATTAAGGTAAAATGAAAACTACACTTTTAATAATATTCTCTAAAACTGATCTTTCAAAACATTTTTTAATCTTTTAAATAAGGAATAATGCTAAAAATTAGTTAAGACAATTGTAAAATAAGAAATTGAGAACTGCTACAAATTAACTACAAAATAAACTATAAAATATAAAAAATAAATACATATAAGTTATGTTTTACATCCTTATTAATTAAAATTTTAAACTAACATAAATTAATTAAAATAAAAAGAAATAAGTTAGAAATAAACTCCTCAAAGTACTTAATCTGAGCAAGCCCATTGATACTTAATTGGCTAAGGAAGTGAGTAATATGGTTAATGCAAACTCTAACTCTTTTGCTTTGATCTTTAAACTCTTCCTACATGTTGTATTTTTCACAAAAAGCAATTTCAAGGCTACTTGAAGATTCTTTACTTTTAAATGAGTGATTGGCCCAAAATTATGAATCACATGATCTTAAGCAGCCACAATATCACTATGGATCACATCATTAAGTGAATGAGAAATTTGTAACTTTAAAGTAATTAAGAGAGAATGTTCAATGTTTAATTAGTATTGATTTAATTTATCATTATACAAGATGAAATGATAATTATAAAGAGTTATGATGTTGTTGAATGATCATATGATTATTTGAAAATGAACATAATTACATAATATAGGAATCAACTAAATTAATTTAAGGTACTTCTCATTTAAACCCCACATTTTTTAAAATTACAAAAAAATGTACTATAGTTTCAATGTAGTAACAAAAAAAAACTTATATTCATCTATCATTAATTAAAGCTAGTAATAATTACAAAAATATCATGAAAATGCTTTAAAGTGATAAAAATGCCCTTCTATGTTCATCAACCTTACCCTTACATTGTTCCCACTCTTTTAATTTTTTTTTATTTTAAACTTACATTGAAAAAGACAAAGAAAAAGTGAAAAAGAAAATTAAGGACAAACTTAAAAAAAAAAAAATCTACTTAGCCATTAATTCAAAGCCATTGCAAAAATGGGGAAAAAAAGTTAAGTGAAAAAAATCACAAGCAAAAACCATAAGAAAAACTAAAAATGGACAAAAATTAATGAAATTAAAGTTATTCCTTTTCTTTATTGCATAATTTGGTCTATTTTCACATATAGCAAACTTTGCAATCTACTCATAATTTATGCCTCTCTTTAAGGCTTTTCTCCCTCTTATTTGTATCCTTTGCCTTTGGCTATGTTTGCTTCAATGGCTTCATTGGTGGGGTTTGAATTGTAGGATATGGATTCCAAGAGAAACAATTCCTCAAATCTTGAAAGCAATTGCATAATGAGAATGTATACTTTATGGTCCTTAGAATTATACTTCATGGCATTGTTGAAAGTCAATCTCACATTCATAGCAAAATTTCTCTAATTTTGTTTTCATGAAACCTAAATCCATCAATTTCTTAATTATGTCATAATAATAGGGTAGTTGCAAGCCAACAACATCTACAAGCACATTTTAGAGGTACCATACTTGTGTTTTGGTGGCAGGGGCATTAGGTCGTGAGGAGAAAAGGAGGAAATGGAGTGGTTGTTTTAGAAGCAAAGATTGGAAAAGGGGTTTCAACATGGTGAGGATTACGACAATTGTGACAATGGTGCTTTTGGTGGATTAGTAAGGAAAATAAGTAGGAATGGGTGCTCTTAGGGTCATGGGAATCTAGAAATTTGCTTTTAGTATATATATATATGTGTGTGTGTGTGTGTGTGTAGACAATATAGTCTTTTCATAATTTTCATTAAATTTAGCTAATATATGTTAGTCATCATATCTTTTTTGTAATTTCTAAAGCTATAAGATGTAAATAGTAATTACCTTTTAAATTTAGGATAACAAATATAATTTACCTTATATAAAAATACAAATTCATAATTTGTATTAAATTGAAATATTAATATAATGAGATGAATTGAATTACATAGAAAGGCTATACACTAAAAAAAATGTGAAATCACTTTAACAAGTCTAGTATTTGGGTGGTCATTACATATTACTAAATGTTAGTTTTGATTTATTAATAAAAATTAATTAATTAAAAAATTAATAATAAATCATATACATTAACAAAGTTAGTAAAAATTGAAAAAAATAAAAGAAAATCAAGTTATATTTAATTAAAAAGTTTAGAAAATGTTTGAAGTTCATTATGTAATATTAAAAAATTAAAGAAAATAAATTTTAATTTACTAGTAATTAAAATTTAAAATAAGACAAAGATTTATACTTTGAGTACCATATAAAAAAAATCTCATTATGACTCATAAGATGAGGTGAGCTAGTTAAAAGAATCTAAAATTTTAAAAATTCTCTCTCTTATTTCTTATAAGGATATTACTTGAAATTAAATATTTAAACAGTAATAATTTATGACGGTACACTACAAAAATTAAAAAAATAGAAAATATGATTTTTTTTATAATAATTTTTATTTTTTAGACTAATTTGTGATTATACTTAATAAATTATTTGATCTATTCTAAAAAATGAAACGTTTACACAGCAATTTAGTGTTGGATAAATATGCAATGGATTTCATGTATTTTTTTTAATCCGTTGAAATTGAGATTCAAACGCTAATTGTTAAGACTACTAGTTGCTCAATCATTAGGTCGCGCGACGAATGACGATATACAAGTGATTTCTAATACCAGGGAGCGGCGCTAAGTTACAATTTTGATAGAAGATTCCTAGGCTTGATCACCAAGAAGAGGACTCGTATGATTATTGTTTAATTCAAGTGCACACATCTCTCATCGGATTCATTACGAGGACCCGGGGGGGGGCTGTTTAAGTGGTTATAGACCAGCGCCCGGGGCAACGGTCGGGTTGCTCCTACGTGGCACGATTATGTACGGGTTGACATGGGCGTCGCTTAACGAACCAAAATCCACCGCCGCGCGCCCACCCCATTCGGCCATTCCTAAAAGGTAACTTACTAAAGTACGTAGTATCTACTTAGGCCATTAGGCCATTACTCATTGGAATTGTGGTTGGGTTGGGGTCAGATCAATACTTATTATGAGGTGATTACTCATTGGAATTGGGGTTGTAATTGTGATTATGTTGAGTCAGATTAACACTTATTATGAAGTGATTACTTATTAGAATTGGGGTTGGGTTGGGATCAACACTTGTTACAAGGTTTTTAATATATTACTTCTTCTTAGGGGTCAGATCGACACTTATTACGAGGTGATTGTTCATTGGAATTGGAATTGAGATTGGATTGGGATCAGATCAACACTTATTACGATTTCATTAGTATATTACTTTTTCTATAAAAAATGGTGTACTCCTGACCTGTGAGAGAGTCGGGTTGTTACACATACATCCTTTCTCCCTTATTTTATTTTTGCCCAATCGTTTTTATGGGATTAATGGTAGATAACTTGTTAAGGCGTTCGTATTAACAAACTCAAGAAAAAGCAGCGTAAAACTGTTGCACTTTAGGTTACCTGCCGCCACCCACTTCCCCTCCCCGGGTCCATAGTTCTTTCTCATAATAATAAACATAGTCTCCTTTTTTTAATTACTAACCCTTTGATTCACTGGCAAACGCTAAACAAATCGAAGGTTCGTGTAGGCTTGGAGTCAACAATATTGTTCAAGTGAACAAAAAACCACCACGGTAGAGTCTGAAACAAACAGGCCACAGTGAAAAGGAGAAACAGGGGGAGACGAGCAATGGCCACAGCCCAGACAATTTCAGTTCACCAAATCATTACCAATTGGGCCTAAGAGCCACACGCAAAGAAAACACGGCGCACAAGCGCAGCACAACTCGCTCGCTGGCTGTCTAGTTATTTCCATCCCATTCCCTATAACTCGTGGTCTCCCTCCCTCTACTTATAACCAACCAGTTGCAATACAATTCTTACACACACGGATACATGCATTACACTCCCATTTCCTGTCATCCCGACACCATGATCGAGCCGCCCCCCAGCAATTTCTCTTCCACCTTCTCTTACTTCTCCGTCAATGACTTCGCCGGAAGGCGCCTCTTCTTCTTGCGGGACTTACAAATTTTGGAGTTTCTCGTTGCTGTTGCTGCCTTCATCGCCATACATGCGTTGAGGCAGAAGAATCGTTACGGCCTTCCTATGTGGCCGATTCTAGGTATGTTGCCGTCCATGTTGTCCGGTGTTCGGGGCAATGCATACGAGTGGATTACCGATGTGCTTTGCCGTCAAAATGGAACTTTTAAATTCAAGGGTCCGTGGTTTAGTAGTCTAAATTGTGTGGTGACTGCGGATCCTAGAAACATAGAGCATCTCCTCAAAACCAAGTTCTCCAATTTCCCTAAAGGAAAATACTTTCAAGAGCAAGTTCGTGATCTCCTAGGTGAGGGGATATTTAATGCAGATGATGAGATATGGCAGAGGCAGAGGAAGACAGCGAGCATTGAGTTTCACTCAACTAAGTTCAGGCAATTGACCACGGAGTCATTGCTTGAGCTCGTCCATTCCAGGCTCTTGCCAATCCTAGATAATGCGGCAAGCAACTCCATGTCCATTGATCTCCAGGATATTTTATTACGGCTGACATTCGATAACGTTTGCATGATAGCTTTCGGTGTCGATCCCGGGTGTTTGCGACCAGGTTTGCCCCAAATACCATTTGCTAGAGCCTTTGAGGATGCAACCGAGGCCGCGCTGATGCGTTTCATGATGCCAACGTGCATATGGAAAGCCATGAGGCATCTTGACTTGGGGAATGAAAAGAAGCTAAGACGATCCATAAGAGGCGTCGATGAGTTTGCGGAAGAAGTGATAAGGACGAGGAAGAAAGAAATCGCCGTGCAAAGCCATGACGACGACGACGACGACGACGACGGTGATGGGGATAAGAAGAAGAAGCAGCAGCAGCAACAAAGATCAGATATCCTGACGATTTTTATGAGGCAAAAAGATGAACATGGGAATGGGCAACTATTCTCAGACAAGTTCTTGCGGGATATATGTGTCAACTTCATACTTGCCGGAAGAGATACTTCTTCAGTGGCACTCTGTTGGTTTTTCTGGCTTCTCGATTCCCATCCAGCAGTGGAGGAGAAAATTCTCTCTGAAATTTGCAGGATTCTCAACGAGAGGCCAGATTTTGACACCGGGAGCCCCCTACCCGTCGTCTTCAGGCCTGAGGAGATGAAGAAAATGGACTATCTGCAAGCTGCAATTTCAGAGGCCTTGAGATTGTACCCTTCAGTGCCGGTGGATCACAAGGAGGTAACTCGTCACCTTACGCCCTTTATTTATTTATTGGATGTTCTTTATTTGCAGACTCCGTATGCCAAAATTCTGTGTTAACCAGAAGAAAAAAAAAAAAAATCAATAAAAACAACAAAGAGCCGCACACAGTTCTTTAAATTCTCCAGGCCTATGTCTAAAAGTTACAGTGTGGTCAGATTCTTGGTCACCAAACACTGTCATATAGCGTCGGTATCGAGTTTAGACTTCCCAGAAACACGTGAATAGTTGACTACAGATTATATATTATATTCATTCATTTTATGCCCCAGAGTCGGTTGATTTCGGGATTTCAGTAATAATCGACCGTTCTTATGAATTCGGCCGTGCCTGAACTGAAGTCGAGCACTATAAAATTGCCCTTTCAGTTCTTGTTTTCCTCCTGGCGAGGCAAAGGCATTCCGCAATGTCAATAGTTTTACCTTGAATATGTTTTAACCAGGAATATGTTCCGCCGCATTAAATTATCGGGCTCATTTCACATGGCACACACCCTATTGATCCACTAGTACCGATTGCTCGTTTGACATATTTGGTCAGTAAATTAAAGAGAGAATTGACGTCTTGTTATCAATGCTTTGTTATAAGGACATTCACTTGTGACAAATCATCCTTTTTTTGATTTTTTTTTAATTTTTTTGCGGTTCTATCTAACCATTTGAGATTGAGTCACCTCTGATGTTTTAGGTTCTCGAGGATGACACATTCCCAGATGGGACTGCGCTGGAAAAAGGAACTAAAGTGGTCTATGCAATATATGCAATGGGAAGAATGGAAGCTCTATGGGGTAAGGACTGCAGACAGTTCAAACCAGAGAGATGGCTTAAAGACGGCCGGTTTATGAGCGAATCGGCCTACAAATTCACGGCATTCAACGGTGGCCCTCGACTGTGCCTAGGCAAAGATTTCGCTTACTACCAGATGAAATTTGCCGCTGCCTCTATGATATTCCACTACCGCACCAAAGTGGCCCAGGACCATCCAGTGGTGCCAAAGCTTGCTTTGACAATGTACATGAAGTACGGCTTGAAGGTGAACCTATTCAAGCGCGATATGTCTGAGATTCAGAAGTACCTCAAGGTCAATCAGTAAATGTCGTAAAGATACCGTATATCAATAAATAAACACGATTTGTTGCTCAAACTTATGAGCGTCGCATTGAGGTTGCATCATATACAAAAACTGTATGGGGTTTTCTTAGAGAAACTATTGTAGGAAAGTGAGTTGCGTACAGTGATTTTCATGGATTTGACCCTGTTTTGGTTGTGCATATATATGGATTTGACACTCATTTGGTTGTGTATATATATATATATATATACAAGTATTATTATTAATCCATAGAATTATATTGCAGTGGACTTTGGCTGATGCACACTGACCGATAACACAATTTAATTTGCTCCGCAATCCACATTGTAAATATGGTTGACCGAATAATTCCTTGTCAAAATTGCCAAAGCAGAAAAAGAAAAAGTGAGAAGAACTCGAAGCTGGCATCTTTGAAGCAGCATATGCATCTTGCTGGACAACCCAAATCTAGTAAATCAACTCACTTAGTGAATCGTGGTGTTTGTGGGCATGCACTATTAGAAATTGCTCATTACTTTATTAGTCATGCTAATCTTACCAGGCTTACCCTCAATTGTAAATTATGCTGCGTGTTATGTTCTCGTCCAGCTTATTAAATTATTAAACAGGTGCTATGCTTATACCTTAAGCAGACTACTGCAATACAGCTGCTGAATAAAGATACGGGCAAATCAACACTGGAGAAAATTTTTCCTGCACGGTTCTGCATTGGTTTGTCCAGAAGAGTGTTGAACTGGGAAGATCTTCCAAGTACCACACCAGTGCAGATAAACTACCACAAAAAGAAATCTATTAGCACCTTCTTGAAAGATAGTTCCTCAAGGACTCTTTTGATCTTTGGCTCCATTGGTATTTATCAGTGCAGAGTGCTAATGAACAAACTGAAAACAAAAATCGTCCAAGATCCTAAACTTGCCTCATTCAAGCACGCCCATCCCATTCATCGTAGAATTCTTTCAGAAATTCCACCATTACCTGGTGTCTTCTCTTGGCCCTCCTCATTCCAGCCTGCAATAGTTATCAACGTTCATGCTGCTGTCCCAGATAAACATCTTAGTGGGAACCGTGAATGAGCATATGGTGATATATTAGATAGCAAACATACAAGATGAGAACCAAACACACTTTTCATATGGTAATTCATCAATAAGAGAAAAATAAATACATGGGAGAAGAAATATAAGCAACTAGGAAAACTGATTTATGTCATCCCTCCAAGTCAATGCTTTTACCTTTGTCTTCATCAAGTCCTTCAGCTTGAGCAGTTTCTCATGAAAATGGTTTACAGTAGTCTGCTCCTCTTTCTTCACATACTGTTCCTTGGACAAATCTGAACGCGGCTGAATAGCAGGATCATGAAGCACTTTGTTCCTACTACCACCAAAAGTAAAGCAGCGAGCAATTCCTGAAATCAAAGGACATTATTATGCTTGTGGAAGAGCATGCAAATGTATGTCACGGCCGAGAAGCAATTCACAGAGCACCACAGGCAGTCATTTGAATGAATTAATGTGACAATGACAGAGCAAAACAGAAATTAATATCAGTGCTCATGAACAGATGAGCAAATGCCAGACCCCAGAACCCTCCTCCCTTCCATTCACACTCTTCCTCTCATGGCCAGGTTACATTTGTGCAAACACAATAGAAGTATTTAACAAGTCAGATAATAGCAAATAGAGCTGGAGGCTTTTGTAGGTGTCAAATTGTGCGGTATTAAAAGAATAAAAAAAAAATTACAGCAGGACAAGAAAAGTTGGCTTCTTCAGATGCAGAAAGAATAAGTCAAGAAAGTACCAATTGCACCAATTGCATCAAGACGATCAGCATCTTGCACTACCCCAAACTCCAGGGAAAATTCACTGTTTTCACTCCCCACAAGTTCATCTTTAAAACCTGAATATTGAAAAATTGAGAGTTCTGAAGACCATAGGAAAACTTGCATCTAGTTTCACTAATAACAAAAAGCCATTTTGGACTTTCAGTTGCTTAAACTTAAAACTTTTAATTCTGCTAATGCCATCTTTAAAATGGAAGTCTTAAAAGACAGTCACTCCTATCAATAGACAAAATCCAGTACAGCTGCTTTGCACCAATAGCATGCAAAAACCAACAGAAAAATCAGACAAAATCAACTACCCAAGTCAACAGATGTAGGTAAATGAAAGACACGTCTGGTCTTCATTGAACTTAACAAGTTTTATCAACAAAATCACATGGCACTAGCAGCTGTAGAAGGGGCTAAATTAATCATTTCGGAACCCCAAGAATAACTGACAAACATGGCTATTTCAAGCAAGAATTATTTATGATAAATATCAAATGCTTCAAACTTAGAAGTATGTGACAACCAAAATAAATGGTTTTGTGGGAATATATCACCATGTCTCCACTTGCTGATATTATTGAAAAAGGGATGCCTAAGCAAGTGAATCTTCACATGCCCAGAGATAAACAAGAAGAAAGTATAAACGAGATTTCATTGCATGACCACAGTGCTATCACATAACTCACCCATTCCCCTAATAATTTGTAAAATCTTCATCTTCTTGATTTCATCAATGCCCTCTTCCTCCAGAAAATTGTCAACAATTTTTTCCTCACATGGATCTCTGACAAGCAAAGCTCAAAGTTATAAAAAAAAATAAATTATCACAATGACCAAGTATTAGATCAAATTATCTGGAGTTTTAGATTCATACAAGGGTGTACTAGGGTCTTTGTACAAATAAACAGAGTGGATAGAGAGCAGAGAGCTAAGCTAAGTATGTGCAAACAGAAATGGCTTTGAAACAACATAGGTTCACGATTACATATGCTAGCAAAGCGTGAGTAAGGCAGAAAGTGACCAACTTCAGCACCATTCATTGCATAGAACAATTATGCAGAAACTTTTCAAGGCTAAAGCTGCATGTAAAACAAGTATACTTCTTGAAAACAGGAAAATGTTTAGAAAGAAAAAAGATTGCTTTCTGAAGATAAAGAAGAAAAGAAATACAAACCTTATGTATTTATAGTCACCTGTAGTAAATGTGAAAAGGAGTACTGATCAGCAATCTTGCAAATGAGGTCAACAAATAATTCTGTTTTTTTGGTAGTAACTAAAATCCTTCGAATGTCACAAGGATGTGCATGATAAAACAAACAAAAGAAATAAGAAAAGTGGTGTACAACTCGTTAGAAGTCCTTTCCCAATAACATAATTAGAGTATATTAGCATGCATTGCATTCTATCAACCAAACATATAATAATATAATCCAAGTTAAACAATGCAAAAACCAAATTCAGCAAATAATACCCAGAAAATTCTTCTCACTCTTAAGCAACAAAAGACAATTTCCCGAATACATTTATGGAGAAAGGAGCACCAGAATACTATCAATGAGTCCATACGACAGAAGCAGTTGTTAAGTTGATTAAAAATTCAAAAGAAGTTTAGTAGAAGAAGATCATTACCTATATCGTGAAGAAGTGCAGCAAGCTCAACCTGCAGCAACAACAACAACAACAACAGAAGAAGAAAGAGAACAAAAAAAAGAGGGAGTCAGAAAGAAGATCTAATTATTACTAAACCTGCCAGGACCCCAGAAAAGAAAGTAAAATAAAAGAAAAGGGTAAGCCCTGCCAAGCTGAAAAAGTGAGAAGCAAACCAATTCCGGAGATGAAAACAGTAGAGATTGACCCAAGAGAGGAGAATTGAGGAGAGGGGGTCATACGATTTCCATGGAATCGGGGGAGGAAGAAAGGCCTTCTTCGGCAGCGAGGGAGAGTGCGAGGTCCCTGACCCTCCACACGTGGGCGGCGTCATGCGACGCGTCGTTTCCTTTCATCACCCTTTCCACCAATTTCTCCGCTCTCAACACCGTCTCCCTCTTCATCTCTCTCCTCTCTGTCCCCTTCTCTCCGTGGGAATGGAATGGAGGGATGGAAGGTCTTCGTCGAGTTCTGATATGATCCATGATTGGTGCGGATACGATCTTATCTGCTATAATTCTCCGTTATTTTATTATTGGTGAGATTATATACCTAATAATGATAAATCTATATAATTGTAACAATTAACCAATAATATTTCCAAAACATTTACCTTATTATAGGTCCATCGTCTCAAAATGATCATTAGAAGTTAATTTCTCAAAACGATTAATTATATTTTTTTATTTTTCAACAATTCTACTTTTAATCTCAATCTCTAATCCATATTCCAAATTTATAATTTTAAATCCCTAAATTCTTATTAGAGTGACGTTTTTAGGATTCTACTTCTATTTCATAAAAAAAAAAAAGAAAAATTTGTTTATGTCCTTTACTTGACAATAAAAGAAAATTTTGGGTATTACCGATTTACAATTTTATAGTATGTCTTCACATAATTTTTTTAATTCTAATACTAGAATATCTTGTGTTGAAAAATCACTATCTCTTATATAAGAGTCTCTCACGAGATTTGAACAGATGATATTTTCTATTATACAGAGGGAGTCAAGAGACAACAATTTCGCATATATTGACAAACAAAAAGAACCTGTGGAGTCTTACGGAGTCACCAATCGTGACTATACTCAACCACATATAAGGTAGAATTTTCCCGCTGGGATAAGAGTGATCCTGTCCATTGGATCTCTCAGGTTGAAAAATATTTTTATTTCCACCATATGTCAGAGCTCTCTAAAGTTGAAATTGCTTCTATTCAATTAGAAAGTAATGCAATCCAATACTATGATTGGGTCGAGACATGTGGTGGAGTTCCAACGTGGGCCGAATTCACTAAACGCCTTCTTGTGCGATTTAGACCCTCAGAATATCACAATATTGATAGGGAACTCGCAAAAATTCACTAGACATCCACCATCCTTGAATATCAAAGTCGATTCGAGCAACTTGCCAATCGAGCTAAAGATTGGTCCGAAAGACAATTAGTAGGAATATTTATTGAAGGGTTTACTGCTGACATTCGACGGGAAGTCAAGGCTCGCCAATCACGAACAATGGTAGCAGCTATCTCTTTTGCTCGCTTACAGGAAGAGAAGCTAGGAACAATTAAAAGAGTGGACGACAAAAGGGCTATGTTGGCACTGTGATAAGAAGTGGCACAAGGAGCACCGTTGTAAGCAAGGGAAGTTTTTAATGATTGAGCCAGTGGAGGAGACTAAAGAAATAAGTGATGACCATACGGGTTTAGATGGTGACGACACCTTTGTTGAATACATAGGTGAGCCTGCAGTGCATGCTTTAGCTGGGTATTCGAACCCATAGACTATGAAGATTGATGGATTCCTTAAAGGACGACCAATAATGGTATAAGTTGACTCAGGTAGTATTAATAACTTCATGGATGAAAGGATCACAAAAAGGCTTTCTTTTTGAATTGAGGATTGCGATAAGTTTACGATGAAAGTTGCAGACAGGAGAAATCTGACATGTCAAGGGAAGTGCACAAAGGTAAAACTTGTGTTATAAGGTCAGATCATTTATGTTGAATTCTTCTTACTACCCTTAGAGGATTATGAAATTGTCCTTGGCATTGATTGGTTGCGGACCTTAGGAGATATTACTTGACATTTCTCTAGGTTAAGAATGAAGTTTCTATTGAATGGACACCTAGTGGAATTACACGGAAGATACGGAGGTAAAAATTACCACCGTTAGTAGTTATCGAATGGAAAAGGTCCTACAGAAGGCAGGACAAGGGTTCTTAGTGCAGTTGACAGGTGCAGAGGTGGCCAAATCTCAATCTATACAAGAGAAAAAAGTTATGACACTACTGATTGAATTCCCTACCATTATCCATACTTCCAGAAAGGAGAAATTGAGAAATTTGTTAAAGAGATGTTGGAAGCTGGAATCATCAGACCGAGTGTTAGCCCATACTCATCTCTTGTCCTCTTAGTAAAAAAGGACGGTTCTTGGAAGATATGTGTGGACTATCGGGCGCTCAACCACATCACTGTGAAGGATAAATATCGTATTCCCATGGTCGACGAACTATTAGATGAATTGAGAGGTGCTCAATTATTCACTAAACTGGATTTAAGGTCGAGATATCACCAAATCCGGGTTTATAAGGAGGATATTTAAAAAACAGCTTTCAGGACTTATAATAGCCATTATGAGTTCTTGGTTATGCCCTTCGGGCTTACCAATGTGCTTTTAACATTCCAAAGTTTAATAAATGATATCTTTTGGCCATATTTATGTAAGTTTGTCCTGATATTTTTTGATGATATTTTGGTGTATAGTTCTTCCCTTAAAGTACATTTGTCACATTTGTGGACTGTGTTCACTACCCTGCATGAGAACTCTCTATTTGTTAAGAAGACAAAATGTAGCTTTACTAGTCAAACAATGGAGTATCTTGGCAATGTTGCCTCCAAAAAAATGTGTCGTAGTTGACCCTTCGAAAATTCAAGCGATATTGGATTGGCTAGTCCTAAAGACAATCAAAGTACTACGAGGCTTTTTGGGATAGACTGGTTATTATCACAAGTTTGCTCATGACTATGGCAAGATTAGTGCTGGATTGACGACTCTCTTGAAAAAGGATTCGTTTAATTGGAACGACAGAGTAGAGGAGGTGTTTGATCAACTCAAGCAAGCCATGACCACCACTCCAGTCCTTGCCTTACCGAACTTTAGTGAGGTATTTATTATTGAATCTGATGCTTCTGGAATTGGAATTGGTGCAGTATTAATGTAGGAAGGTCGCCCTATCGCCTTCACTAGTAAGACATTATCACCAAAACATCTCAGTATATCTGTTTATGATAAGGAGATGTTAGCTATTGTTCATGCAATCTCGAGATGGCGTCCGTATCTCATTGGGAGACGTTTTTAAATTCTGACTGACCATAAAAGTCTAAAATACTTATTAGAGCAGCAAATCCCTTTTATGGAACCACAAAAATGGATTTCTAAATTACTGGGCTATGATTATGAGATCATTTATAAAAAGGGGAGCGAGAATTTGGTAGTTGACACATTATCTTGTATTCCAGAGTAGGCTGAAATGGTGGCACTCTTTATCCCTACCTGCACTACAATTGTGCAAATTAAAAGGGAGTGGTGGGATGATCGGGAAACTCGAGAGATCATTGAGAAGCTACAAACAGGTCTTGATCTCATTACTCATTACACTTGGAATTCTCAAGATTTATGCTATAAAGGGAGATTGGTACTTGTTCCTCATTCTCACTATAAGGACATAATTATGTAAGAATATCATGCATCCCTGACTGCTGGCCACTCAGGATTTCTTCGTACCTACAAGCGTATTAGTAAGGAGTTTTATTGGAAAGGTATGAAGAAGGACATTATAAGGTTTGTAGCTGAATGTGATATATGCCAACGTCATAAGAGTGAATTTATGACATCTCTAGGACTTCTCCAACCTTTACCTATCCCAGAAGAAATTTGGACAGATATCTCTATGAATTTTATTTAGGGATTTTCCCTGTCCCAAGGTAAATCCACTATTTTTGTTGTTGTTGATCGCTTGACCAAATATGCTTATTTTTGTGCATTTAGTCACCCTTATACTGCCGCCAATGTTACTCGAGTTTTTGTTGACAATATTGTAAAGCTCTATGGCATTCCTAAATCGATTGTAAGTGACTGAGATAAGGTCTTCACTAGTCATTTTTGGAAGGAATTATTCCGCTTGCAAGGGATGTAGCTAAATATGAGCACTACTTATCACCCACAGACAGATGAAAAAATTGAGGTAGTTAATCGATTCTTGGAAAACTACCTTCGTTACTTTGCAAGTGACAAGCCAAAGAATTGGGTAAAATGGCTTCAATGGGCCGAATGATGGTATAATACCACTTATCACTCCTCTACGAAGATGTCCCCATTTCAAGCAGTTTATAGGCGAGTTCCACCTACTCTTACAAGGTATACAGTTGGATCATCTCGCGTGGTTTAAGTCGATAGGAATTTACAAGACAGAGACAAGTTGCTCCAACTCTTGAAAAACAACTTTATTACAACCCAAGCTCGTTTGAAGCAATACGTGGATATGCATTGTATGGAGCGAGAGTTTTTAGTAGTAAATTGTGTATATCTTAGACTCCAACCATATTGACAGTTATCTGTCACTGTTCGTTCCTCAATGAAATTATCTCCTCATTTCTTTAGGTCATACCAAATTCTATAGTGCATTGGTCCTATTGCTTACCGCCTTAACTTACCAATAGGATAAAAAATACATCTCGTCTTTCATATCTCTTGCTTGAAAAAGAAGGTAGGGGATGGTGTAATGAAACAAAGCCAACTACCTGACATTACCTACACAAGTGAGGTTAACCTTTAGCCGCAAGATATCCTAGACGGTCGTATTGTCAAACGTGAAAATCAAGCTGTTGTCTAAATCCTGGTTTAATGGACTAACCTCCCTACTAAGGATGTTATCTGGGAATTCTATCATTCTTTTACACATCGATTCCCAAACTTTATTACCAGTTAGCCTTGAGGACAAGGCTAATTTTGAAGGACTGAGGAATGATACAATCCCGTGATTGGTGCCGATACGATCCTCATGAGTTGTATTTATTATAATTCTCCTTTATTATTAATAATTGTCTTTTATTATTTCCTAATTAATAGGTGAGATTGTATTCCTAATAAGGGTGAGATTATATCCCTAATAGTGATCTGTCAAGTCTATATAATTGTAATACCCTACGAGTTGAGATTCAATTAAGTAATAATATTCTCAAAGTATTTAGTTTATTGGAGGTCGATCCTCTCGATCCCCTCAAAGCGATTATTGGAGGTTGATCCCCTCGAAACGATCAATTATATCTCTTCATTTCTGTAACAACCATACTTTTAATCCCCAATTTCTAATCCCTATTCCAAATTCATAATTTTAAATCCCTAGGTTCTCATTAAGTTTTATTGTTGTTTCTTAGTTCGCCATGCCCAGCCGACCAGATCCCCACCCCAGCCTCCCCGCCTACCCTCAACTAGCTCCTATCACTCCCTTAGGGTTTTGTGATGGCAGCAACAGAAGCTTCGATTTGTTTCATTTTTTTCTTAAATGAGATTTTATTTTGACTAAATGTTATATAATCTACATTAGTCTAGCCCGAGTTGAAGTCATTTTCCAATAAAAAAGGACCTTGGCAGACATACATGAACATTTTTTCTTGTAGTGAGTTGATTTCCTAGCATCACCTACACTTATAAAACCCATAAATGTAAAAATTCATAAATCTTCCCAATGTACCTAAGAAAGAAAAAACAAAAAAAAAACAAAGCCCTGAGGATGCCAATTTCCTCCGTTTTATCCCAAATTGTAAAAGTTAGAAAGTTAAAAGAAATAAAATTTGTCGATTGTAGACTAAATTAAGTGCTTAACCAAGCTATATGAGGTATTTTTATTTAATTTAATAAATATTATTTTTTAATTGTTTGAAAAAAAATTAATTATTTACATTTTACTAAAAATACATAAATAATATAATTCTAAAGTCACATATAACAGTAAAAAAGACAAAATATCAAATAAAAAAATTTTAGTGTGTTTAACTTAGTACACATAAGTGTATGCGAATAATAAAAAAGGAAACGGTAAATCATGAAGGAGAAAGAGAGAGAGAGAGAGAGAGAGAGAGTTTGTAAAAAGGGTAAAAAGGACATTTTGACCTAAATTTAGACTTTGATGGAAAGGAAGAAAGGGGAACATGTGAACAGAAAGGGATATAAAGGGCGCAATTTTATTAATCTAACGAGAAGAAACAATGCACTTTTGTACCATAGAAGAGAGTGAAAATTGGGGCACACGTCTACTGTCGAAGAGATAGTGAAGGTGAGGACGAAAGGAGGGAAACTTGGTATAGAAGAGAGTTTGGCCACATTTGGTCTAAGTTATTAGTTTAGATTGCTAAAAGCAAAGAAAAAAAAATTATCTATTGGAGTTATCAAGTAGATTGGTGGTTGTTGAAGGGTTTGTAACAATATTAGAAGATGCAAAATTAAGTAAATTATTACGATTTTTAGTTAATTTTGTAAAATAAATTTATTTCTTTTAAAAGTTTAGATTTACAATAATATTAAAAAAGATAATATTAAGTAAATTATTAGAATATTTATTAAATTTTGTAAAATAAATTAATTTTTTGAAAAGTTAGAGTTTAATTAAGGAAAGTTGTTTGTTATCCTCTCCGTATTTCCATATTTTTATGCTCATGAGTTGTTGAAATGAATTCAAGAGAAAAGAATAGTTATTGAAGTGTAAGTGGGTTTAGTTAGGGTAATGATGAGTTTTTATAATATATTAAGCTAAAAAAATTGGGATCAAGTAATTAAAAAGTTAATATTAGTTGGATGGAGTTATGAAGAAAGAAAAAAAAAATTGGAAGAAGTTGATTTCAAGATATGTAAAATGATAGTGTTTATATAATTAGACATGTTTGCTTTAAAATTTAAAATGTATCAAGAAAAGTTGTGTGTAGTATTTAGGAAGCATATATTTATTGTGATTTATAGTTGGTTAATGACACTTAATACATTATGAAGTGTATATAAGTTAATTCATTGGATTTAACTTTACTTGATGCTTTATATTTAAGGTATAAGAGTACAAGGAAATGACAAAGAAAGGGAAGACAATTAAAGAAACTAAGAAAGGAGGTTTAAGGAGTACAAAGCTATATAACAAAGAAAAAATTGTGAAAAGTGGATTGGAAATAATAAAAAAGAATGACAAAGCAAATAAAGTAAAGAAATGATAACATAACTAAGGTAAGATGAGAAAAGGCGTAATGAAAAGAGTTTAAAAAATATTGAAAATACAAAGTTGGGTAAGAAAGCTTTAAGCAATTCACGGAAGATGAGAAAAAGGGGATTAAAGAGAAAAGCTACAAAGCTAAAGGCAAGGTTGAAGAAGGTAACAAAAGAAAGCATTATAATTAAGCAATGGCTATTAAAATGTAATAATTTAATTTTTATCCTTAACAACATATTATGTTACATTCTTTATAAAGTAATTTTGAATAAAAAAGAAAGTTGTATGGGTTATAAGTCTCTGTTTATTAGATTGCAATGTCTTATATATTTCTTAGTTGTAATGATGCTTAATTGTTATGCCAATATGAAATCTTAAATCATTTTTATTAAGAACAATAACAAGATCGTGACTTCCCACCATCATTACCCTTTTATTAAGTATTTATAACTTTTATCCCTCAAAATGGACTTAAATGTTTAATTTTTTTTTTTGGTCATAAGTAATTGGTTTTGTGTATTTGTACTATAACCTTTTGAAGTGTTTAATTTAGTATTGAATTTGGTTTGGTGTGTTTATTGCATACATGTAGACACTTATTATCCAATACTACCTAAATTGAATGGCAAAGTTGTTTCTACTTTTAATGAACAACAACAAAGATGGATCCATGATATAAGTTTACTAGCATTGATATTTATATGTAACTTAATATCAAATAATACATTATGCAATTGGCTAATGAAGCAATTTGACCTTGACATAGAAGACTAAACATACAACCTGATGTTGAAGAGTTGGTTAATAGAAATAATGTGGGCTAGATATCAGGGATTAATGGTCCAATGAATTTTTAAAGTAACTCAAAAAGGAAAAAAAAAAATGGAAGCATTGAAGAAAAAATATGTTATAATAGGGAAAAAGATTTCTAAAGCATGGCTTTTAAAGATTTTTGGACTAGATAAAAGTGAGTAGGATTTTAAGGAAACATTCTTATTATATGGTTTGAGTGTGTTTTTTTTTTTTGTACTTATATAAATTTTAAGATCTATACAAAATTGTTGCTAGTTATATAGGATGTTAAAAAGGTGAAAAGTTATGATTGAGGCAAATATTTGTTAGATTGGTTGACCAAGCATGCATGTAAGTATTAGGCTATAAAGGGGAAAGGTGTTGGCATTAAACGATGTGCCCTTATGTTATTGGTAATAAATTATATGTTAAAATCTACAACTTCATGTAAGGTATAGTTATATTGTTTCTATTGAAATGCCAATAACAAGTCATTGTTGCTTAATCTTTTAAAATAGTTTATTATGTATATAATTACATTATATCTCTCTATTGCAACTTTTCTACCTTGATTACAACAATATTGGATGTTTAATAGCATGGGATGAAGAGACTAAATTTGAAGGTGAAAACTCAAGACATGAAGGAATTTGACAAAGAATAAGTAAAACTATAAAGACAATAAATTTGATCATTTTGGATAGGATTGTTATGTATTGTAGTAAATTTGGTTATTGAAATTGAAATGTGATAGGTAGGTGATTTATGGCATAATATATAGGAAGCCATATCCATTTGAGATGAACCAATAAGATTGAGAGGTAGTACGTAAGAAACTCAAGTAGCAATTGCTTGAAGGTCAAGTTAGGGAAACTTAAATAAGGTTTGATATTTGCATTATATACTTTTAGCTCTTATTGATTACTACCTTATCATATGTTTCTAACAAGTTAGTTCGAGTATTAAATGAATCTATAAGGTTAAAAAGGTGGGTTTAGATAGTAATGGGTAAAGAAGTCGAGGTGTAGAGAAAGAAGAGGAAGACATTGACTTATAAGGGTCAGACTTCCAATAATGCAACAGTCAAAGCAGAGAATATTATGGAAAGCGAAAAACATTTGGAGACAAATAATCTTACAAAGTTAATAGTCTCTAATCATAGGTTTTTTATAGGATGATAATAAAAAGCATTATGTAAGTATTTGATGAGGAATTTTATGGCAACCTCTAAGTGAATTTACATGGAAAGATTGATAACAATAGTAAAGAGAACCATGAAGTTGGGATTGATAAGAATTTTAATGAAAAGACATAAGTTAAAAAAAGAAAAACAAGAGTGATGCAAAGAAAAATAAGAGTAAGAATAATAAGCTTGATGAGAATTTTAAAGAGTTGATTATGAAAGGTATCAATGAAGTTAAAGGTGAGAATGAGGAAGGAGGTTTAGGTGGGGATAAGGAAGGGATGATGAAAGAATTTAGGGAGGATTAACGTGAGTTTAAAGTGACTAAGGTGGATGATGCTAATAAAAAGCAATAATAAAAGGTTAGCAACACTAATGACTTAGAAAATAATGGAGTTGTGAACAAGTGATGTGGTAGGCCTAAGAGGAAAAGATGAAGTACCTAACAAAGTGTATAAAGATGAAGTTCCAAAGGTAGACAACAAAATAAGACATATTCTTAAGTGTAGAAAAATCATTCTTACACTAAGGGTTGAGTAGGAAATTGATAGGAATGATGTTGATGAGATCAATGTTAGGCAAGGAGAGATTAAGACACTCTCAGGAGATGATGATAATGTTCCAATACAATATGATGGTAATAGGAAGCATGTTGATGACAATGTCATACCAAATGACAACATTTGTGAATAGTAAGGAGCCCCAGGATAAAAGAGGCCAACAATCTTATTGGGCAATAAGGGGGATAATAGTGATAGGATAAAGTTTAGCTTGGTAGGGTTCTTTCCTTACTTGAATAAAATGAGTTGGTTGTTTCCACCTATTCTTAGTGATAAACGAAGATTATTTTTATTATTATTATTATTATTATTATTTTATAAGTAAGAAGGTAGGGAAGGTAAAGGGTAAAGATATAATAAACAAGTCTACTAAACTTAAACGGTGTTTATAGGCAAACTTAAAGAGAAGTGGATCCTTTAATTGTCAAAACGTTGATATGTAAAAGGAGTAAGATGTTGGATATTGATGTGCAATTAATTAATTTGATTCATTGGAATAAGTTAGGTAATAGTTGAAAGCTTGTTTTTTTTTTAATATAATTATACTATTTAAGTACATCATAATTTCTAATCCTTATTTATGTCTTACAAGTGAATTGCTAATTTGGAATATACATCAATGACATGCTAAACTTGTGAAGGCTAAAGACTGCATTGTGATCGAAAAAGAGCTACATAATTGCTTGAGTGCAAAAGACTTATTTAGTGCTAAGGTTAATATATTGATCATGTATTTATTGTTTAATTCAATTAAATCGTACATGATATAAGAATTTTTGATTAACTACTAAATTAATTCATGTTCTTTCCTTCTGATGTAGTTAGTACTAAAAGCATTTTGGCTGCTCAATTAGGAATGGGTATACCATTAACTTACTACCTTAATGTATTATTAATCATTTTTTTGTTGGTATGGTTAATTGTCATGTTTTATTTTAAAACAATTATGTCCTTGACCATTACAAAGATTGTTATTTCGTGTTGATTTTGATTTTTTGTTGTTTATTAGTAATCAAAGGTATTTCTTATAATTGTATCTAGTGGAAATAAGGAAGAATAATTACTCTATTTATTTAATTTTTTAGGGAATATATTGAGGTGATTTCTTGGTAAGGATGTAAACCTTCATCAGTGCATTATATAGTAAGTCCAAATTATTTGACACACTATGATGCTAGAATGGTTTTACTTCATTTCAACAATAGTACATTGCTTTGATGAACCATATTTGTATATGATTTTCTGTGTAAGTTTTTGTGCTAATCCTTTACAAAGAACATTGGAGTTTACTTGTTGTCAATCCATGTATGTGTATTGTTAGTTATGTTAACATTGTTCATAATTTGAATAATATCTATATACAGTTTGGAATCACGATCATGGTTACTTCTAAAAGGAATTTGTAGTGTATTTTATAGAGTACATTAGTTCATAATGAACTAACATAGTCATTTGGATTTTTCCCTTTTCAAGGATATTTTTAATTGCTTACTATTTTTCAATTGCTTAAACACATTGATCCCATATTCAATGAAAATTTCTCAAAATGGCAAGTGGGTGAAGTTGAAGGTGTTCCCATATACAATAATAAGTTAGTCATCTTAAAATTGTTTATGTTAACCATAAAAGCATTTATGTTATAGTGCAAACTGGGCAACCATATCTAATAGGCTTGCAACTAAATCTTTATTGTTATGTTCTTATAGTCATGACTCTAGTGTGTATGTTATAATGAACATGAACAAGTAAGACTTATTTGTAGCATTAAACTTATTGTTATAGGTTACTGCAGTGATATGTATCCTCATATCTTATAGCCATGTTTTTGTAACTTTAGAATTTCTCCATTTTAATAACTTATTTATGACTATTATCAATCTTGTAAGGGTTAGTAGTTGATATAAGAGAACATATTTATTTAATCTTGTAAAGGTTAGTAGTTGATATAAGAGAACATATTTGTTTATGGTTATTGAAATATACTATGAATGAAGTTGGGAAAGTATATCAATGACTTTGGTGCAACAAAAAAAAAAAAAAAAAAGTAAATATAACGTAAATTTGAATTAATTTTTACTATTTAAAGAATCTACATCTAAGGATAATATCTTTGTCATATTTTGACAAAAAAATTGGTGTTTTTTTTGTCATATCTTGAGTCTTGTTAAGGCTCAATTACCATATTCTTTATGACATGGTATCTCCCCATATTTAAATGTCCAGAGGTCATTATTTATTATTTTAATAAAAAATATAGATAAATTTAAAAATAATATGTTAAAATAAATATAAGTAATTTTTATATCATATATGTATATATATATATATATATATATATACCAGGTGGTATAAAAAATTAATTATATCCGGACATTTTGAACAAATGAGTTCAATCGAGTCCATATGAGGGGGGCAGAGGCAGCCAGGAGAAGGCTTAACCTGAAGATTTGAAGAGTCCCGATAGATAGAATTCTGTGGTTGGGAGTTGCAGTAAGTCGGTACCGGCCACCGGCAGCTCCTTCTCCTTCTCCTCCTCCTCTTCTACCACGTCCATAGCCACCGACAGCTCATCTTTTTCTCTCTGTTCAGTTTGAGTTTCAGGTAAATGCAATAATGAAGCTCCTTAATAA
Organism: Bruguiera hainesii; assembly: GCA_023213295.1. Classification (NCBI taxonomy): domain Eukaryota; kingdom Viridiplantae; phylum Streptophyta; class Magnoliopsida; order Malpighiales; family Rhizophoraceae; genus Bruguiera; species Bruguiera hainesii. The sequence goes on from JAHOYR010000009.1 coordinate 5,585,656, forward strand.
GTCTCGTCTTTCTCATGGCTTCCATTTCATCTGATTGTTATTGTTATAATTCTTATTAACAAGGGCTTATATATTTTTTTTTCTTTTTCTTTATTTTCATTTATTATTATTCTTATTGGCCTCTTTTTTTTTTTTTTTTTTTTTGGGGCTTCTGGAATTTCAATTGCCATTTCGGCTCTGGGGAAAAGGGAAGATTGAAGAAAAGAAAAAGGAAAAAAAAAAAAATGAGCTTGTCTTCTCCCACCACAAGCAGCAGGTTAGAGTCCTTGAATGAGCTTTTTCCCCTTCCTTCCTGTTCTGTTCTATTCTATTCATTGGGTGGGCTGGGCAGGGCACTGGCACGTATAATTTCTTTCCTTTCAAGTCCAATTCCACTTCTTGATTTTTTTTTTTTTTTGTTAATAAAAAATTCGATGTGGATGCGGTGCAGCTTCTTATGGGGACAAGGTCTGGGGTTTAGCTTTAAAGACTGCAATGGAGTGTTCGTTTCTTCTTCTACTTCTGCTCCTACTTCTCCCAGGAGGACAAGGTTCCTTAACCGGAGACACAGAGTTCACCTGCTTTGCTCTTCTTCTCCTTCTTCTGGTACTCCCCTCCCTCCCATCTCTCTGTGTGCCCATTTGGGATGTGTTTTCTTGTTGGAAATTAATATTTCTTTTCTTCCATGCCTTTGTGCCATGATGATTTTTGTTGGTTATGACTTTTGAACAGCGTGGGCAATAATGGAAGTGGTGCTTTAGCAGTTACAAATCATTGTTTTTCTTCCAATAATTCTTGTTTTCTTGTGTTTCCTTTTTTATGGTTGTTGAGTGCAGAGTCAAGCAAGTCATGAAAGATTTTGTGGATCATGTATGGCTACATAGCTTTCATTTGTTTGAGGCCAAAAACTATAACTGTATAGCTTCCCTCCCTCTTTTTTACTTCTTTCATCAAATTGATACTTGCTTCAACTTGACTTGGTTTTCTCTTAAGAAATATGTATCCAATTATGCCTAAGCATAGTCGTGGTGCTGAAGAACATTATTTCAAGTTTGTTGCACTGCATGAAATTATCCCCTTTTCCCTCGTTAGGAATATGTGGAGATTTATTAGTAATTGGCAAATGTAAACTATTGTAGTGACTTTGAGTTTGCAAGAATCATGGTTAATAATGTTAGAGAATTGTGACATTCACAAAATTTTTGTCTTATTATGCTTTGTGTAGTTAGGGGGACAACAATATGTCCATCAGATATATAATAAATTCCCCATACAATGAGAAAATAAGTTTTGATATTTGTTGTTCACATGTTTTGATCTGCTCTTTATTAGTAATATTACCTCTTGTTACTTTATTGACTTGCAAAAGTCAGTTGAATGCTTGAGTTTTTTTTTTTTTTTCTTGGTATTCAATTTTTCTTTTTGGGTTTTTTGACTTAGAAAATGTTTTTAATTGTATTAAGCAATCTCTGCATCTCTGGCCATGTATGTAAAAGTGATGTCAGTTTGCTTCCTGTAGCTTTTAGATTGTCACTCATCTGAGAAATTGGTAACTTGCATGATTCTTCCATATGTCCATTTTTAATATCTCCATATAGGGAAACTATAAGGAAAATCTTTTCATTTCTTTGTTTCACATGGATCAAGTACAACATTGACAATTTCAATAGTGCAAACTGTATTTGGACATTAGACTATAGTTGTTCATCAACCTAGTGTTATCCTACCTGAGGCAACTGTCCAAATGAGTGACATTAAACATGTTTTAAGCAGGGCTCAAACAAAGCATGAGCCTCGGTGTAAGTAATGGTAAGGGTATTCCATTGTGACTCGAATAGTGTTAAGGTTACAGGCTTTAATTGTAAAATCATTTTCCTTGCAAAAAACAGGAAAGGCATATGTATGACCTTTTCTAGATCCTATGGTGTAAGGTCACTTGCACTATGATACCATTTTTTTAAGACAGCTCAAACAAGCAACTTGTAGTTTTTTATTTTTGTTTAAGAATTGACATGTTCCATCTAATATTAATTTATGCTTCCCACAATGGATAAATGGCATGAATGGTTAACTTCTTTTTCTTTTCCATAAAACTGTGACCATTCATTGGTGATTTATGTGTGTCTGTCTATATGTATATATATATATATATATATATATATCAAACAAGCTGTTCTAGAGTTCAAATGTTTGTGAGGATCATTGATTGAGTTTCATTTATACCAATTTGAAGAAAATACTTTATTTTGCATTATAGTGGTTAATGTAAAATGGAAAATTCATTATTTCTTCATGTTATTTGGGATGAATATTGTGTGGCTTTTCCATAGGCAATGTTTTTTCTGATTTTAATTCTTCATCATATGAACCAAGCTGATCTAGAATTCGAATATCTGTGAGGATATCAAGTGTCTTTAAGAACCAATTTGATGAAAATAATTTGTTTTATTTCTAATGATATCCCCATTATATTGATGTTTTTCCAGGATTGTATTTTCTCATTTTTTATTTTATATCATATATATGGAGATTCTTCCTTTTATAGTCAATTTGTTTTTCATTTAGATCCAATCTTGATGAAGGCTGCAAGAGGAGAGCCTGTAAATAGGCCTCCAGCATGGATGATGCGTCAAGCAGGAAGGTATATGGCTGTTTACAGAAAGCTTGCTGAGAAATATCCTTCCTTCAGAGAGAGATCAGAGACAACTGATCTTATTGTAGAAATTTCTTTGCAGCCCTGGAGAGCCTTTCATCCTGATGGTGTTATTATCTTTTCTGACATACTTACCCCTTTACCAGCATTTGGTGTCCCATTTGATATAGAAGAAGTAAGGGGCCCTGTAATTCACTCACCAATTCGTTCTGAAGAAGACCTGAAAGCTCTACATCCCATTGAATTAGAAAAACTTCATTTTGTTGGGAACTCACTCAGAGTATTGCGACATGAGGTAATACTTTACTTTGAGGCATGAGGCCAAATATGCTTGATCAGTGTTTTTATCTATGTTGCAAACATGACCATGGAAGCTCACTGCTCTAAGCCACTCTTTTAATGACTTGTGTAGCTTGAGGGGAATGCCGCAGTTCTTGGTTTTGTGGGTGCACCTTGGACAATTGCCACATATATCATTGAAGGGGGTACCACACGCACATATACAACCATAAAGAGCATGTGCCATGCAGCCCCACATGTCTTAAGAGCTCTTCTTTCCCATTTGACAAAGGCAATAGCTGAGTATGTTGTTTTCCAAGTTGAGTCTGGGGCTCATTGCATACAAATATTTGACTCATGGGGTGGTCAGCTGCCACCTCATATGTGGGCCTCTTGGTCAATGCCTTCTATTAAAGAGGTAATTTTTTCTTGTTCTACTTGGTAATTTGGTTTCCTGTATTGAACTGTTGACTTTATGTTTTGTATTGTTGACATTATGTTTCGAACAGAGAATAGTATTTAGCTGTTTTGAACTTTAAAAGTTCAGTAATTTGCTGCATTTTGTTGCATGCTTTTTCTAATAGGAAAGTTGGGATCGTAATGGGTATTGTTTTTCTGCTTCCTGTGCACTTACTCCAATTTGACGTGATGGCTCCATCTAGAAGTAGAAATGGTACAGGAACATGGATTTCTTCTTCATTACCCTTTTTTCTGTTTTGGCACAAATGTTACTGTGCTTGTTTGATTGTGTACTTATAAGTGTCTATGCTATAGATGTGCAAGCTAACAGGTTTCGCCTAGTTGTATCTTCCATGGTATTTGATTACATAAGGTCATTTCTCAAAATTGCAGATAGTTGACATTGTAAAGCGTAAATGCCCTGCAACACCACTTGTTCTCTATATCAATGGAAATGGTGGCCTCCTGGAGTATATGAAACAGACTGGAGTTGATGTAATCGGGCTTGATTGGACAGTGGACATGGCAGATGGAAGGAAGCGTTTGGGTAGTGGGATCAGTTTACAAGGAAATGTGGACCCTGCATATCTATTTTCCCCTCTTCCTGCATTGACTGATGAAATCCAAAGGTTAGTGAAATGAATTAAAAATCAAACTCCTTGTATGATCATCGTGTACTACTCCTGCCTAGACTGTATTATTAATGTGACGTGTAAATTTCTGTATGTGTGCCAACACTTGGCTAATTATATAGCATGTGATGCTGAGTCACGATATTGAACCTTACTGATGTCTCGCTTATCTAGATTAGTTCATGGAGATTGGTCAGGAACAAATTCCTCAAGTTTAGTTGATTGAAATTTCTTCAATGGAAATGTCTCTGTTATACTTCACTTCTATGTGATAGTGTAACAACAAGGAGAATGCAATTGATGCTAAGGGAATGTCCAAATTGCATTTTGTCTTACTATGGTCAATGGCTGAAATTCTAGTACCTTTTTTGTGTAGCTAAATTTCCTAGACCCTATTAAGATGAGACTTAATAAATGTATCATGTTTAGTTAGTAAGCTTCTTAATCTGATGGAATCATTTTCTTACATCACTTTTTCCAGAGTCGTAAGGTGTGCTGGGCCAAGGGGACACATTCTTAATCTTGGACATGGCGTCCTTGTTGGGACACCTGAAGAAGCTGTCACACATTTCTTTGAAGTCGCTCGAAGCTTGAAGTTTACAACACCTGTTAATGATCATGCAGCAGAAGAACAGACATTGGTAGTTTGACGGTTGACTTGTTCTACAAACTGGCTCATCAAAGTGAGTTCATGCCTAAATGCTCACTTGTTATTGCTAAATCTCACTTTAGGCTGCCAATTTTTGTGACACTGATTAGAGTTGTGAGATTCTTGTACAAGAAAGTGCTTGACCTAACTTGCTGTGTTGAATCCCTTCTATGCGAATAGACATTCTAATATGATAGAATAAATCTTTTCTTATTTATTTATGATTGCAATGAAATTGTTTTATATCAAATATGTTTTAAAGTGGTAAGGGCTTTGAAAGATATCTCTGAGCAGATTGACTTCTACTAAAACATTGGGTGCAGCCATTCTGGAAAGAATTTTCTATTTACACAAATGTAGTGGATATTTAAATGCCAAAAATGTAACGGTTCATTTCTATTTAAGATGATTTTATTGGAGGGTGAGAGGCAATCTGTTTGTACTACTCACTGATTAGTTGATGAGGGTGGATAGTCATAGCTGGATCAATGGGAGCTGAAATATCAGGTTTAAGATGATGCGTCATTATTATCATTATTTGTTTGGTTATGTATTTGTATTGCCAACGCTTTCCGCTAGGTTCTGCAGCCTCAATGGAGAGAAGCGGAGATAGAGATCAGTTGCTTGTCGTGAATCTCTCTTATGAAGTGTTATTTATTTTTAGTCCAATTTGGTAGTTTAGCCATTGTGACCTATAGTCTTCAGAGCTTTTTTCGGCCAATTAAGGCCTGCACGAAGTGGGTCTAAGAAGTCAGATTGCTAATGTCTCTTTTACAGGAGAAGGTTCATAATGTAACGTAAACATAAAACTTCATAAACAATATATTCATGTATGTATCCCCGATAAGATGAAATTTTAGCTTAAAATTCTTGCTATTTTTTGGTTCCTGAGCTTCTTACGCAAGTGAAAGAACTATGGAATGATTTAGATAATTGGATCCATCGAGTTCCGGTGAAGCAAAGAGGATGGCAGGGTTCCCGCGATGATGGCAGGCAGCAGGGCTTGTCTTTTTTATTTCTCCTTTATCTATGTATAGTAACCAAGGTTACTAAATCGAGATCTTAACAATAATTGATTTAGAATGTTAAGGTAATTGATTTAGAATGTTAAGGTACAGATCTTATATTTGTAAAATTTTATTAAAATAAATTAAAATTAATAATTATAATTCATAATTAAATATTTTTTTATATATTAATTCATTAATAATAAAGAGAATTATAATAATTTTTTTTTCATAAAAGCAAAAAATGATCTTTCTTTCTTTTACAAACATCCAATAATAATTTTATACTTTAGAGGTAATTTTTACATCTAGTTGCTTGCTATATTAATATTTAAATTTAAACAAATACATAATTTTATTTTGTTTTCTTTTTTTTTATTGTTAATTTGAGAGTTAATTCATCTTTACCATCAAATATTACCACTAAATGTGAAAAGGAAACTTATCTCTCTTACCAAACATTAAGAGAAGGACCACAATTCTATTGATTCTACAATTCCGATTAAAACTTTGTCAAAATCTTTCCACGATCTAGGTCATTTACTTTATATATGATCATAGAGTCATAAGATCCTACCATCCTTAATGATATTTTAATAATCATGATAGTAAATGATGAGTTCGTCAAAAAAGATATTAAGACTAGCTTTAGGCTTAATGTTTGGAGAGGATCGAGTCCTATAAAAGAATAGATAAGTAAGGGTCTAAGGATGTATTTGGCATCAGTACTCTGACAATGAAGTTAGTAAGGAGCACAAGTGGAGAATTGTATGAAAAGGATATATGAGTCCTTATCTTTAGATGGATGTGGATTGAGATTATTTATATACACTGAGGGTACTATAGTAAGTGGGATTTTACTTGTTATGGGACAAAACAAAAGGGTTTAGTCCTTAAGGTATGGGCTAGAGAGGATGCAGGCCCTTAAGCATATGATAGGGATTTTTTGGGGAACTCAGCCTTATCTTACAATGGAATGCTTGGGATTTGTAAGTCACCTTGAATTCATAAGTTTCCTTGGTGCTTAGGTGGGGACTTTTTAGGCCTTGCTCTAGATTAGTGTCAGCAATTAAACTTGGACCTCCTTATTACTTACCTTTTTCCTAAAAAAGGTTTAAGAATAAGGGCTTGGACTATGTTTAAGTGGTTAAAAACTTTACTTTTTAAGGGTTGTGTCCTTTATAGTAATGCTCGTTCATTGAGGGTTGCTTTAGATGCCATCTTTTTTATATTACTAGTGAATGTATTTTAGGGTTATCTAAAGTAGGTTTGGTCCTTCTAGTGCAATTGCTCATTGTTTTATGGTGAGGATAAGACAAAGTTATTTGAGTCTTATGTTAGTGATGTGGACATGTGCATAACGTATCACTTACTCCTAACATTATATGATATTATTTGTCCTTTCATTGATGAGAAGGTGTGTTAAGGTTCCCTAAGTTATATTACGATGTTTGTGGAAGCCCTCGATGTCAAGATATGTCTACCCTTTTGAATGGTGATCTTGGAATTTTTTAGGCATTATAGGTTGGGTCTTAACTAGATTACACCGAACAATTGATGGGTGCTTTATACTACCTCGATTTTAGTGGCTAAGGTTGATTTACATCCCATTCCAATTGATTGTGAAGACCTTTGATCTCCCTTTACACCTTTTAGACCTTAGTTTATACACCTCCCTAACAACTTAAAAAGCTTATCACAATGGTTATAAGCACTTTTTAAATCCTTAAGTAAGAACTTTGTCTAAGCAACATGCTTCCTCACCTTTAAGCATAATTTGACAATGCAGGTCTTGGATTTGTCCAAAGACCACTTTATACTTTGACAACCAAGTAAGCCCTAATGTCAGTGCTCTTAATATATGAGTTATTAACCTCTGCATAGAAACTCATCAATCAAGACCTACGAAGTGCCTCGTTGTAAGTGAGGACTTGAATTAGGTTGGTAATGGTAAGATTATTATTAAAGCCTATGACCATTTGATTGGTAATAAAGGGCTGACAAGTCATAAGAGGGCCAAGTTGTTTAGCAAGAAAATGCCAACAAGAGCTCCTTAAAAGGAATTTTAAGGCATCATATGGACTTCCTCCATTAAGAAGAAGCACCAAATTCTTATTTATTATAGATCCCTACCTTTACCTTGGTAAGGAAGAAAGGGAAAAAAAGGTAAAACTAGAGAAGTGGTAGGATAAATAGCCACAATAAGAGACTTTATTAGGAAATAACTATCAATAATTTTGAAAATCGCTTAACGAGGCCTCTTATGCTCCTCCCAATTTTCTCTATCAACTCTTACATGACAAGAGCTCGAGGTCTAATAACGAATCTAGAACATCATTGTCACTATTGTTAAAAGACTTCATATCTATAGGCTCTTTTTCCTTTGAAGAAGTGAACTCGCGTCCAACTTATGCTCCCTCTCCATCTACAAACATCACTCGATCAAGCAAAGGCTTTAGCCACCCAAGATAACATTCACTTACATGATTGATGGTCTCCCAAGTAGTGTCCATACAGGTGTCACTTAATCAAGCAAAGTCTTTGGCCACTTAAGATAGCATTCACCTACATTATTGATAGTTTCTCAAGCAGCATCCTTAAGGCAATTTTCAAAATACTTGGCAAAATTGCAAAATTGAAACTTAACATTGTATAAAGAAAGAAACAAAGAAGAAATCGTATCTAATCACCAAGGGTAGAATCTGTTAATAGAGAAAGAACAAGACTATACAAAATTCTTTTTATAGTCCCTTATTTCTCTAAAAGTTTCAGACAAAAGCTCCATACCTCACCCATTCCCCCAATAATAAGAAATTAACTACAATACTCCTTTTACATAACCAAGGTCACCTTTAACTTGTTAATTTTTATAGTGACCTTTTGTGCTAGTAGCATGAATGAGACTTTATAAAAATTTTTAAAGGTATTCAAATGCTTTTTACAATGATCTTTCTTATTAACAATAGGAATGAGATTTTATGAAAATTTTTTAAGTTATTTGAATATTGTTTACGGTGATACTTTGCATCAGTAATAAGAATAAAATTTTTTGAAATTTTTTCAAAGTATTCAAATACTTTTTATAGTGAACCTTTGCATTAGTATTGGAATAGGATTTTCTAAAACTTTTTTAAGGTATTCAAATACTTTTTATGGTAATGTTTCCTACTAGTGATAGGAATGAGAATTTTTTATTGACCGATGGACTTACTTTTTAGAGGAAAGGGATTTTCTCATTTATTTAAAGAATTTTAACACTACTAAGAAATTGGAATTGACTTTTCTTTATAACTTAGCCTATAAGTAGAAATTTTTGTTTAAAGACTTATTTGCTTATTCAGGTGTTCTTAGATCTATTGGTCAACATTTAGAATTTCAAAATTTAACTCTAAGATTAATTGGTTGTTTTTTTTCTTTTTCAATCTATAAAGGTCCTAAATTTGAAACACAAATACTAAAAGGGAGTTCATGATGGTCTATTATTTAAGTAACTCACACATTTTACAAAAAGACGTAAAAATATTTAAGATTTATACTTATAAAGTAGGCTTGAAATTAAACCTAAAAATGTTAGATGTCAAAATTAGACTTAAACCTGTAAAGCAAATGACTTGGTTTGTCCTATGACCTAAAAAAGGCATCACTTCTATACTGTAAGGGGTGACAAGATGACAAAATATCATCATTTTGTTTTGAAGGAAAAGGAAGGGGGATTGTTTTTAGGTCATTGAAATGACACCATTTTAGTTGGGTTGTAAGTCTTTTCGATATTATTTTTGACATATAAAAATGTAATATCCCTTTGAAACCTTAACTTTCCTACTTCTCTCCATTTGTCATTGCCTTCAGCTTCCTTTTCTTTCTCTTATATTTTTTGAATCACAAGAAATTGAAACAAAACCTAAATCCTAATTAAATCTAAAAGTTTCTAAGGCCATTTTAAGTTTAATTTGATCTCACTTTAGTGTTTTGACTTAAACCTCTTTGTTCTATTATTGATCCAAACTCATATGAACATAAAAGCATGGGCTCCATTTTTATTATTTTTTGTTAGGTTAATTTCTTTTTCCCCCTTTTCAAATAATTTTGTCTTCCATTTATTTATTCATAGTATTGATTTGGATCTAATTTGGCTGTTGTTGTTTTGGATGCTAGTTAAGTGTGTGGTGATAAAGTTAATGGATTTTGAGTTTCTTTTTCCAGGGGGAATGATAATGTTTTTTTGTGTTTAAGGGGTCTTTTGATCCAATTTTGCTTGTTCTTAGTGAGGGTAATATTTGTAAAGATGAAAAAAACTAGATTTGATTTGCTGAGGGGTATGAGTTAAGCTTAGATTTTATTTATGGTGGGTTTGGGTTAGTTTAGAGTTTCTAGAAAACTATGGAAGATGTTGGTTAGTTTTGACCCAACTAGATTTGAGTTGATTTGATTTAGTCAAATCAATTCAAAATGGCTTGTTAACCCAATATCTAAAAAGTTTTTTGCCTTTTTGAAAAAAAAAAAAGGAAAAAACATCTTTTAGTTTTATTTGTTTAAAAGATATCTTACACTTGTTTTGTTTTTATATGCTTGTTTTGAAGTGTGTAAATGAAGGACATAATGTGATTGAGTGAAAGGTTAGAGGTGATTGAGTGAAATAAATCTAGTTTAATTAATTTGATTAAACCTTAACTCTCTAACTTACCTTATTTTCCATTTAGAATTTTATAAATACTTTATAAATTAAATAATAAGAAAGACTTTTTAATTATACTATTGAGAAAAATATAAAACAATCTCTTTTAGAAATGATCTAAATGAAATCAAAAGTAAACCCTATCAAAGGTTATTATACTATGAAAGAAATCATGAATAGTAATTCACAATTGGGAAATAAAATAAAATGAGTTGAAACACCTAAGGAATTTCTTATTTTAACTAGTTACTTATCCTTTAATAGAGTATTTCCTCAATCATTTCTTGAGATGCATAATTTAGACATGTAAATTAAAATTAATACAAGTTTTTGAACACCAATAATTAAATATCTTAAAATGATCTAATATTTCCTTGACTTTGGATGATTACTAGCTTGTTGGGAGAGTTTTCCTTAACCAATAAAAGAATATACACATATTTATATGCCTTTATTAATATTTTCCTAGATATAAAGAAAATAAAAGAAAGAGTGATATTAATGTACCTTTATTGTCTTTAAAAGTAAGAAATAAATTGGATTTTTTTTTTAATTATTGTTGTATAGATCTTTATGATAGGAACCCTTTCCCTTTTCTTTCTAATTCTTTGTGGAAAAGGAAATTAAACTTCCTAAGAAATTGCATTCTCTTTACTTTATGTTTTTTTTTTCTTCCTTTTTGTGTGCTAACCTTTAATATGAAAGGACCTCTTACCTTATTTATAAAAGAAGAAACTTCTCCTTGTTTATTTTGGGAATCTCCTATTACTACTTTTACTCTTGTTTCATTGTTGTAATTGATTTTCTCTTTCTCTCTTGTGCTTTTAATAGTTATGCATTATTTGGTCCAAGTGTTAGCTATTTTTGGGCTTAGATTTAAGGCCTTAAAGATTTGTTAAGGAGCCCCATTTGGGCCTATCAGAGTTGTTGTTATGGACTATCTTTATAGGCTAAGCTTGTTAGATTTGCTACCTAACATTTTGACTATTAATGTATTTGGTCGTGAGTTTTTATTATACTTTAAGCTTATAGAAGTTGTTATACTAGGTCATAAGTTTTTATATTAATAGACACTTTACTTTTTCCTGTTTTTGGTTAAAAAGGGGAAGGTCCCCCTTCTTGGCCTAATGATGCATTGGGTTTCGAGAAATTCCATCCAAAGTAACCTCTTTACGCTTTAATCTAGATTTAGAAGTTGGATGGCTTTGAGGTTAGCTTGAAGGGGCATATAATTGTTGGCTTTCCCTTTTCTTATGGGCTTGTAGTGGGCTTTGTCAATAGACTTTAACTGTAATTGGACAATTTAATAAAATAATTTATTTTTTTTATTTTTCTTATTTCTTCTTTTATTATCCTTTTTTATTTTTTTTCATTTTCTTTATTGTTCTTTTTTTTTGTTTTTTTTTTTGCATTTTTTCTTTTCTTTTTCTTGCATTTAAATACAACCAATTTTGTGATAAAAATTCAAACAAATTGTAATCCAATTATAATTAAACCATAGCTCATATAACGTGCTTCAAATGTAGACTAACCCTAAATATACTTGTGTATAAAAGGAGAGGGAGAGTGTGGCCTTTTGATCATGATAGAGAAAATAAGAGTAAAATAATTGCCCATCTTTGTGAGTTGTTTTAGTATAAAAAAACAAGTAAAAACCTTTTTAGATTTTTATTTTGTGTACTCTTTCAAATGCCTATAAGGCAATGCCTCTACTTTATGTGGCTTGTTTAAAAGTGCATTCAAGATTATGAAATCAACCAATTCCATGTGCCTTGTTGAATTAATATAGTTGACTATTATTTGCATCACGAGAGCAACTTATTAATTTATGATTTGGTTAAAGGCCTATTGAAGGTCCTATGACAATATAATCCATTAGAGATTTTCTTTATAGGTAAGCATCTTTTAGTTATGTGATGAATTCAAACTTTATGGTACTAACTAATGCTTAAATGATATCTCCATTTGAGATTATTCTTTAAAGGGCCATAATGCCCACAACTAATAAAATACAGCTGATTGATTTATGTAGATTATATAAATTAAATTTATCATTTCTCAATGTAGGGTCGTCATCAACATGCTTAAATTTGCTTAAAATGATCACATTGTCCAAACTTTTGAGGATTTTGGTTGTGAAACATTCTTAAACTTATTTAAAATAACTGCCTTTTACAATTGAAATTTTAGAAGTGAATACATATGTTATCTAAATTTGCTCAAGATGGTTGTATCACCCTATTTTTTAAGTTGCGATTACATAGCCTACCTAAGATTGCACAAACTAATTCCTACCTATTACAATTAAAATTTTAAAAGTAAAAAGATATGTCATATAAACTTACTTTAGATGGTTGCAAAGTGTACCTAAGTTCACATAAACTGATTCATATCATTTTTAATTAAAATTTCAAAAGTAAATAGACATGTCATCTAAACTTGTTTTAGATGGTTATATCACCCTAGTTTTCAAGTTGTGATTGTGAAGTGTACCCAAACTCATATAGACTAACTTATAACTGTTATTTACAATTAAAATTTTAAAAGTAAGCAAATATATTGTCTGAACATGTTCAAGATTGCTAGATTGGCATATAATTTAGGTTGCAATTATAAAGCATTACTAGACTCATATAAAATAGTTTCTAATTGTTAATTACAGTTGAAATTTTAAAAGTCAATAAACATGTCATTTAAATTTATTCAAGATGGCTGCATCACCCTCTTCTTTAAGTTACAATGGCTAAGCATACTTGGTTAGTTTAAGACGGTAGTGTGACTTGTGCATTAAAATTGTAGTTGTTTGAAGCATACTAAAACAAACTCATATCTTATCAATGATATGTATATGACCCAATAAATTTATCTAAAGTTACCCCCTTTTTTTTATCTATGCTTATTAACTTTTGTTTGAAGTGCTCTTACAAATATAGTTATCATTTAGCAGCCTTTGGTAGCTATCATCAAGGCTACCAAAAATATAGATACCTTACTTTTGATCATGTAATAGTAGACAGTATGAGTTGGGGTCGATCCCATAGGAAGTGTTATCAATGTAATGCTAGATAGTTAAAACTTAAAAACACTAATATAAATGAGGGGGCAATGTTAACAACTAAGGTAAATAACTTGATTAAACAAAAGTACTTATAAAAATACTGATTAACAAAATTTCAATTTCACATTTATTCATAACTATGATATTTGACTTTTTCGATTATTTGTAATGTTGTCTCAATTTTGTTGGAACTATTTACCTTAGATAACAATAAGCTCTGTTACCCAAATTGTTCCTTAAATATTCATTAAGTAGAACAAACTCTCCATTTAGACTTTAACCCTTTTATCCTTAGAATAAGCACTCAAAAGCTATAAATTGGTAAACTTAAGAATTAAGAAAATAAGTTTATTCAAGCAATAATCAACAAGTTTAGATTGTTTAACTTATATTGAATTATTCATAATAAGAAGAAAAAATCTTATTCATAATCCCTTATTGTTAATTGCTACTTAGTGATTAGGAATTGGATAAATATAGGTCATAATCCTAATTTTAGCAATTAACTGTTGTTTAATCAATTCATTAGTCTAAATTAATAAATTAAAATAACAATAATTTAACAATTTAATCAAAATAGTTCAAACAATTCTAATAGGAAAGAAAACAACATAATAAATTAATCTACTCATTAAAATACAAAACATTTTGAAATTCCCTAGAATTGTTAAAAAACCCTAGATACTTATTCTACAACATTGAATGTTTACTAAAACTATGTTTGTTGCCCTCTTTGTGTGTCCAACCCTCCTTTTAATAGCTAAAAAAAAGATTTTATTTATATCCTAAAGAATGTACATCACAAACATAATAAAACCCTTGTACATTCCAAAACAATCTCTTAAATTCTCAAGGTTACAATAAACTTGTTTTTTTAATTGTAATATAATTCTTTTAATGAGTTCCAAGTTGATTCTTGAATAGATATATTTTGAATTAGGGTTTATCTTCTTCATCAAAGTTATAGTCTTAGTGCCCAAGTTATAAGTTAAAAAATTGAGATTCAATCTAGCTTGTGATAAATTTTATTATGACTTCTCAACTATTTTTGGACCATTAAACAACTAATTTGGGTTTAAGTGTCTTTATAACAATTATAGGGCTGAATGTGAACTTTAATTTAGGCTTTTGAACCTTCCAATTTAGATCCTAAAACTTAAGTTATGCCCAAATGAATATAGATTTGGACTTATGATCCTAATTTAGAAAATTTGAGATGTTTACTACAATTTCACTAAATAGGACTTTTCTAATCTATATCTTTAAGTTAGTGAAAAACTTGAAATAAGCGACAAAGTTCAAAATGATAAAATATTGAAATTTTGTCTATTTAAAATATGTATTTTCAAAACTTCCCTAAAGCAACTTAAATTACAAAACATATTCTAATTAGCTTAAATAAGTATAAAACACATTGAAAACAACTAAATATAAAAGAAAATAAATATAATAAATTTTCACTCATCAATTTTTCTTAGCTTCTAATTCATCTTACTTCTTATCTTATCCCTTTGATTAAGCTTCTCATTTTTTATGTCCTATTTGAATTTTACTTTTAGATTTCAAATCATAGTAATAAGTTGTTCTCAACATTTCACACTAATTTGAATATTTCATCTTTCAACTGCTTTTATGGCACACACAACACTGACAATTCATACTCGTTATAACATCCTTTTCTTTTTATTTTGTATTTTTCAGTTTCAATTGATTATCGAGAACCACTTTATGTGCTTGTAGCTATTCAAGGGCTATTTCATAATACTTTTTCCATGCAATAACATTGCCTTCTTTAATTATGCCTTTTTATTTCAATCATTGACCATAGAGTTTGTACCCAATCTTATGATCTTTATTTTGGCTTTAAACTCTATGTAGGGGACATTTGACCTATCAACTTGATTACTTTAAAATGTTAAGTATATGATATATGGAACTTGTTAGCAAAGGTGTTAAAAGATCATCTAATGCTTTAAAGGCTTTAACAAAGAAAGGCAGTGTAGGCTATTGCTTACTTAAAAGCCTATTAATATAATAAGTTAACAAAGTATGGTGAAATCAACTGCATAAAAACATAAAAATTGTTAGTCTTTATTAAAAGATTTAGAAATTTACAATAAAAAGGATAAAATGATGAAGTGATAGGGATGGGTTGTAGGCTAATAGTTTTGCTAGTTACTTGACTAAGAACTAGCTTGAGTGCCTCTAGAAATATTTTGTAACAAATCACAATGAATGAGGATTATTTTAGAAAGGTTATTTTGAGAAAATTTTAAAGAAATCTAATATAAGTAAGCATTCACATGGGGTTATTCCTATACAAAAAGGTGATAAATTCAATCTTATGAAATATTTCAAGAATGATGTGGAATTTAGGGAAATGGAATTAATTTCATATGCCTTTATCCTTGGTAGCTTAATGTATTTGTTTGTTTATACTAAACTAAATATCAAATTTGTAGTTGAAATGTTAGGTACATACTAAAGTAATCTTTTAATGAATTACTAAAAAAGATGCAACAAAAGTGATGAGGTTTTTATAAGAACAAAGAATTATATGCTTATATATAAAAAATCTAATCATTTACAAGTGATTGAATATTCAAATTTAGACTTTATTGAATGCATTAATAACAAAAAGTACATTTTTGATTATTTGTTCTTATTAAGAGAAGGAATAATATTGTGAAATAATGAAAAACTATCTATCATTTATTTATTCATTATGAAAGTAGAGTTTGTGATATAATTTAAAATTATAATTCATGTATTATATCTATAAAATATTATTTTTGGTCCTAAGGTTATCGATGACATTACCAAACCTTTAAAAATTTATGTGATAACTCCATAATAATGTTCTTCTTCAAGAATAATAAATACTTAAAATGTATCAAATTTATGAAAATTAAAAGTATTTTGTTATTAAAAAGAACATTTAGAAACAAAGAATATTTATAGAATACTAATTGATCTCACGATATTAGATAAATATGAATGTAACCAATATTATATAAAGAACATAGTCTCAAAATATGACTTAATTATAGTAATGATAATTGATGATATATAATATAATAACACTATGAATTCATTAATGTGTTTTTAATATATATTATATATTTCATGATATCTTATAATTTTGCATATATTATTGTTTTAAAGTTAACAAAAAGGTTTTTACAAGACATTATTGCAAACTATTATGAAATTATATTTAATATATATATATCTTATTAGTCTTGTATGATAAATTATAAGTGTTATAATATATGAAAAAAAAAGTGTTCTAGATAATTAAGGTATAACTATTATAATTTATATTAAACAATTTATCATATTATAACATTAAGATGAAATTGTAAGAGTCTATTTATTATTATCATTTGTGCTTAACGATTAATGTAATAGATTTTAATTAGATTAAGTGAGAAAATGTTAAAATTTTTCAATTAATAATGTTGAGATATTTTTAAATAATATTTTTATTAAAAACTTAATCATAATGTAGTTTGATTAATAAAAAATTATATTGTATATTATTACATTATTAAAAAGTATAATCTTAAGTTTGATTTAAGGTATTGATGGACATGTCTAATTTAAGTTATACAATTATATATATAACTAGTCTCTCTATTTATAACGCATACAAAAATTTTGTTTATAGGTGTATATAATTACAGTAAAAATGAAGAAAAATAAATTAGTTATTAAGGTAGAATGAGCTCTTTAGATACATCAACAGTTTTAACTTTGTGAATTCATGGATGTTATTTATGATATTATTTATATGAATATATTTAGTTTCATGATTCAAAAAATTAATATTTATAATGATAAATTTATTTAGAAATCTAACAACTCAAAACTAATATGTTACATGTTGCCTAACTTGATGAGTAAAACATTGTTTCTCTATTATTAATCTTTACTTCATATGTTGACCTAATTCAACCATACAAAGCTTAATACTGTGATTCATTAATTTTTGTGATCTTCATTCCACTCAAACAACAATATAAGACTTTAATCATGTGGTATAAAATTTTAATGATTTATTAAAAACACATTTTGGTTGTATATTTTAATAAAAACTTAGTATATTATTCTTGGATTTCAAAATATGATTTACTTACTTATTTTATATATTTCTTATAGTCTTAAAGTTTTAGTTATGTTACTAAATGTGAGTGTTTATGTATATGTTTATGTGTGTACGTGTGTGTAGTATTAATTTCTTATATTAGATATGTCTACTTAACAGGTATTAGTTTCTTATAATATATATTTATACTTGAGATACAAGACTTGAAAATCACATTTAATTTTTAAAACAAAAAACTACCCTATTTACATTTATAAAGTGTTTAGTATGAATTTTTTAAAAGTTGGTATACAACTCCAATGATGTGGTATAAAAAAATTTAAAATATAATATGAATTGCACTTATGATGTATATTATTGTAAACATAAATTAGGATATTGATTTATCTTAATTTATATATTCAAGATATTACACTCATATGATTCTTGATTTTAGTGTGAAAAATTAGAAACTTGTGAAATGTATACATCTCATTTTTCTTATTGATTTTATAAATGATTTTTTAAGTTTTATTTAGATAATTATGAATTTTATAACATTATATGCTTAATTAATTTGTTTTTGTGATGAACATAAACATGTCAACTTTAATGCTTATATTATTTAAACAAAACTTATCAATTTAATTCAAAATAGGTAATTACATTAAGTATAAACACTTATAAAACAATTTAAAGAAATTGACATATATGTATAAATCTCTTATAACAAACATTTGTATTATAGATATAATGAAATGTTTTTATCTCATTTATTAACTACTAAAAAATCATATTTAAAATTTTTAATTCTTTATTGAAATAAAATAATTAGCCTATGTATGTGGAAAATTATTCAATATAAAGTTTTTAAAAACCAATACAACATTTGAAAACATGGTATAAAAGTTTTGTGATGTAGTATAAAAATGCATTTATGTCATATATTAGTGTAAAAACTTAGTATAAAATTAGTGCAAAAAATTAGCATATAATTTTTAAGACTAATGTGTAAGATAAATGCACATTATAAAATAAAGTTACATGACATGTCAAAATAATATAAACAAACAAATAAAACTTTAAGCAAAAAGTAATAAGTGAAAAATAAAATAAAATAAAGATAGAGTAGCATTACTTCTAAAAGAAGTTTTCAATGGAGTCATCAAATTATTGCAACCTGACATAGAAGGAAATGCTCGATACGAGGCCTTATTGATGAACGATAAATGATAAGCTACAGATAATTATTGCAATGTCGTCATTACAAATTATCAATGATAAAAGTAAATCATGCTTAAAAAGTGTTCTACTTGATTTGCCCTTACCACTCATTCAACCTATATGATACTTGGATTGATTTAAAACTTTGCCATCTCAAATCAACTTTAAAATATTGGACTCATTACCAATCTTTTAAGGTGTGGTCGTAACACTTTAATAATCAAAAGAACTGGGTTGTTATCTAAACTAATGAGACTCAATCAACATTATTCGAATTCTTTAAGATTTAAGATTATGGTTACACCTAATAAAGGTCGACACTAACCCAAACATCCATCGTGAACAACAATATTACAATTTTAATATTGATTTTATTTTTATATTTTTTCTTGCCTTATTATTTTCTTTATTTATATTTCTTAATGGCTTGTAACTTAGGAAAATTCTATCATGGACACATAATAAGATTTTGAAAATGTTGATGCAATAGGGAGTGAGATTAGGGTTTAAGAAAATTTATTAGATGCTTTTTATAGAGGTCCCATAGTAGGAGGTATATTAGGGTTGTAAGATGTTTTTACCAAAAATTCCTTACACCCAAAAGAAAACTTAAGAATTTTAGGATATTTTTAAAGAAAATCCCTTACTTTTATGTAATTTTAAAAAGGATCATGATACTTTTAACAATAATTCATCATATTGAACAAATTTTAGAAAAATATTGGGATTTTTTTTTAATAATGATCTTTCACACTAGAAAAATTTTGAAAAAGTGTTGGAATTTTTTTACAATGATCTTTCACACTAGAAAACTTTTGGGAAGGATTAAGATACTTTTTACAATAATTTCTTACACCAAAAATAAGTTTGAAAAGAATGACTGAGAATTTTAAAAATGTATATTTTATATTATTATTATTATTATTTGGGAATAGTACAACTTTTAGAGATCTTTATAAAATTTAAAGTTAAAATTGCACCAAAATTTTTTTTGAAATTTTGGATGACAAGATTTTTCATTAAAAATTTTAATTTAGAAAGATGTATAATTTTAGAAATTTGAAATTAAAAATGCATGAGAGGCTTTAGAATTTTGCAAAAGGAAGGATTTAGAAGGATGAGAATAAGAAATATTAAAAAATGTGAGATTGAGAAGGATTAAAGATCTTTTTTCAAAGCTTTAGAAGTATTTAAAAGTTATTTCCCTTTCTCTTTTTTATAAAAAGTATTTTTAATTTTTAATTATTTAATATTTTTATATATTTTATTTTTAATTTATGAGAAAGGCTAAAACAACATCATTTTGAGTTAGAGGAGCAAGTCTAGTTCCTAAAACAATGTCATTTTAAAGATGATGAAATTTTAGAGGATCAAAATGACTTCGTTTTAAATAAAAGGAGTTAGGTGTAAAACATCAAAACAATGTTGTTTTTTAGTTGAGAAAGTACTCTAAAAGATAAAAACAATGTTGTTTTGAAATTAAGGGACTTGGTTTGGCATGCCAAAACAAAATTGTTTTGAAGTAGAAAAGTAATACTTTATAAATTTAAAAGGGTGTCGTTTCAAAGCTAAGAGACTAGGTCTTAAACACCAAAATGACATCATTTTGAAGCTAAGAAATAGTACTTTAGAAGCTCAAAACGATGTGATTTTGAATGAAAAACAATGACATTTTAGATCTATATAAATATATATTTGTTTTTACGGTCTTAACCATATCATTTTCTTCAATTCTCCCCACTAATCGTCCTCATTTTCTTCCTTTCTCCATTTCTAAGGCCTAAATTTCTATCCCTTTTTTTAGTCACCAAATGCTCCAAAATGTTGTAATTTCCTTGTTTTTATTCCACCCATGATGCAATCATACTCATTTAAACTTTAGTTTTGATGAAAGAATACCATTTTTAGGGTTTAAAGGTTGTGGTTTTTGCATTCTAAAAGGTTTGAATGTTTGCTTTCGTAATCCTGGGTGCCAAGTTAACCTTTTTGAAAGTTAAAGTAAGGATCTCAATTTTTATTTGGTAACTTTCTTTCTTTTTTGTTGGTTTTTTTTTTAAATCTTTCTCTAAAGATAACCTCTTTATTTTTTGATGTTTTTGTTTTTCCTTTGTTATTTTTGGATCCTTTTGAAAAATAATTTATTTAGTATTTATTATTTCTTAAAAAAAAAGAGGAAAAAAGTGTCAAGGAGAAAAAAAAGGGAATAACAAGTTTAATTTTTTGGTTAAGATTTACAAATGATGATAGAGGTGTTTGATATTTGTGGTGCTTGATCTTATGGCATGGTATTATCTAATTTAAGTTATGTTTATTGGTTTAAGTCAGGTTAGGCTAGTGGGGGAAAGATTTACCTAGTCAATTTAACCCATGTGAACCAAATTTGGGTTAAGCCAACTAAATTTCACTTAAGTTGGTTTATGTTGACCTAGTCTAACCAAATTTGACCATGTTAACCTTATTTGTTTGGGTTTGACTCACCAATTTTTATTTTTTGTTTTTTTTTTAGTCTCTCTTTATTTATTCTTGTTTTTTTTTATTTTTTTCATTTTTTCCTTTGTTCTTTCGTATTTGTTTATTCTATTTCTTGTTTGTCTTTTTATGAATCTTAATAACCTTTTTTTTTTCCTTAATATGGAATTTAGGAAGGGAAAAAAGTAAAAGAAGAAAATCATTATATCATCTCTTCTAATGGTTGACCAGAGATGTCTTAGATATCATAATCTAGAAGGAAGAAAAGTTTCCTTTTTAGTTTTTTTAAGATACATATACACAAGCAAATACAAAAATTTAATTTATTGCTTTGGTATTAATTTAATACTTGAATATAACAGTAACAAGTTCTCATTTGTGTTTTTTTAGCTATTTTGTGCATTTGTGTTGCATTATTTGATTTGGATCTTGACTATAATGGATTAAAATGCTTCTAGTTTGGCTTTAATGATGCTGCTACTAATTTTTTAAGCAAAATAAGTGTTTATTTTTTGTTTTTCTACTTTATATATTTAGTTTATGATGATGATTGCTTACTAACTTATTTGAGAGCTCTTAGCAATCTAGGAAGTGTTTACAATTGACTTCAATTGTTAAGTGTAATCTTTTTCTAGGTTTTTTTATTTTTTTTTTCATTTCTCCTTTTGTTTTGCCTTTAATTTTTTGGTTAGTCTTTATTCTATCTTTAATTTTTTTGGTTCCTCTCCCTTTTGTCCCTTTCAAAAGGCCTAAAAAAGTCATTTTAAATTGTATTTAGATGGCTAAAAGTGCCCTGTAATTGGCTCACTTAAAGAGTTATTCCATTGGTTAAGAAGTAATAAAGACAAATTTAGCCATTATTATTTTTAATTAGTTAAAGATAATTTAATTTGTTAAAGATAATATTATTAATTTTTTTAATGAGTATTTAATATTACTTTAACTATATTTTTCTAGTTTTATTTACTTATTTATTTGTTTAAGAATTGAGCCTTCAAAATGATAGGATTGAAAGAGAGTTTCTAAAAGGTGGATTTAAAGACTTATGAGACTAATGGGCTATTGATATGGTGAATAGATCCTTATAAAAGCTAAAAAAGAAAGAAAAAAAATGTTATAATTATAGATTATTGTGGTGAATTGACTCCCTTTATATCTTCTAATTGTAAAATATGAATTATATTTGACTTAAATTTAAAGCTTACCATGTAATGAAATATGAACCTTTTTTATTTTTATTTTTTATATTTTTAACTCAAGTAAATATATGAGTAATACTAGGACCCCAAAATAATGATTTTTCATTTTTTTTCTTTCCTTTTTGTTTTTTTTTTAAATTTTTTTCTTTTTTTGTTATTAGTCTTCCTTTCTTTGTTTGGTGTTACCCAGCAAATTATGACTTCAATAATATATTAAGAGAAAGTGTATAAAAGAGACTTTACATTTAGTTAGACAAAATAAGAATATAATAATGTAAAATCTTAGCATATAATATGTAAATTCCAAAATATTATTTATTTATATATGTATTTGTATTGTGAAATTTTTAAAATTTGATTATATTATTAGGTATGTACTTTTATTTTAATATCAAAGTTTTAGGTCTCTTAAAGAATATATAGACCTTATATTACTTCTTTATCATACTTAATAAGTATATATAATCCTTATTTTTTTAATTTTGTAGTTTGAATATGAAATGAAATAAATACATTACACTAAACATGAGTTCTTATAAATAATTCAAGAAAAGGTAACATATATTATGGGTGTAAATCTCTTATACTAGATAGTTATATTATCTAAGAGAAGGTAACATAATATGCTTAGCTAATTATTAAGATATGATAACAAAATTAAAATATTATTAGATATCTTAATTTTATAAAAAAGCTTTTTAATTTTAATGCTTAAATTTTTTTAAAAAATCTAATTAATTTCAAACACATAAAATAAGTATCAAAACCCAAGAAACCTACCTATAATTAATATAGAATGAGAACATTTATATTACTATTTTCGACATATGATTTTTTCAAGGGTAATAATGTTTTTAGTGAGAATAAGGAAAAAGAAAAAAAGAGACTCCATGCATTATTATGTAGTATTTATAAGATTTTTTTTTAAAAAATGTTTTTTTTATTGGTCATCAAGCAACTAAAAGAAATATGTAATTTTTTAAATAAAAATAAAAATTGTTATTATAATAATAAAAATTAACTAAGTATATTAAAATTATAATTTAATTGTAATTGAAATAATGTTATGATGTTTGAATTTAATTGTAAAATATTGAAGTGCGTAACTTTTTGGAGCATAATTAATAGCTACTCAAAAAGTTTCGTAAATATTTTCATAAGAAATTTCTTTTAATGAAGCAAAGGGAAGGGAATACTGCGAAAAAAAACACAAAAAAATAAGAGATTGAGGGCTAAACTAAAAAAATAGAAAAAAAAAAAACCTTTTTTTTCCCTCCAAAATCAAAAGGCAAAATCAATATCTTGGTTTGTTTTATAGTTTTACTTGATTGAAATCCAACCCGGCGGCGTTTCGTGTCTCACTCAGCCGCCCTCCCTCAGATCTCAGAAAGCAAAGACAAAAAGGAATCGGACCGCCAAGCCAATGGCCGGGACGGGGACGGCGGCGGGGGTGCTTTTGGAGATTTGAAGGCGAAGGGCGGAAAGAAATGGCGTTGAGCGGACGGGAGAGCTTAATTCGACTTGTTGGAAAGCGCCGACGATACCTTCCCAATCGTCAATCTCTGCTCTCGACTCCTCTCTCCGTAAATAACAATACCATCCATCTCTCTCTCTCTCTCTCTCTCTCTCTTTCTGCCTTATTATCATTATCACTATTACATACTACTTTATATATTGGCTTGTATCGGTAAACATAGTGACTAAGGACCACAGAACTTGCAACGCCGTATTGATGGATATTCTCGATAACGAAAATCGGTTCCAATATTTTTTTTTTTTTAGATTTTCATTTCTTTTTATAAGTAATTTGCATGCGCCTGCATTTTTGTTTGTCTGTCTCATATCAGGGCCCTTTTGATCTGTGCATTGGTGATGAAAATGGAAGAAGGGTGCATTTGGAGGACAAAGTGGATGGTCTCAAAGCAAAGAAGAAGGAATATTTGGCTGAGACCTTGACGAGGACTTCTTCTTCTTCTTCTTCTGCTGAGTTGGTAACTTGTCCGGTTTGTGGGGTTAAAGTTCGCGGGGGAGAGTACATGATCAACTCTCATTTGGGTATGTAATCTATGTATGTATGTATGTATTTTAGTGTTTTGGCCTTAACATTATCTGCTGTTATTATATGAAATGGAATGGAAAGGGAAGTCTCTGCATGATTTTTCTGTGGCATTGCATTCCTACTCCTCCTCAGCACTTCTGCTGCTTCCTACATCGGTTTAGTCTACTAGTAGTTATCCCTTATAACGCTGCTCCTTGGAAAAAGATGGCAGAGGGGGAGGATACATATAACTGCTTGAAATTTTGGCTTTGCCAAACACTTGCAATATGTTATCACGATTATATGGTTGCAACTTTGGTACTACTCTGGTTGGCTAATTATACTATATGTTATTGATGACCTTACTCACTGGGAAAGCATCACAACTAAACTCTTAAATTCCAAGAAGAGACCTATTGGAATGCGCGTGCACACACATGCACACACATGCACACACACACACACACACACACACACACACACACACAAAGTTACTAGTTTTCAACACAGAAAATTCCCCTATGTTATCTTCCATTTCCTTGAGACTTTATATTTTGATTGTTGTTATCTTCTGAACCACCCTGTTTGATCCTAATGGTTTTGGTTAACTTCTTCCAGATGCATGTCTATCTAGAGGAACTAAGCGAAAATTAACCCAATGCACCCTTCCACAGTTCAACTTTTGCTCACAATCAATGGCTCAAATTTCTACTGGTGGGTCGAAAAAGTTGAGATCTGATTCAGAAACTGGAGCTTCTCTTGAAAATCTAGTACAAAGTAGTTCCATTTATAATGAGAACTCTGGTTCAGTCAAGGAAAATGATGCTTCTTTTGCAACATTACCTGTCACTGTAGAAACCATTATGGGAGCTAGCACAGGTGGTTCAACTGAGAAACCAGTCAATGCTGATTTGAAAAATTACCAAGTTTACTGCTCTTCAGTGCCCCTGGAAACTGAGGTCTCCAAAAAAAGTGATGTGGTCATTACTGCGGATGATGGAGTAGGGTTAGTTCTTGGAACTTTCATTGTTGGCCGTAGATTTAGCCTTGAAAGGGACATAAGACTTGGAGCAAGAATCTCTCTTTTGAGAGACCCAAATAATGCTAAAGACCCCAATGCTATTGAGGTTTGTTTTTTATTTTTGCCAAGAATATTGTGTTATCGATAATATATTATTAACTCATTGGCCTGTTTCTTTTGAGTCAGGTTCTTTTGACAGATTCTTCGTGCTGTAAAAAGCTTGGTTTTCTGCCTCGGGAGTTAGCTCAGTATTTATCTCCATTAATTGAGAAGTATTGTCTGACCATTGAGGTAATAGCTGTTTGGAGAAATCATGCTGGCTTAATTTGCTGGTACTTAATTTTATTCTTGTTTTTATATGTGTAATATAAACTCTGCATCGCTGTTTGATGAAATTCACTGCAGCGAAGAGAAAGGGAAAAAATAAAACCATTAAAAAGCTTGTTTGGTGGATTTTTAAGGGTTTCTGTCCGATAAACTTTTGCACTGCCCCTCAAATTGCATTTGTAGATAAGGGAATGAAAATAGGGAATTTTGGTTCCTTATTGTTGTACAGGTTTCTGATTTTTGTATCCAGTGCCTTAACTTGGTACACCTGCTGATGCTAATGCTGCAGAATATCTTGTTTTTGAAGATTAGAAGCTATCTTTAAAGTAGTTACATCATTATGGTGCCTGGGTTGTGAGATTATGAGCAGACTCTGAAAGCATATACTCTCTAACTTAAACCCATATATTCATGCTTGAAAATAGGAAAAAATGTACCTAAACCAGTATATTGTGTGTTTTAGCTTTTCATGTGTTATTTCAAAACTTTTAAAGAATATACTTTTTCTCTAAATCCTTGCACATATTTACGTCTTTTCTCTTTTTATGGATGAAATTTATCTTCTGCCACAATTTAACTTATGCTTGAGGCTAGTTTTTAGACCTGGATGAAGTCTTTGATGATTGCACAGATATTCAAACATCTATTCATTCTCTTGGTTTATTTTCATCAACTGAATATGATGTAACGCATCATGCACACTATAGAGCTTGATCATTATTCAGCAACGCTAGGATTATTTGCAGGGATCTGTGACTTCTGTTCCAAAACATTCATTTGATGCTGTACCAATTCAAATTGTCTGTTCCAAGGCAACAATTCTTGGTGATGAAGACCTTAATGAAACTGAAGCCTTTACATGCTTATGGAAAAATGTTCTTCGTGTAGCTGCCTCTGCAGATAGTTATTCACCTAGCACAACAAGATACCAGCGGAACTTTTGTTTGCTGATCCAAGAGGTCATAAAAAGTAATCCTTACCTTTTCAGTGACGATGAGAAAAGTTTCATGGGTATCCGCTCATTGCCTGGCATTCGTTCTTCTGTCTTTAAAATTTTTCTGGTGTTTCTGACTTCTTTTTAATTTTGCTCATCAACAGAGTCATTTTTCCATCTCTCAGATGACAGTCAGAGGCTTTTTATTCGGCTTTATACACGGAAAGGTTATTAAATTATACCTACTGTACTTCTAAACAACCTCTGTGTGGCCTTGATTAAATCTTATGTTGCTTGAATGAAAGTCCTTTTTTAGGGTTCAGAATATGAATCTTTATGATGGTTTTACTGCTTGAGATGCTGGACAGGTGTGCCAATGAGTCACCCATGCATCATAATGAACAGTGCCTAAATATGGCTAAACTCCACGCTGGTTTACAGAATTATTGATAACTATGCAGTTTTCTTTCATGTCCTATATGTTTTTGTTTTCATGGACATGTATATGCAAACATGTGGACCCACATGTGCATGCAAGTGTTTATGACTACATGTGTGCCCCACATGACTCTGCATGTGCACATCTATAGCGTCTCCTGTGCATGGATCCTGCTACTTACAATGCATGCAATTGGCAATAAGCTACTCCTAGAAAAGATGTTCTAAAATCATTTTAAAAATAGTTTGGCAAAATTATAATCTAGCAATATATGGTATTTAACTCATGAAATATTAAATTGCTGTGAAGTATTTGATGCAGCCAACAAAGATAAAATCAATAAGCTATTGTAGTCCTGACAACTTAGGAGATCTGTGTAACCTCTTATAGGATTTTCTTTCATCAGAATTTAGGAGTAGCATCATTTATTATTCTGGAAGAGTTGTCTTACTTAGGAGTCTTAAGTTTAATCTATTTCTATTTAGGTTTGGTCCTCTTGCTTAGGAGTATTTTTTTTTTTAAGTGACAAGGACTCTTGGTCTCAAGCCTACTTACATGATTTTGTGTTTTTGCGTTAAAGTTTTATTATTTATAATTGATTAATAGGAGTTGGATATTCTTCTTCTTCTTCTTCCCAGGACTTCCCATGTGGGTGGAACCACGGATTTTTATTTTTTTACTATGCTGCAAAAGTGATACTTCTCATCTACTGTTTGACAGGCTCATGATACATATTGACTGTAACTCTAGTGTTGGAACTAGGCCATGTCTGCATTGGTCTGTAAATAATCATTTCTTTCAATAATGATGTGTATTGAATGCTAACCATGATTTCATCCTAGAGTTCTTTTGGAATCTGCAATTGATTTGAAAAGAGCCTTTTATATTGCATAAACAAGTATCAAAGTGCATCTCATGATCTTCAATTTAAGCCAGAGGAGAAAATTAAAGCTATGCTTATAAAAATAAATTTTGTTAGTTGGCCAAATTTTTACCAGTCAGATCCTCTCCTCAAAATTGCTGTTAATAACCATGAATATTATTGACCATATTATTTGCAAAAGTGATTATTGTCTTGATTTTTGAGGCGATAATGCCATTTAAACTTTTATGTGACATCAACTGCAATTAACACATTTTGAACCACTTAAACTTCTTCTATGTGATGGTCTAATATGCTTCATAAGTCTTAACATTATGATTCCTTCAAGATCTAGAACTTATCATGTGCTAAATTTGATTTTAGGGCCATGGTTCCGGATGTCCAGTATTTTATATCCAGAAATTCTGGATTCTCAATGGGCAGTCAAGGAGCTCTCTGGTATTTGTCAAATTTTTGGGCAATAAATATCCAATTTTGTTCAAAATTTTAGAGTGAGGGCCCTAATGACAAAGATTTTTGTTTGCACATCCAGCACTGGGTTATACATGTTACTATGATGACACAAATAAAATACAAGACAAGGATATGAAGGACCTTTTGGATTTGTTCACCGTCTCTGAGCTGCGTGAAATTATGTGCTTGATGAAGAAGGTTTGTGAAACTCACACTTTTCTGCTCACATATAATACTACTGTTTAATCTTTTTCTGTTTATGGATTGATTTTGTGTGGAACATTACTGGTTGTAAAGATATCATTGAACATTAATGTTTCACTTGTATAGATCTTCATATATGTCATGTGTTGTCCAAAAAGTCGATAGATGGAAGGTGAGGTCAGGCCATTCCCATACAAGTGTAGGAAGTGAACTAAAATTTGAAGCTAAGTGAGGTTTATTGGTACAGATTCAGGATGTTTATCTCCTAATTTTGTGCAGAATATTCTGCTGTATTACCTATTTCGAGTTTGTTTCTGAAAGTCAGAACTTTTTCTTTCTAAATTTTTATATTGTGTGAGAACCAATACTAATAGTAATATTACTGGAGATTTGTATTTGAATAATTTATTCTGCATCCATCACTTTGATTTAGGAGTTTTTATTATGTAATCTTCTGTAATAACTTGGCCTGAGGGTGTGTCACCAGCACAAGGATTGGGAAAGCCTTGTGACCCCTGCCCTTGCAAGTTGTAAATACAATTCAATGCCGTTAATATGCACATAAGACAAATGTTCTCAACTTAACATAGTAACACAAGCAAACAAAAACATAGGAACATCAACAAATCTTAGGTAAGTGGTCTTGCAATGCAAATCAGCTACAAGCTGGGCCCAGTAAGCACAGATGTTCAAAATAGGATTGAAATCCATTGCACCAAGCATAATACAATACAAATAAACATTTTAATTTAAATCCACCTAAAGTGCAACTTAGGGAATCTAATGTTGTGATCAAGGACTCAAATCAATATTTCCAAAGCTCAGTAATTGCATCTACTTCCTGGAATAGCAATACTGGGCCCACCTTGGAATGAGAAGGAAAGAAAAGAGGGAGTGAACCCTGAAGCACAATCAGTAACAGTATATATATGCATCAAGGGGTGAGACAGATCATGATAGCTACTTAGTATCTCAATGCAGTTTAGTACTATTGAATGACTTCATAAAAAATACATATAGGCATGGACTAGAGTATAATGGGTGGATCCTTCTAATTTTGGATGTCTTCATAGTTCATCTAGATGATCTTTGAAGTTCTTTCATGCTTCTAAGTGCAGATCTGGAATTTCTAGTTCCCTTCTTGCTTTTCTTGTTCTGTATCTTTAGTAGGATGCCCTGTACTCAATGGCACCTATCAGGCATTTAAATATTTAAGCAGGCAGAATTAGGACTAAGGGGACTCCCAATTAAACACGTATTTTCTAGACAAATGTTACTAACTTATGGACATTTTCTGCAACAATTCATTTATCCTGCAATTTGAAATATTGTCTTGTTTCTCTGATGGATCTTCTGCATAATTTTTTTGTGCTGTGTTGACACTTAAGAATTGCACTTGTGGTGGAAGAAAGCAAGACCTTATTGCATCTATTTTGTCTTCCTATGCAGGAGAAGAATGGTATGAATAACTTTTTCTAGAAGTATATCTTATTTCTTATTTCGGTGTGCTGATTAGTGGTTTAATTTGCCACCCCTGTTGGTTTGAAATGTGTAGCACATTCCTACCAAGTTCAATTTTGGATAGGACTGGGACCTGCATTAAGATATCTTCAATGGCTGAATCCCTTGTTTGGCGTGCTGAGGTACTTTCATCATTCCTAGTGCTTCACTGATGCAAGAAGAAAAAAACAGCAGTTGCTCTTTTTAGCATGTAGCTTACCTTGTAAATCATGTTTTGCCTATGCAGAGACTTTTTTTCCTGAATGGAGAACAGGATCTGTCAGCGTTTCTGCTAGTTGATTTGGGCATACAGAAGTATCCAAGTTACTGCTGCATGATAACAGAACAAATTTTCTCATCTAGGAGTGACATGCTAGCTTATGAAGAGGTGTGTTCATTTTAATGTAGAGTGTGATCAACTTTACTTTATGTAACATCGCAGTCATGTGTTCAGGCAATTGAACTCTCGCAAATAATGGATGAATCTCTTGATAAAAGTGAGCATGAAGCAGTGTTGAAATGCCTGAAGATTGCTGTCTCTCAAGTGTCAAGTTCTACTGGAAAAGCAATTCAGACTATAGGCTCTGACTCTCTAAATACATATTCTTCTTACTTTTCAGCACCATGGGTATCCTCAAAAGTGATCTTTGTGGGAATTTCATTTCTTGAGCATGAGCGTAGGTACAGAGTTAACAACTTTGCTTCATTCTTGCACTTTCATATCTTAATTTGTTGCTGTGATGACTATTGGTGGAGTGTCTGTGTTGAACATGTGAAAAAGTCTGCACAAAAACATTCTAGACATGCCTCAGACACACTTTGAACACCCTCGGACATGTCTTGAATGTCAATTTTTATAAATTTTAAGGTCACTCAAAATAAAAAGACGTATAGCTATTACTAATGTAAATGTGGAATCGCTTACAGTGTATTATATGAAATGTCATATTATACTGGCTTCTAGGACGTTTAAAATTGTTAAATATTATTTCGAAAACCAAAAAAGAAAAAAAAAGAAGAAAATTTTTACAGTTATATTTTTAGGTTATATCTAAACATAAACCTAATGACTTGTATAGTTGCAGTTATCGTCTAAGTTTCTAGGAAATGTTTTGTGTGGAATGATGACTGCAAAACATGATCGTTTGTTAAAAATAAAAGCTATTTTGTTAGAAAAGTGTGCTTTACTGTCTCCCAATTCATCATGGTGCTTTGAGGAAGTATTTGTAATTGCAAATTTTCAGTCTAGAAAAATAGCAGACTATTTTTTGTTTTCCTTCATGGAGTAGCATTCTGGCTTTTAAAAAGCATTTTCACTTTCTTTGCAAAGAAAAGTTGTAAATGTCTATATGATAGTTTCCCTTTCACTGATCTTCATATAAGCTAACTGCCATGCTAATGTAGGACAGGATACAGAAACAGAGAGAACTTGATATGAGAAGGGAAGAAAGGCCAGAAAACTAGACAAAATAGAAAGAGGAAGACATAGGAAACAAGCTACTGGCAGCTCACAAGTCTCAATGACTCCATTCAATTAATCATGTTCATCAAAGCCTCTTAATTATGTCAATGGCATTGTATTTATAGAACTAGGTAGTGCATATAGGAAATTGAAAATGAGAGATTGAAAATACCAGTTGAACTAAATCTTCTAATAAGAAAAAATCTAACCAAATAACACTGAAATACTAAAAGATCACATTAAGTATACAATCTCAATAATTCCTAGCTAACAAAAATTCTTCTTCTAGACCCTTCCTCTCGTGCTGCTGGATTCTCCCTGTGAATTTAAAAGGACACATGACATTCTTTCCTTCTGCTAACCTAATCTATATTGTTAAATAATATAAGTGACTAATTGATCAATATGATCATGTTAATGATTATTTGTGTTGCATGCAATAATTAAATTATACATTCTTTTGGCTCAGGTACAAAGAGGCGATTGATTTGCTGAAGCTGTTACTTCTTTCTTTTCCTTGTGATGGAAGAAGAGGATATTGGACACTTAGATTGTCTATTGATTTGGAACATGTGGGCCATCACAATGAGAGCCTTTCAGTTGCTGAAGATGGTTTACTGGATCCATGGGTACGAGCTGGTTCAAGAATGGCACTGCAAAGGCGAGTTCTTCGACTGGGAAAACCGCCAAGGCGCTGGAAAGTTCCCAGCTTCTCAAACTCCATCAAGAGGAAGATCAGAGAGGTACCTGCGTGATTGATTGTTTCTAAGATTTTTCACAGTTGGGATGCTGATTTTCATAGAGTTACTTGTTTATGCAACTGTGAATACAGGTCCATATTCAAGGGAGACCTTTGAACTGTGAGACAGGCATGAAGAGCAGATTCTATGGACAAGATGGAGAGCAGTGTGGAGTTGAAGAACTTGCTTTGCAATATTATGCTGGGGAAGGAGGTGGATGGCATGGTGTACATACAGAGAGTGGCATTTGGTTAACAATCTTTGGGCTTCTTATGTGGGACATTCTTTTTTCTGACGTACCAAATGTGTTCTATAACAAATTTCAGGTATGCATTTTTCTTGTAACTAGAAAGCTCCCACCTCTTGGTAATCTTTTGTTTGCTGCTATGAAGGTTTCATAGAATAATCAACGTACAATTTATGTCATAGAAATTAAGTGTGATTAGGGAATAATGTATTTTTCTTTTTGTGCATGATTCTTAAGTTGTCCATATGAGCATGCGCATGTGCAGGCATTGTGTGCCAATATTGTTTCTGTACCATGAAAAATTCACTGTACTTTTACTGTCTTAACTTTGACTGTATCTTGACATTTTATTCATATTTATGTGTTATTAGCAATTGATTTCATCAAACAAAATTAAGATGTAATTCTATGTGAACCTTTGCTCATGAATTTAGGATTTTATTTGACTAGAACCCTTGCAATTAGTAGAGAGAGATCTAAAGCACAACAGTTTTAGGCTATTGGTCAACTCTGTAAAGGTCTGGAGGGCAGAAGGTATTGCTCCCAAAAGACAGTTTATAGGCAAACCATTTGAACAAGCCTGCTTGCCATGTGCTGTCCTTGGAGAGCCCACAACAGGCCCATTGGCATGTCTAAAATATCTATGGTAGTTACATAGTTCTCTGTACTGACACTGTGGAATTGCTATTTTATAGCAAAAGTTAGCATGTGGTTAATCCCACATAGCTTGAAAAGGAAAAAGGGAGGACTTTTGTAGCAATTGTGAAAACTACACTTGCAATGCTTTTGGCCTGTAAATGTTTAGTCTTAAACTTTTAAGTGGTCTGATTTAGTCATGTTAAACTGGACCAGATAAGCAGCCAAGTATATTTTGCAGTTTGCAAACAACTCAAGTGGTTCATTAGTTTACAAGATAACGGTCTGGTCCAGTTCATGTGGTTTTTTCTGGTTTGCTTCCTGGTCTGGTTGAATAAGAGAATTGGACTGATCTTGGCTTCGAGCCACTGGTTCTCCAGTCCGACCACTGGTCCGATCTGGGTTTTGAAACAATGGTTAGTCATGTTGAAATCATGGTCATCAACTGCTTACCAATTTGGTTTTGTTCATTCGGATGAAGATGGACATACACATAGTGTAGCTTTAAAACATGCAATAAAAAAATAAAAAAAAAACTGAAAACGGGCTCCTATAAATTCTAATACCTCAATGTGTATTTGGTGGAAATATTTGTATGAATGAGAAAGGTATAGCATATTTAAGTGGTGCTCCTAAATCTTTATTTGATGATAAAATAGCTATCCTTTTGGGCCTTTAAACTTTCAACAAATTTCCTTTTCTGCTCTCATAAGTTTTACAGAATTTCTTCAAATTTGACCTCAGCCACTCTAATGGCCTTTAAGCTGAACAGGTGGAGAAAAATTGTTAATCTCAAACAAAATTCCGGATTACATACAAATCTTCATGTTGGCTCCTTTTATTTCAACCTTTTGTCATAAGATAATGTTTTCTCTTTTAAAGGAAGCCTAAATATTAAGTTTGAGATAAAAGGTAATTGCATTATGTTATGAATCATGTTATGTCTCTTTACCTTCTTTTTTAACATTATTTCAATTGAATTTGCTGGAAATGCAACTCATTAATCATATTAATTTTTTTCTTTAATAGGATTTATTTAGGCATAAGAATGTTTTACTTTGCAGACTGCTCCCTTAGATTTGGAATCTGACAGCTTCTATCCATCAAGAAAGAGCCTTTTAGAATCTCGCCTGCAAGAAATTCAGGATGGAATGGCAGAGGAGATCCTCATCTCATCATGGGAAACACATTCAGGAATAGCTTGCAGGGGAGTTAAATGGGATCGACACAGTCTACCTGAACTTCGTGCCGCTGTTACCTGCATTGGGGCTTCTCGTTTGGCCTCACTCTGCCGAAATCTTGCACAAGATTATCGAAGCTGGTCCAGTGGAATGCCAGATTTGTTGTTGTGGCGCTTCCATGGAGAATACAGAGGTGAAGCCAAGCTTGTTGAAGTTAAAGGCCCCACAGATCGTCTCTCTGAGCAGCAGAGAGCATGGCTGTTGCTCCTAATGGACCATGGGTTTGATACCGAAATTTGTAAAGTGAACCATTGCTAATTGAGGAATTTAATGCGTTGATTCCATGGAAAGAGGTAATGTCACCAATTACATTACATACATCTACCTTTTGGACTAGGATAAAGTGCTAATCAAGGTTGTTTCAATCTTGATTGCTACAGCTAAATTTCCAATCCATACCTGGTAATCTACTCCTGTACATGAGCATAAATAATGCGAATTCATTTTCAACCATCAAAATTATAATTTGCTCTCTAATTTACTATTGATTTTAATTTGACCGCAAAAGTTAATTGTTCTATTTTTATCTGTTTCCTTATACTAGGAGGCCCAGTTAGTCTCTCATCAATCCATTCGGTTAAATCTATTAGGTATGCGTTATTTTCATCTCATTTTTTTTCCTTCTTCGAAACCACCTTTATAGAAAAAGCCATTTTTTAAAAACAAAATATCAGAGTATATATAATTATTCTAATATATATAATTATTTATATGTGTGTGTGTATATATATATATGTAATGTAAAGTTGGAAAAAATTAACTTTTTAATAATCTTCTTGAAAATTTTCAAGCAATAATTTATTTTTCTTAGAAAAATAGGAAAGGTTGCATTTTTGGTTGAGAGTTTACTTTTTATTGGTTGTGGATGGTTAATTTTGGGGCTGGTATTAATTTTCTTTTTATTCATTAAAAAAATCACTCTACTCAAGGATAAATTGAAAATGAAAAATAAGATTTAGTTCTTTTGTGGTTGAATAATATCTTTTAGATTTAATAAAAAAAGTAAGTGAAATATTTAATTAAAATTTGTATTATAATTGTAAAGACGAATACAAAAATTATAATTAAATAGTCTACAAAATTTTGAAAAGTTGTTCATTGGTTGTAATATAATGTGAAATACATGCATGTTTATATCTAGAGAAGTTTGTTATAATTGTACTATTTTTTGTAATATTCATAGAATGAGCCAAGAACACTTAAGATTATTTTAGATGTAATCTAATTATAGTTTTTATGCTATTTAGTTATTGAATGATCATTATCATGCATGTTATGGGTACTTCAATCCCTCTTTGTAGTGGGCTATGCACAAATTTATTTAAGAAGTTCTAAAATTAAATTTAGTTTTGTAATGATATTCTTTTTGCCATGAAAACAAATTTGTTTAATTAATTAGTCATAGAAAATGAAATTATAGTAATTGTGGTTTAATTGTCATGATCCTAAAAGGAAGGTGGATGGATGCGATTTGTCCTTTTATAAGCAAAGTCTGATCATGAATGGTTAAAGGGCTACTGTTATACCTTTGATTCCCTTAACTTATGAATGCAAGTAATATGTGGCACCTTACATTAATGTTTAGCATGAAGTTAAGTATGAGTTGACCATATCATTGAAGTAAGATGAGTATGGAATTAATGTGCATGACAGCAAGCTATAAGTAGCAAGGAATTAGACCGATTGGCAAGTTATGACATTAGAAGCATATGACCAAAAAGTTATGGGTTGAAGCATTAGTGTGATGGTATAGACATGTTAATATCTCCTCCAATCAAAGGGTTAAAATTCCTAATACTCTTTAAGAAATCTTAACCTCACATAAACGCTAGCTCAAGCATTAGTCAATGTGTAGACTAAAATGGCTATGGCATTAGCCAATAAGTAAGCTGAAAATTGGCCAAGGCATTAGTAATATGTTGTTGTATGGGTTATGAATGCGAGTTAACGACATGTGGGCTCACTATAAGTGGGCACAAGTGAGGCAATTTCATTGTAGGAAACTTAAGCTTAGATTAGCAAAGCATATGACTTGGAATACAAACCAAGTCTTTGCTCTCGAGCATAATCCCTTATAAAAGGGGTGAAAGTGGTGATTTTTGGACAAATTGTTAACACAATCTCTTATAAGGTAAAAAGATGTGATTCAGTATTAAACAAGTCATTAACATAAATTCCTTGAAAGTAGGAGAATATGTGTTGTTGCTAAAGTGTACTAATCAAGTAACAATAAGGTAGCAAGCTCTCTTTAAATGTAGGAAGATATAGAGAATATGCTAGCCAAGATCATGAGAAAGTACTCTTAAGAGTGTGAGAACCCCATTATAAATGATTAATTTAGTAATGAAATCATGTATGTTACTAAGTAGTTAAAGGTTTCAATTACTATAATTTGTAGTATATAAATAGATGTGATAGCCAAAAGTCAATTAAAGAGGTGGAAAGAGAGAACACTTGTGAGGGCTTTGACAAAACTCTTTATACTTTACGGGTGAGAAAATAATGCACATTAAAAAAGGTTCTTGTATGTATTATTGTTACTCTAAAATGTGCGATTAAGTATGCTTGTATGTAAACACCTTCCTTATGTGTGCTTGCATGTGAGATTGGCTAATACTAAGAAGAGTCTCAGTGCCATTAAGATAATGTACAAAGTTTGAAATAGGTGACTTTAAATATACATGAAAAAATATAATAATATCAAAAGTTCCAAATTATCCTATGCTATTAATTTTTGTTTTTCTTTTGGTACATAAATGCCAATAATTCCTTAATGACATAGATGTATTTAAGTGTAGTTATAAATAATTTTATTGATATGAATATCCATCTACCTAGTTATAGAATCAATTAATCATTATCTAGATAAAATAAGCTAAAATTGAAAGAGTAAAAACTAAAATTATAATTGTCTAAATTTGGTTCATTCTTTAACTGTCAAATTTTAAAGTAATCCTCATATTAAGTTCCTTTGAAGGAATTAAAAAAGAAAATATCTATAAGATTACTAAAAATTCCCTTATCAAAGGTAAATTTTTTTGTATAAATTTTAGCTTTAAAAATGCCAACAAAAGAGCAACATACTAATGAAACATAAGAGTTTCCAAGAGAGGCTTGGACAAAATTTGCATTGAGGCTAAGTTTAGGAGAAATTAATGGAAGACAAGGTTTAGATCTAAAACCTAAAACTTGAATTATATAAAAATTTTATGACACTTATGCACTTTAATAATAAAGAGTTCTTAGAATTACAAGAGAAGCAATTTTGTTCATCAATGGGATGATATAAAGTTGTTATCTTATACCCCATAGCCTTGTTGTGATTATAATTTATATTAGTTTATAAAATTATTTTTTATATTTTAGTTGTTTATATACCTATATGGTCATCATTTAAATTTAAAAGATGAAATTTATAAAGTAAATATATTTTACAAAATTAATTAAAATGAGATAATAATAATAAAATGTCTATTATATCAAAATATTATTCATATATATTAATTTTTAATGAATTATCAAAATATGACACTCATAAAGTCATAAGATTAACAAATTATATTTCTATTTTATGAAAATGATAATTATTCTCATAATCAAAAGTAAAAGGATATTTGAACAAGTATTTTAGTGCTTATTAAATAAACAAATTTACTAAATTGATCATCTATGAGAATGTTTAAACTAAAGTAAGAGTTTATAAAAAGTTATGGATCTTATTCATAGAATTAATAAGCATATAGATATTTAAAAACTAATATAATTGAAAAAAAATAAGATAAAAACTAATTTCATATTCAATGAGTAATATAATAAATGATTGCATTGTACCTTTTTTTAGCAAAACAAATTTGTTATTTATTTAGAAATATTGCTTACATCTTATTTTATTAGATTAATAAAGTAAATAAATTTAAGTTGATGCCAAACAATCTTGCCTAACTCTAGTAAAGTGACTTGAGTGAAGGCATGGGCTACACCATTGGTTTGTCTTTTAACATGTTGTGCATGAAAACTAAAAAAACAAGAAAGCAGAGTTTTAACATCCTTTGTTATTTGGCTTAATGGTTTATCCACTTAATGCAAGGATTGAATAGCTTGAACAATAATCAAACTATCAAATTCCATATAGATGCATGAGAAAAACAATTTAACTACTTTCTAAATTATTATACAAATTAGCCAACATCTTAGGAATGTCAACAGTCAAAGCACTTTGCCTCTCGTCTATAATTTCAAAAGCTTAATCAAATGCCCACTTTGTCAAGGTTGTTGCAATATCAAAATTAATTTTAATTTGTCTAATAACAAATGGTCTCTAATGATACGGATCTTAACTTTACTTAAAGATTTGAGATTATTAAAATTTATGCTTATTGTCATAGTAAAGTTTTATTTTCATATCAACTATCATATGAGGTATACATTGTTATCTCTCCATAATGGTGACAACTTTTGTCAAGTAACACGCCTTTACTAGATAATGCCATATTTGTAGGTAGAAAACCTTGACAAGTGCATTATAGTAGATATTTCACTTTGTTGGAGACATGTAACATCTAATTTTGCTTCCATCACAAATTTCCATTACTTGTATCAATGGATGTCGAGGCTATCATGGCAAAGAGAGAATTGTATTTGGCTAATTGATAAGAACTTCTCATAGTATAAATGTTAATTGGAGTATAGTGTCAAATTAGCTTATCATCCAATCCCCTAAAACTTAGAGGAATTAAAAGAATTTGAGTGCTCTTTAAGGGTATCATTTAGTATTCGTGTCAATTAGAAAAAAGATTAATTCAAACTCTAAATTCATCAATGGAGAGAGCATTTTAAAGTCATTATATTCTAGAGCTTAAGATTAGCTCATATATTAATTTTTAAGTCATTATCAATTAGCTAGCAAAGGTCCCCTTTTAGTAGTTACTTGGACTTAACAAAATTTCACTAAGGGTAGTTTGGCCTATGCTCAATGACAACTTCTAGAAAAGACTTCCTTAAAAAGTAGTGAGCTTGGAGTATTTTGAATAATAAAGAGGATTCATTTAAGACTAATAGCATGCTTGTTTGCCTAATGTGGCTTGGTTGAAGCCTAAAAAATCCTAAAAGCCTAAGGCTCCCACTAATTTAGGGAAAATCAAAATTTCTCATAATGTCCAATGAATCTTTCTTTTTCTATTAAAGCTACCTTATTAAAAATGGTTCATTAGTAATGATAACTCATTGCATAAAGTTTAGAAAACAATTGATAACATATGTAGAAATCACTTTAACAATAACTTTAATTATAACTTTTTATCTGCATGTGAGAGCTTATTTTCTTACTATTATCCTATCTTTTTTTAGACTCTATCCATCTTAAGTTTGAAAACCTTTTTCTTCGAATAGACTATATTCATTGAAAGAACAAAACCTCTATTGACTTTATTATTTTGAACCCTAAGTAAGCATATATTGCATTCTTCTCATTCTTTAATATGTTTCAGCTAAAGGAGAGCTTATTTTTTTTCCAAGTTGATCTTTTGTCTTGAAACCTGTTCATATTAAGCCAATATCTATTTTAATTATTGACACTTTGATATGGAAGCCTCTGTGAATATAAGGCTATCATTTATAAAGAATAAATAAATTATTGTTAAAGCTCCTTTACAAATATCCACACTTCGTGGCTGTCATATAAGGAGAGTCTTTTTTCATATAGTAAGAATAAATAATGTGATAAAAGGTCAATCTATTTTAGCCCTTTAAAAGGAAAAAAGGTTTCCTTAAGCATAAAGTTAATGATAAAGGAGTAAGAGACTATTTTGACATATCTCATAACTACTTTCACTTATTGTGACACAAAACCCATTTGAAGTATAACACTTTTTAAGAAGTTTCATTCAACTTGATCATAAGTTTTCTCAGATCTAGCTATAGTGTTATATATCTTTTCTTCCTATGTTTTTTATTCTTTAAATAATAAAAGGTCTTTAAAGTAATAAGGGCATTATTTATGATTAACCTTCTAAGTATAAATGCTTTTTAAGATTTTATGATAATCAATGGAAGAAAACTTTTTTACCTATTGGCAATAGTTTTAGAAATGATTGTAAAATGAACATTACATAAATTGATAGACCTAAAGTACTTATAAGATTATGGTAAAGGGACTTTAAGAATAAGACACATATAAGTATAATTAATTGATTGAGGGTTTCTATGGTGATTTAGAATAGCCAAAGTTTTGTTGACAACATCATCTCGTATAATATACTAGAAGGTTTAATAAAATAGAGCTGACATGCTATTAGGATCAAAAGCCTTAATAAGATGCATTTAATATAAAGTGTGTAGATCTCTTATTAGGTTAAAGATTTAAACAAAACATGATTCATCTATGATGTAATCCATGTTTGAACAATATTTAACTCTGACTGGAGATTAGATGAGTTAGAAGATTGAAATAGTTCTATATAATTAAATATGAAGGTCATCATTATGTCTATACTAGTTTAATGCTGCCTCTCATGCTTATTAACAAGTTACAAAATATGATTTTTTTAATTACCATTAGCTTTTTTGTTTTTTTTTTTTTGGAGTGAAAGAAACTTGCATTCTTGTCCCCTTTTTGCAACTAAAAAGCCCTAAACCTTTACACCCATATCAACTCCTCTTGTCTGATATGCTCATCAATCTTAAATTGAAACTTTTTCTAGGCCAAAATGTTGGCTACTAAAGGTGAAAATCTCTTAAGGTCACTTTATTGCCCTTTTTAATATTATGATTTACATTGCTAAGGACTCACTCTTCCTACCTAATTAAAGCTTTGTTAAAATAATCCACCATAGCTAAACGATTAGTTAAAAAGCAATTATGACATGCTCTCTCTCGTGCTTCCTTAACCTTAGTCTCACAGGAGGACTCTTTAAGTCATTTATTCCTAAACCATAATGTCTACAGTCTCTTAGCTACCAAACTATTTGGTCAAATAAGTCTAACATCAAATGGATTATAATAAAAGGCAAATCTAGACAAGTGATGAACTTTATGTCATGATAAAAGGATAAGAACTCTATAATGGAAAAAAACTTGTCAAATCTTTCCTGCACATTATCATCACCTTCCTATCCATTTATCCATGTAAGATCAAAATCATCCAAATTAAACTCCATCAAGTTGCATTCAAACATTTTTAACTTAAATCTATCCATAAATTCTTTTGATTAGGGGAGGCCTCCTAACTTTCCATGAGAATCAAAAATTTCATTGAAATCACTATTACATAATTAAAGCCTATTTGCTTTAGTTTTTAAGGCATATAACAATGTTAAGTTAGGATTTGTTCTTATCCTCATACCTATGCCATCTATAAATTTTAGTGAAGTGTCAATTAACATCATATTTTCCATTCATTACACCATAAAACACTTATAATAACAATTAAAAATTATTGCTTAAATAAGTTAAATTGTTGCTTATTGCTTAAATAAGTTAAATTGTTGCCTAATATCTAAGATAGTGGTTTATTGATTGTGAATTTTTATAGATACTACAATAGCTTTTATACAATGATTTTAAAGGTTATTGCAATAAAAAAAAAATCATTGTAATGAAAGTTTAATCAAACAGTTCTTACATTTATTAGTATCAATTTTTGAGAATTTTACACAACACTTCATAAGTGCATAGGCTATGGTTGCTTAACCAACAAAAATGGTTTAAACTTGCTATTGCAATGATTTTTAAGTCATAAAAGTAGTGATATTAATACTAAAAGGCAACATTTTTTGGGATGAAATGGTAGTGCTTTTGAGATTTTAAGGCAGTGGTTTTAAAATCAACAATTTTAAGTAATAAAGATGATGATTTTTAAACTTAAAGGTAACAGTTAAGATATAAAAGTAATGTTTTTAACTATAATAGGAGCAATTTTGAGTGATAAATGTTTTTTTTTATTAAAATACCAACAATTTTAAATTATTTATACTAATTTCCTACTTCAACTACTCATAATTGACATATAATTATTGAAATAATAAATACTTTATTAATTCACCAATTATCCAAACAAACATAAAAGGTTTATCATAAAGAGTCTACGA
The DNA here is from genome assembly GCA_023213295.1 of Bruguiera hainesii. Taxonomy (NCBI): domain Eukaryota; kingdom Viridiplantae; phylum Streptophyta; class Magnoliopsida; order Malpighiales; family Rhizophoraceae; genus Bruguiera; species Bruguiera hainesii. The sequence continues at coordinate 5,628,235 of JAHOYR010000009.1, forward strand.
GTATAAAATCTAAAAAACATTATAGTTATATGCATATATTTAATATAGTTTACAAAAAAGTAAACCAATCAATATGAGGTTTAGTCTATAACATATTTGCTCAATAAACATTATTATCACCATCATCATCCTACCAAAAAAAAAAAAAAAACAATTTAGTGGGTATATTAAACTTGTATGCCCATTGAAGATTAAAGATATGATTTCCAATAATTAAAGATATAGCAAATTAATTATAATTGACTAAGTAGGAATCACAAATCAAGTAAACAAATGAGATATGTCTCTAAACATCCCTAGTTGAGTGGATTATGGGTAACCATTAAAAATTGACAATTCCTTGGTTATGCAAACATAAAACACTAAAAGAGTCATCGGGTAAACCAATTATTGGAAAAAACATAACTAACATGTTGACATTGATGTTTAGACATGAGTTGAGTTGTAAGTTTAAGAGAATCATAGTGAAGATTTCTTGTACTATTGTAGATTTTTAAACTTCTAACCTCTTTGACACTTTAAGTTCCAACTTCTTTTGTACTTCATTTTTCATATTTTGTTAAATTGATTGTATACAAGCACTCTTATAATATCCCTCATAGCATTCTTTTCCTTTAGGGAAGTAGAGTTCAAACCTCTCCTACAAATTCATATCTATACAAAATGCTCTTACTCCATAACTACAACAAAAAAATCAATTGTTTGGTTGTTAATTCTTTCACTTTTTTTTTTTTTTATTGAATCTCTTCCATTTTAGCCTAAACCTAACAACAATATGTAGTTCAAATCTAGAAAAATATTTTATACTCAAATACAACCTAATGATTACAATTTTTTGACTCGTAATCTTATCAGATTGCTTGTATATTTTACTAAGTTTTTTTTGTGTGAATAGTCTTGAACATGTCTATTCGAGAAGGTGACTTTTTATTGGGATTTGCATTTTTTTTTAATAATTAAAAATTGAAAATAATCACATAAACAACTCAACTAAACCATCCAAAATCAACTACATGAAAGGCATATGTGTATGAATTGTAAAATCTAAAATTTTTCAGTAAATAAAATTAAAAAATCAAATACATTGTTTATAATAATATGTTTATTCTTACCATATGCTTTTGAATGCATGCAAAGTTCTTTTGACTTACTATGTGCATATCTATTTGCTTTTTGTCAATTTGTTATGTATATATATATGTTTTTGTATAACAAATTCAAGAACATAAGGCATTATCATAGATTGAAGTATTTTCACTGTAGATGAAAAACAAAGAGCTTAAATCAACATAAAAATATATCAAGTAATAAACTGAAATAAAAGCATATTACAACCAAAGAAATAAGAAAAGTTTACTAAACAAAGTTCGAAAATCCCGAAATGGGTCAAATCACAAGGGAAAGTTGATTGTATAAAACTTTAGTTCTACGCCAAAATCACCTACCGTAAGGCTATTCAAATTAATACTTAGTTAACAGGCATATTCTCAAGCAATAAAGTCTTGTTTTGAAACCAGAGAGCAGAAAGAAACAAATCAAAGGATATTGTTATGCTTTTGCAAACATTAAGCTCTTAAAAGTCAAAACTCAAGGAACTCAAAGAATGAATTTTTGGATGATGTAGGATATCCCACAAATGTTATATTCTTTTATGTCTATGCAAAACTAGAATTTGAGAAATGGTATCTAGGAAAAGAAGATGTAGTTCTTTCAGTGAGTGGAAAGTATATTGCTGAACTAAGCATACTATTTGCTTGTGTTACATGTGTGTGCAAAGGACATGGAGAGTTAGAGAAGTAGAAACAAAACTTTTGCAATTTAGCTCTCGAAGTACTAAAAGAAGTAATAAAAATAATATCATATTTGACTTTAAATTGCTTAGCCAATACCATATTAAACAAGAACAAAGAAATAACGAGAAAAAAAAAGGAAAATAAAAAAAGAAAAGAAAAAAACCTGGAGCTAGAGCTGAAATTAGAACCTAAAAATGATCGGCGGAGGGAGAAAAAGAAGTGTATTTGACAATTTGAATTAGACAGACATGAAAATATGAAGAGATATATGGAAACAAAATTAGTAGCAAAATTCATGAATTTTGATCGATACTTTTGTGGCTCAATATAAGTGATCAAATAATGTAGTTTAGTTTTCTGAAAAACTGTTATATTATTCTTTTAAAATTACTGGAAAATCTGATGGTAGTTTGGTATTATTGTATTAAAACTCCTGCATTAAATTTACGTAAAATAAAAGTCGGTACATGACTCATTTAAAATTCCTACGTAAAAATACAAATAGCTATGGTTTTAGTATGATGCCTTAAAACCACTGTTTAAGAGTGGTGTAGGTTTGAAACTACTACATCAAAACATGCCAAATTACTATTTTTAAATATATATCGAGTTAGTTTATGGTTATTATTTAGAAACTAGCATATAAAATTTATTATTGTACAATAATTATAATTACTGTTTTATATTATTTTAGTAATGGATTTAAACGAAAAAAAAAAAAGGCTGTTATAAGTGTTTTATGGCATCGTTATTAGAAAAATGGGCAGAAGCAGTTTTTAGGCTCACATCAATGGAATACTTTCACAATAATCCCAATACACTCGTATGTCATGTTAGTAACCATGAGGGAAACCCAAATGCCGTTTAAGGTTTGCCATTTTGGAGCTTTAAGCCTAGTTTTTATTAAGAAAACTTGGTAGAGAACTTGAAGCTAAACCAGCTTCTTCAGACGACTAACTACTCCCAGGTTCCCAAACTCACGACAGTTCCAGCTGAGGATATTCATGGCGACTGGTAGGACTGTCAGGAAGACTCTGCTGATATTCTAGTGGGTGCTTCAAGAGAAGCCATTGGTGAGGTTTGACTCTTCTTTGCTGCGAACTCAGATCCATTATGACGGTCCTCCAAGTCTGTTGTAGCCACCGTCCTCTCCACCCGTTGCAAACCCAATTTTCAATCGCGACAACTGTATGCTGATTCTTGGAGCCAGCTGTAGGCTAATTCTCATTCACAGGAGCTGAGGTGCGATGCCAAACGCTTTCTATAATCCTTTCCTCTGAAGTTTGAAAAACAGGAATATCATCCCCAAGATCACGACAATCATTTCCGCCAGGATTCTGCGGTGAAGCACGCAAATTATGATAATTCTAAATATAGCCGATGGTTGAATCTTCCTCATCATTCTCATTGAGCTCACCATCTCTTTCACATGCCCTGGACAACCACACTTGGTGTAGTAGTAGTTAGGGAGCTTCTCATACTAGAAATATATCCACATCTTGCCTCCTTCTTGAAGCTTAATCATGGTGCCCTTCTTTCTTTAAGGGGTTCCTTGCACTAATCATCACCTTAAACCACAAGTGATGTCCATAGCATCTCAATTCCTTTTCATCAATCTCGAGGAAGGAGCCAATAAGGTTTCCCAAAGCTTTTGCTGTAGGCACTGTCATAGCTCTAAATGGCAAAACACGAGCACAAACCCAAAAAGGAATATGAAACAGACTCACCCTGGATGGTTATTGTGATCTCTGTCAGAACGAGGACTCGCTTGTCAAAGATCCACAAACATATTTTCGTGAACTTTTTCTTTTTTTTTTCTATCATGTATACTGAGAAAATGAAAGCTAAAAGAGATTTGAATCTAACTCCTTGGCTTCCATGGGTTTGGCGGGCTTCCAAACAGTGCTCATTGTATTGAAGAGGGCAAGAACATTAAACGGTTTTTTTGTCCACAATCTATCCAGGAGATAGTGACAAACAAAATAATCATTGCTAGCTTCAGTAGCCTCAATTCCGGTGTGCAGCACATCAGTCTATTCATTCTTGCCCTGATCCCCCCGTACGAGAATGGGGTTGTTTGTTCATCGTGACCTTGCAACCTTGGAAATCAAGATCCAAAGCAAAAAGCTCTTTAAGAACTCGAGTGCAAGCTCACTAGTAAATGGGAAGAGTCTTGCATCACGGACGGCAAGAAAAGAGCTCTCAAACGGAGAGACAAAGGCATCTTTAGTGAGAATGATCTTTAAGGATTGAACTGTACGTAAAAGACCGTGAACGAAAAAGTTAGACAAACCACTTTTATAGCAATTCCATACATAGTTCGGTATCAAATTTGATATATGAATATAAATTAATGAATTAAAGAATTAAAAGTAAATCTAAATAGATTAGTCATTTTAAAAGTTATAATTTATATTGGTTATTAATATGTTAGATCGTAATGCATGATACACATGTTTTTCAAAAATATAATGAATTATACTAGTAAGGGCAATTGACAAAAATGTAAAATAGAGATTAAAGTATGATTTACTAAAAATTATTGAGTACACCATTATCGAGATTGAAGAAACATAGTCTCTAAACACCCTTCAAATGGGCATCCACATCCGGTGCCACCACAATAGGACTTGGTAATAGTTTAAGACTCGTGGGACTTGTTAAGACCTGTATCTCTTTCGTACCCTAAATAGTTTTAAGAGTTGTAAGAGGGTCTTGTCCACCATTGTTCAGTGTGGATGGCTGCTAGAAATTGGACAATTGAATGGTGGTAGTTTGCGACAATTATTAAAGTCAGAGATAAGTTCTTAAAAGTAATTTTGTTTAACACCTAAATTAAATTGTAATTATCTTTAACAAGCAACTCGATTGACCCCAAAAACCTGTGCTCAAATATGTTACAGCTTAAAAAGGTATCTTCAAGAAGCTTGTTTACCCTACAAGTGCAAACTAGGAAACCAAAACTTGCAACCCACGTACACTTCAGGCTTGCCACTAATACACAATTATCTTCATTCATTCAAGCTAAGGTGTAATTCCAGGGACATGCGGAACAGCAGGCTCGGGCTTCTTTATTTTTTCTACAAGGACAGCTTGAGTCGTTAGAACTACCCCAGCAATTGAGGCGGCACTTTGAAGTGCACATCTAGAGACCCTACATGGATCTACAATCCCTGCTTCAACAAGATCCTCAAATTCACCAGTCATTGCATTGTAACCAGTTCTCCACTCACAAGACTGGAGTTTCTCCACCACAACAGCTCCATCAACCCCAGCATTAGTTGCAATTGTTCTTGCAGGTGCAAGAAGGGCCTGCAGAGCATCATTTCTCACAATGTTATGCAAAGATAGGGGATTCAAGTATGCTTAATCAAATGATTTACATGTTTTGAACATAACTGAAAGCTAAAATCATAATTTAGCCGCCGAATAAAATGGTTCTATGAGGTGGTGAATTTCACATTCTAACTCAAATGACTGGCATATTGCTTGCTACAGAAACTGCTAATTGCAAAGGAGGGACCAAGCCCATTCTGAGCATGTGAAATGAATTTTCACACGTGGAAACGACATTTCATCCATGGGCCTGAATGTTAGATAATGCATACACACATGAACACACCCACCCTCCCTCACACACAAGAATGCATACAGGCATACCCGATGGAGGGGGAAATAAAAAGAAGAGCAAAAAAATGGTGAATTCATCCCAATGCCTAAATGCTACAAACTTGTCAAACCGAAAATAAGATGCACAAATGCAGGAAAACCAAGAGATTCATAGTTAATCTACTTCAGAAAAACAATTGGCGGAATGAGTCTGATTTCCTGGCAGTAGTTAAGGAATTTGAGTATGCACAAATTCAAGTCCATGTTCTAGTGTAGCAAAAAGAGGGCATCCCAGTACATGAGTCTACCACACTGTAGGATTTGGGAAGGGTCAAATGTGTGCAATCATATCCTTGTTTGCACAAAGAGGTTGTTTTAACAACTCAAACCTGTGACTTTCGGTACACCAAGGCTTGCCCTTATTGTGTGGTAAGAAGTCAGAAGAAAAATATTTTGTATCTTGCTACAGAATACAGGTTAGCTAATGAGGTCAATGCAACACTTGGAGACACTTGGGGAGCGGCAGCCAAAGTCATATCATTGATGAAGCAAATGTAGACAGACAGCAGTTTATGTTTAAATGCTATGGCCAGAACCAAATAAACCCAAAAGAAGTACTGAAAATAGCACACTGAAATCTGAATTGTTGATAGCATGACATGATAAGTATTAAGTCTATAACAGGTGTTAAACAAAACAAACAAAAAAAGATTCATCTCAATAGATGATAGTGGGTGGTTGGAAGTGATGTGGTCTCAGCAATGGTAGCAGTGTAGAAACCTTTTCTTTTCACTCTTCTTATCCCACCCACAAATATCACCCGCTCTCCTCCCCCCCCTCCTGGCGGGTGGCCCGGCACAGCAAACAAATGAAAAAAAAAACACGATAAAATACAAGCCAGGGTAATAGTTCCACTCCTGTTATGCTACCCAAAAATGCACCCCTCCCCCCCCCCAAACACAATGAAACACAAACAAGATTACTAAGGACAAATATTGGGTGCCTCAAAGAAAATGGAAAGATTTGCTGAGAAAATAACAAACCACAGGTTATGGACCTTTGCCACAATATCAGCACCTATCTGCTCATCTTTATCTTCCATACAAGCTTTTATAATAGAAGCCTGCTTCGAAAGATGTACATATGCAGCACCACCACCTGGCACTATCCCTTCATCAATTGCAGCAAGTGTTGCATTCTTTGCATCCTCAATCTTGAGTTTCCTATCCTCAAGCTCCATCTCTGTGTGTGCTCCTACCTAAGACATATGGCTTTTACTTGGTCAACAACTGAATACAAGATATAGGACAAACAAACTACACATCTGTAGTCTTGGCATTTTTATAAGAATGGCCCCTAATGTGAAATGGCTTCCTATTCCTTTCTGTTTTTTTGCATAATAAAGAAGGGCATAAGGCTTGAGATGGCAACCGCACTAAAACTTGATGGCTTCCTTCTTATTGTTTTAAATGGCATGATGCCCCTCTTTTGAATCCGGTTCTCTCAAATGAAAACTAGATTGTTGAACATTCACTTTGATAAATTTGTTCAACAGATTGCAGGTGAACATATGAAATTAATATTACAATAATAATCAGATCCTAAAAAGGCAGCCTAGAAGCATGATAGCAGTTACACCATTACACTCTTCCATAAACTCTCCATCACGGACAATGCAAGACAGAAACTAAAGCATATCAGCACACTCAACATCGAAATAAGCAAATCTTGCACAATTTTATTTTGCATACTCTGAACTGATCTATACAAAAAGAATACCACAGGAAAAGAAGCAGAGAAAAATAAAAAATCAACAAAAAGAGAAGGTTTTCCTCTACAGTGCATGACAAGGCAAGATTTAAATGCAATCAATTTACAGGCCATACTTCTCTACTATGAAGCAGTAATGGTACCATTAAAACGAAGTTGTACAAAAACTCCATTAAAAGCATACTTTATTGACTTGATACAGAAAAGTAACAATAAATATATTTCTCTCTGGCATATTATCAGGTTTCTGATGAAAATGAGTGAGGCAACAGATATGTTAGGTAAACATGACTTAGAGTTTTTATGTTAACTGGGCCTACACCTTAATTCAAAATCATAAAAAGTTCACAAATTACAACAATAGCATTATTTAAATTATAGTTTCAAAACTTTGACTAATCTGGTGACAAGTCAAATATAAGGAAAACAAAATTAAAGACATCATATTTAACTAGGCCCTTTCAACTCAGACCCAACAATAAGTTTTTGAATCAAAGCGATGATGGACACACCTCATTGGTTGCACAATACACTGGATGTTTACAAAAATGTCTCCAACTATTTTCCTTAAATACTTGACTAAATAAAGACAACTCAACTCAAAATCATCAAACCAACTCAAAAATCAAGGCAAACAGAACATTCATTTTAAAATGATTGAAGATGCAGCATGGGAATCACAATTTTCATTCTTGAGATGGGGAAATATAGAAAAACAAATCCAAGTTCACCAAATATTAAACCAAGTCACTTGGAAAAAAAGAACAAATCTTATCCAATTCCTGGCTCAATAAGGGGAAACACATAACACTTATATGTGTCAATTCCATGCTAAGCTCAACTAAACCAAATTTCAACTACCCAGCAGACAGACCACAGGATCCATTGTAAACAGAAATCATTTTCCCAGCAGTGAAATAGCATAAAACTTTCCAAAAATTAGATGCATAGATTTCCTGCAAGGATTTTTCTCAAACAGCCGTGTGTATCAAAATACTATTAACCTTGATCACAGCCACACTACCGGACAAATTAGCAATTCTTTCTGAGAGTTTCCTTGACATGTATGCATTATCTGTTTCGGCAAGATCTTTCTTTATCTGCAGAATTCTCGCCTGAATTTCAGCTTTAGTACATGGGTCAGCAACTATGGTTGTTGAATTACTTGTTATGGTAACTTTTTGTGCAATGCCAAGTTGATCTGAGGTTGCTCCCATGAGGGTCAGACCAAAGTCACCCGAAAGAAAATCAGCACCTGCCAATGAGAAAACAAAGCAGATGCAATAGCTGTTCAACAATGCATAAACCTACACAAGCCATCAAGATCCTATTGCACAAAGGCAGCTGATGAAATACTCGAGCTGTTCATACCAGTAGTAGACCTTACTACCAGCAAAGTAACCCTGCGTAGCAAAGATGTAGTATTAGAGGTGTCCAACGAGTGGGGGGTGGGTCATTCTAAATTCAGGTTATTTTTGGGCCAGATCAGGTTAGGACCCACTACTTTTCTAAAATTAATATTTTATTTTTTGACTTACTTTTTATTTTATTATGTAGTGGTGCATGTAAAATAATTTATTATTATCTTTTTATTTTTATATATTAACTTGTATAAAAAGTATATAAATATATAAGATATATGTTTATATTTTTATTTGCCACATAATATATGTTTATATTATTTATAACATGTGCATGTATAACATTTGTGTATGTGTATATACGTATGTGTATGTAAGATCTATAGTTGAAATTTTAGAAGTTATGCCTTTTTGTAGATAAGATCTATGGTTCAAATACTATAATCTTATATTTTACTTCTTTTATCCTTTTGAAAAAAAATTATATCCAACCTAACCTTAGAATTTTTGGGTTGTTGATTTGGCTCATTTTTAGGTTTAACTTAACTGAAAATAGGTTGGTCCCTCAACCTATTTTCAGGTGGGTCCAATCAGGTACTAGTTTTATGGCTGTATGCAGTAAGATATGCATCTGATGCATGGATTGAAGATACAAGGATAAATTGGAAGCATATGAAGAATTTAAGAGAACCTTTGAGCTGCAAAGGAAAATCAAATTCCATTATGGGTCTTTTTGTCTCACAGAAAAACAAGTAGAAGGATGGGGGGAAATTTCACAGAAAATGTGTTTTATTTTTTGAGAAAAAATTAACAATAAGCATTTCCCTTTCACTACCTCACCTTTCCTAGGAAGCTAAGAGAGGATAAAGTCAATTATGTATAGAAAGGATTGTGGGGTTGAAGGGAAGATCCATGTGGAAATATTGAAGAGAATGGGAACTACCTTGTAAGTTGGGAAATAAATGACAAAAACAAAAGAGCATAGGGAAGACATTATTCTTCCAAATTAGCAAATAAAAAGATAAAGAATATAGCCCGAAAAAACCAAAATGCCAATCCTAGAGACATGAGCATTTTACAGTTTGATCAAATATGAATGTTTTTCCCCTGTTGAAATATAGAAGCATATATCACAATAGCACAGGCAAAACATCTAAAAACACATCAAAAGAACAAAAAAAAAAAAAAAAGGATGATGAGTCAAGTGCTCAATGAATGAGAGTTTCTCTAGAACAGTCCTGGCAAGTATCTGACTTGACGGAGCATATATATTTTCCTTTCTCCAGTTTGAAGTGGCAAGCAAAATGAAAGGAAAAACTGGGCAGGACACGGTGAAGCTACAAATTGGCACGTTAAATCTTATTTCAAGTGAAAAAAAAAAAAAAACTATTATATTAACCAAACATACCTTCCTCCATTAGACAGGATATGCATAAAATTAATCTTAAATCTTTACAGATTTTTACAATTAAGTCCTCAACCTTTTTGCATTTTCATTTAAATCTTATACTTTTGAAATTCATTTCAAATCGATTATTTTTTGACGGAAAGTGGTCAAACCATTAATATGTTTGATTAATGTACAATTTCTAATAGTTTTGATTACTTTCCATTAAAAAATGATTGATTTGGAATGAATTTAAAAGATATAACATTCAAATGAAAACATAAATAAATTTAAAATCCAATTCTAAAAATTCATAAAAATTTAGAACTAATTTTTTTGTACATCCCTCCAGCAGACCCCCATCCAATTCTGTCTATTGGGAGAAAAGTTTCTGGTGGGCAACAGGCGAGTATCATCTCCCCTTTTTCTACCTTCTCATTTTTGCTAATATCTCCCAACCATGGCAAATGTCATAGCCATTCCTAATTTTCCTTTCCTTAGTTTTCCTTCCTCCCAAAGACAGCAATAAAACCTTCTTTTTTTTGTTTTTATTTTTGCGTACATAAAAGCAACATGTCTGCACACACACCTTAATATACCTAGAAGTGCATATATGGCCTTCTTTTTTTTTCTCTCTGGATGAAGAGGAATCCCTGATGGGTAAACCTAGGGGTAGCTAGCCAGCCCCCACAGTCAGAGGCCCAACATGCTTCATGCTCTAATCCCTTGGTCCCAATATTGCCCTTATCACTAGGCTAACCATAGATGTGCACACATGTCCACAAGCCCATGCCCATGCATCACAATAAGGGCAATACACATGCATACTGATCAATCCCCACACAAACTTCAACACAAAGAACTTAGATAGCAAATATTATAGTCTTGTCACCGTTATCAAAAATCTGAAAACAAGATAAAGGCTCACCTGTCATAAGGGCAATGTCTTGTAATAAAGCTTTCTTTCCTTCTCCAAATCCAGGGCATTTCACAACAGCAACATTGAGTAAACCTTTCAATTTGTTCACAACTAGTGTTTCCAATACCTGCTTTGAGATATCTTCAGCGAAGATCAACAGCGGAACAGCCAACTGGGTGGCCTTCTCTAGCAATGGAACTATTTCTTTGACAGTTGCTATCTTTTGATCAGTTACAAGGACTTTTGCATTATCGAACTCTACTAGAGACTTTTCCTGGTTTGTAACAAAGTGAGGTGATATATAACCCTTGTCAATCTGTGAAGAAAACATGGGGAATAGTTAGACAGGTATGAGTGCCGAAAATCACACAAAACTAGATTCAGAAACCAAGAAAGTTAGCATCTCAATCATCCACAAGATTTGCACGTCAGATGATTTAATTAGTCACATTATAGGTCATGCATTCTCTTGAAGGTTAGCAGATACATAGCAGTTTAAGTTAATGCAAGTTTATCCCATAGATGAACCAGACTTCCAATTCTTAGCAACATAAGGAGAATTACATCCTACTATATATTCAAACAATCATCAACAAGCTACAATGCATCACATGCAAAATTCCTAAATTTTTAATCTTTTTTCTTTTTTTTCAAGAAGCAATTATTTCACATCTTCACCATGACCAAAGTTAAGAAATTCTTCCACATCTTTGCTGTCACTGAAGTTGAGGCTACTCAGTAGCACTATGCTCATTTCTACTCCGAATTATCTGACAAGATTTTCAAACAACTTTTGTAAATAGAACTGGCATAATAACCTTCATTCCTTCTTCAATTGTCACAAAGGTTTCAGATGTTGATGAAGATTCAAGAGAGATAAAACCATCATCACCCATCTTTTCTATGACTTCAGCTAGTAAGTTTCCAACAAAATCATCGTTTCCAGCAGAAACTGTGGCAACCGCTGCCCACAAAAGAGGAAAACAGCAAATAGAGAAGAAGAAAAAGTAAGATAAAGGTTTTGCCTTAAATCAAAGGTAATTCTGACTTAATCTAAATAAAGATTGAGTGCAGACCTTTTATATTTTCCCTTCCAATAACTGCAAGGCTGTTCTTCTTCAAAACCTTCACCAATTCCGTTACAGTCATATCCATTCCTTTTCTTAAAGAAATGGGGTCGGCTCCAAAAGCAACTGCCAGAAGCCCCATTTTGATAATTGCACGAGCCAAGATTATTGCAGTAGTTGTACCATCACCAGCCAAATCATTCATTTTACTTGCCACCTACATCCAGCACTTTAAGATCACTTATTCATTACTGATAATTATAGATTTACATTTGATAATGTATAAAAACAAGTTTAGGGATTGTATTATGTGGCAACCATGAATGACCTCTTGGATGAGCATTGCTCCAGCATTCTCCATTGCATCCAAAAGCTCTATAGCTTGAGCTATTGTAACACCATCATTTACAACCTTTAGTGACCCAGAATCAGAAAGAACAACATTACGTCCTGCACAATTTTGCACAAGACATATTAGCAATGCATTGCCTTGACCACATCAACGAAATGGAAAGGAATTTGTTTCCAGCAGTGTTATCATCTGGGAGGGTCAAGTACATTAAATCACAAAAAGACGTAAGTTTAACAAACAATAGCCAGGGAGGTTTCAATGATTTAAGAAATGGAATCTACAAAATTATAGCAAATCCAAAAAGGTAAAAACAAAAATGTAAGCATTACAAATTTATCACTATGTTAAAAGAGCAGTGTAGAAAGCAGCCTATTTGTATGAATTGCAAATTACCAGAAAATGACAATATTTGTCCTCTGAGATTTTTCTATTTCCCTTCCTCTAGATGAACCAACAGAATAAAAAATTACCATTAGGATCTGTCTATAAAACCATTGAGCACCACAAAGAGCTTGCTTGCTAGAAACCATTTTATATTCACCAAAATCCACATAATAGGGCTTAAGCTTTGAATTACCTAATTCTTTTGGTGTCCAAAATCCTAGCATAAATTTCTAGACAGTTGATGAACTTCACTTTGCCTACATTTAATAGCTATTAATTAATGGTCCATATCTAAACTTACAAGTTTCAATGTGCTTGCATATCACATGGGTAAAAGAAACTTAATAGATCTTTTGCAAGTTATAAAATATACCCAAATTAGTGAATTATCAGTTATTCACAGTAATCAAAAGAATATTCTGATCCCTTGAACAAGTTCTGTAAAGTAATGAGCCTAGTTTTATTTCAAAAAAGTTATTAATGCTGTTTCATAGCCAACAAGGATTACCTTTAAGTACAATTCCCAGGTTTCGGTGCAGTGCCACCACATGCACCAACACTTCTAATAATTGCAGAGAACAAATTATTTAACAAGAGCTCAAATTACGTAAAACTATTATGGAGAAGAAACTATAACAACCTTCCATTACTCTTCCTCCAACATCAGCATTCAGCATTACAGTATAGACTTGATTCAATGATGGGGTAACACTCTAACCTAAGTAACAGTGAACAGGGTTAAAGATAATTACAATGTACCACCTAATTCCCAAATATATGGCAAATACATGCAAACAAAAAGTGCGCACACAAATACACACACACACACACACACACACACACACACACACACACACACACACA